>JBBHKE010000708.1:0-157991 GCA_037447655.1 Zygnema cylindricum | reverse complement strand
AGAGAGAGAGAGAGAGAGAGAAAGAGAGAGAGAGAGAGAGAGAGAGAGAGAGAGAGAGAGAGAGAGAGAGAGAGAGAGAGAGAGAGAGAGATCACTGCTCTTACCTCCTTGGAAACGGCTGACAGAAGCACCCCATCACGCAAACCAAATGTGGCAAAGGAGTAAACAAGGTGAGATAAAAATCGTGAATCCAATCCCAACAGACGAGGTCGAGCAGCTTGTGAAATGTCCATCATCAAGGGATAAGAAAAGTGTCGCAGAGATGCGTAAGCCCTGCAGTATCATAATGTTCAAATGCCAATCATGTGTGATACTTTTAGAGTTACATATCAATAAACGAATACACGAATGTTTATTTATTGGATATATCCGCAATAAATTGCAATAACTAAAGTCTTGTTATGCCATTAAATGTCGATAAGCATGTCAGATGTCCCTGTGACATGGATAGCCCAGTCCCATGGCAATTTCTTGATCGTATTTGGACATACATAGAAGAAATGGTCCAATGATGGAGATACTAATACTGCTATTAGTGTATCCAGTAAAACATAACTGGTAAAATAAGTTACAAAAGAACAAAACCTTGTATTGCGACCAACAATTGGGATAGCCTCTAAAGCTTCGAGGATTCATGACTTAATGAGAAGAAACAGCCAGGTAAGAAGGACAAAACTGTAAAAACGTCAGTCACCAGCAATAATTTAACGGGAATGCACAAAATAGACCTACTGAGGGATAAAGGATGCACCTGGATATTCAAAAAAAGAGTGTACATAATCGTTTTGACACAAAAAAGCCTTTGCAAGTCAAAAAACAAGTCTGATTCGAAAAAAGAATGTACATAATCATTTGTGAAACAAAAACGCTTTGCAAGACAGAAAGAGAGTCTGTATCTCACCAGGCAATGTTAGCAATAGACTGATCAGAAAATTCTTGTAAGTGCTTTCTCACGTGTATGGCTGCTACATCCATCAACTGCATGTCGTAATATTCCAGAGTAGCAAAAGCCCTACACCAAATTTATGCAACAAGGAAAAAGAAGTCAACAAAAAGTCAACACTGCATACAATGTCTACAACAATGCCGTTTTCTTACGCAGATACTATGATCTACTACGCTATGGAATCCTGTATTGAATCCTGTGGAGCATTAAATAGTTAAGATTTCAGACCAGATTGTATCCGTTTTAATGTGAAATAATTGCTAAAATAACTCATCCCGCAAAAATGAAGCCAAGCTAGGAGAAAGCCCTGTCAAAAACGAGAAAACTGAAGTTTGTTAGAAGTCATGATTCCGGCCACACTAGATTCCTTGACCAATTTAAATTGGAGATGGCAAGAAACTGTGAGGTGAAGAAACTGTATTTTGCTATAATAACATCAAGTTTGTACTCGAAAAATCATCGAATCTTTTATGAACAAGAACTCCACAACCATATGCTGTGTAAATTCAAGAAAGGTGTTCATGAACAAACGCATAAGAAAATTTTCCTCTACAATGTCTTCTTAACAGACTTATTTGCTGAGAATCATTCATCACCACCTGGAGACATCTCCAAATTGTTTTCTGTAATGGTTTTCACAGCAATTTTTTTAATAGTTTTTGCAATAATTTTTTTAAATACTTTCTTGCACCAGTAGCTACACCAACCATCGCTATTAGAGTTGGTAAACTTATTAGGTTAACACTAAATGGAAATTAACTACACTAAATATAGTTCCATCACGTGGTTCATTATGCACCACTCAACTAAATAGTGTTACAAACACACATATTTCTGATTTTGGGTCAAAAAAACACGCACTCGAATTAGATTATTGACGCCAATAGTGATGGGCAATGTAGCATTCCTAGCATAGAACTGACAGACACACTTACCACAAGGTATTGGAGAGAGACTGTCCAGAATATTGCTCAATGTTTGCAATCACATTTTGTCCCAATACTTTCAGGAGGTCGGGATTATTCACTTGTTGCTTTGCCATAGCCCTACATTCCCAAAATGGCAATTTTCAGCCATTTAGCATAAAATAGAAGAAGAACCAGAGACAAAAAAAAATCGCCTTTCCATATGACCAAGTACAGTATACTTTCCAAAACGTCAATATCACAGTCTCTAGGTCAGCAAAGCAGCACACCTAGAGCACTTATACATGATAATTTGCTGATAACTGTCAAAAAAACATTCGTCCATGAGGTAATAGGACTCTAAGGTCCTTCCCTAACTGTAGTCCAATATGTTGTTGAATAAGAAGACAATACAAAAGAAGTCATGAGAGCAAACCCTAAAGCATACACATCATCATAGATCCATATTCAAAAATCTTCAGATATGAAGTCCTACATGCTCCAATGATAACATGAACAGCCTAACATCGCTGAAAAGTAGAGCCATTTACCAGGCAAGATTAGAAACATCCAAAGGAAATAAAGCGGTTTTCTCTTTCGATATTCTTCTTGCTATTCCCTGGAACAGCTTTGGCGCACTATGGTTGAGGCGAGCATAAGCCCTACAAAGAACCAACTTTTTCACTTTAAAAAAAAAAAAATCTTAAAAAATCTTAGCAGTTCAGACAGCTTGGAAAAACACACCCACAGTTTCAACAACTAGTTCTCTTATAAACAAAGATGGACTCCGCAAAAAAGAAAAAATTTATAATGAAGAAGATCCTAGCTTCCGGCAACGACAAAAACACTTTTAAAAACAAGGAATGTTTAGCAATGTTAACACCTGGTCATGATACACTGTCAATCACAATTAACCTTAATAACACTAAATTCGGTACCCCTTAACTTAAAAAAGGCTAAGAATACTATTTTATTTTTTTCCTTAATTGGGTAAGCGGGTACAAATCGTCCAAGTTGCTTGAACCTAAAGTAGGATTAATAATACTAAAATGAAATGCTTTTTATTTCTTAAAGCTCATAGCAATTCACAGTGCAATAGAGAGATGGAAAAAAATGTAAAAAGAATGAAAATCAAGCAGGTGGAGGTTATGAACAGAGAAATAGGACAAGGCATCTACCATGTAATAATTGCCAACTGTCGCACCTCAAACTCCGGAAGTCGTTTCTCCATGTGCTCCGAAATTTCTCTGAAAAGCTCCTCGGATGATATATCATGTCGAGCGTGAACCCTACACAGACAAAAAACTTCTCAAACTTCAAAAGAAATCTTGGATACTCCGTACAACAGTGCTCCAAACTTCCAAATTTACTCATCATCCTAAACCATAGTTCAAATGTGCGACAATGATTGGAAATGCTGAATATGGTTCTGTAGTACTATACTCGTACTATACTCGAAAAAACCATATAACAGTGTATAATAGGGGGGTTCCATATATAGTGTTTCCAATTGTTTTTCGCACATTTAAACTATGTCAACCATAAGAAAGCTTGTTTCATCAGCCACTTGAGGAAGTCAATCACGACAACAAAACCGTTTTACAAACCAGTTTACAGGAGAATTCTCAAAAAAGGATCAGCAAAACGGAACAACAAAGCAAAGAACATTGAGTCCTGTTCTCTGCAGGTCCTAATACAATTCTTTTATTGGCCCAACTCTATCACTCAGTTCTGCAGAGAACAGCGTACCACACCACTTCCTTGATTTGTCGAGGTTTGTACTTTTCCAGTTGCCCCTTCACTTGTTGGTCTACCAAGGCTGTCAAAAAACCACCACAGCCAGTGTCTACCTTACCAAGGGCTGTCATCTGCACAAAAGCAATTCAACAAAATACAGAAAACTGTCACTTGTCTTTGGTGCACAAGAGATTAGGTCAATAGACCAGCGTTTTAGGTGACATAGACCAAGCTTGATTCAAACAATAATTCTAATGTGCAAAAACAATTAGAAACGCTATTTGTGGTGACCCCGTACTACATGCGTATTATATCGTTTTTATTAGTATAATATGCACACAAAACTCAGAAACCACAAGTAGAGTTTCCAGTTGTATTCACGCATTTGAACTTTGATTCAAACTGTAGGAAGGTTAAAAGCATTTGGAAAGAGCAACAAACTTTCGAAGCACGTAAAGCTTCTTCTTGATTCTTGTAATTAAAATTTTACTTTTCCGCCTTGCTCCAGTCTTTAAATACCATTGACGGCTCTCCTTTCACTTCTTTGTGTTCAGTAAATCTCTTTCACGTGACCACTCAGTTTACATGTTGATGAAAAAATAACAAGTATCCAAAATCTCCTGCACTCCTGAATATATATGATCACCATTTGCCACTTGACAAACTTCAGAAAAACTAAGTCCCAAGGAAACTTAAATGAGCTTTTTGTCTCTACCGTCAGTTAAATTTTAATGCAATGGGCAAACGGAACAATAAGAATTCGTGACCATAAACCTTTCTAGGGAACAAACATCAGATTGCAAGGAACCTAAACCACAATTTAAATGCTTTTAGACATAAATGCTTTTGGACATAACCACAATCGAAGAGCCTGTCCACAATGACCATGATGGAACTCTCCTAGCCACGCCGTTGATTTCAATATCGATTAAATTCTACATCATCAATACCCATATAAAGAAAGGGACTCGTCATGACACAAACCAGGCAAGAGACTAGAGAAAGCCTGGTATAGTATTTCGCTCCATAGAAAGGACAAAAATGACCATCCTATACAGAAATTAGACAAATTCATGTTCATACAAAACCAGCAAGTAGAAACAGACACCAATAATTTCCGAACTGTTAAAACTTGTCTCAGTAGCCCACTGCTGCTTTATGCTCAGAAAACCATTTTAGTGCGCTAAAAAAATCCTAACCGTGACCTCCAGAGATTATATTGTCCATCCAGCAACTATAAACATCGTATTCAGTCACGTCCGGCCCTCATCCCACTGTGCGAAAAACATGTTTGACTTTGGCATAAATTTACTGTACCAGCATAGAAACCTCCAAGGGTTTAAAATGACGCAGTCGGCGTTTTGATGCCTTAAGGATCAGCTTCATAAAAAAGGGAGGCCCGTGGCCAAGTTCTGCCTGCGCCCTGCCTCCTACAACAGCATATGGAGCACAAGAAATTAGGTTTTCTATGATATTAGGGTTTCAATTGATTTTTCCAGAGTCCAATAGAGCTCCAATAGTACTCCAATAGTCCAATACCAACTGTAGAAATAGAAGTTGCAAGATTCAATAGGATTTGCCATCACTTGTGTAAGACAAACTTTTAAAGTGTGAGACATTACGGTTTATCTGGTGGAAGTAAATGAATTAGAGATAAAATTGATCAGTCACGATAATGTGACAAATCTCAAGAAAGAACTTGATGAAGTTGTAAAAATCAATGCATTGTGAAAATCTCTTAACAGGATTCATACTTTTCAAGCTATGTGTCAAGGCCAAATGTAATTCCAGTTGTGGTTTGTTGAGAACATCTATCTAAATAGGTGGAAAAACAGACCAACCGATTTCCATAACAACCTACTTTACAGTCCATTGCTACATCATGAATCACTATTTGCGTTAATAACAATATATCGGTACCGGTTTTCCTGAACCCTGAACATAAAATATATAAAATATGTAAAATATTATATATATATTACATATATTATGCTATTTTGGTAAGCAGCTTACCCTCGTCCACGTCACTCGGGCCTAAATTAGATATAATAACACTAAAATAAACCCCATTCTTTATACTCTTTAACGCCAATAACAATTCACGGTTTATTAAAGATAGTGGATTATTGGAGATGACGCTTTAATACAATTAACTATTCTAAATGCGGTTTTGCAGTGTGGCTCATGAGCCACTTAAATAAATAGTGTTATTAGCACTAATTTATGTTCTTGAGTGAAAAAAGCACACACTCGAATTAGAGTGATTAACTCTAATAACAATGGGCAATGTGGCAATTCCATTGGACTTTAGTGACACTGGAACATTAACTCCCTTTTAACTAAAGTGAAATTGGTGAGGTGCAATATCAGCTCTGCAACAACTGAAGGGGTCCTTAACTGTGGTTTCTAAAGGAGGAGGGGGAGGGAGGGGGGAGGGGGAGGGAGGAGAGAGGAGGGAGGGAGGAGAGAGGAGGGAGGGAGGAGGAGGAGAAGAGAGAAGCTGGCAGCTTTCTGACAACAATGAGAATGTGTTGATATAATGCTTCCTTTCTGATTTAGCAAAAACAATCATGCAAAAGTTTGGCATCTCATTCCCATGACAAGATGTCAAACGATCGATTGCCACTTTCCATCATCATGTTTAAGGTGTTATTCTTTTCCATCTTCTGTACTATCATAACATCCAGTTTGCATGGTATATTTAACGTCTACATTTTCTAAAACCATTGTTGCACGGTGGCCAGATTTGTTTTGTTAACTAGAATTCCAAATGCCCTAAGGAAATTAACATGCCCATACAACTATGGCAACGCCGGTTTTTCAGGGTTTTTAAAGGTTTTCCAAGGTTTTTTTACCACAGTCAAAATGGTTGTTATTTGAAGCCATGTAATGCCTCAAAATGGTACCAAGCGTAAACAATGACGCCTTTAATTATATTTAACTCCAACAAACAGGGTTTTACCAACAAGATCTAACAGGTTTATTTGAAATAGCACACCAACTACTTCAGACAATGAGACATTTTTTTTTGGCAATAAGACATAGTGAAGTTTTTATTAACTCACCATTGAAATGGTACACCACCTGCTTTTGATAGTAAAACATAAGATTTTTTTCTTGAGAATAAGGCATAATTCCTTTCAACCAATATAGGTTTTTTTACCGCTCAGCCGAAATGGTACACCAACTACTTCTGAAAACAAACCATAGTCTTTCTTGACAATAAGACACATTTTTTTTAAATTCACATTGAAATGGTACACTGACTACTCCTGACAATAGAACATAATTTTCTTGAGAATAAGGCACAGTTTGTCTTGAACTCATATTCTTTCTTCACAATTAAGACATAGTTTGTTTTAACTCACCATGCGAGATTGGCCAATGCTTGAGAACCACACTTTGAGAGATGTTTTTGGACATCCTTTGCCAACCATTTGACGGTCAAATGATTTCGAAGCTTCTCGCGGTTCAATTCGTTAAATCCAATTGATCTTTTTGCCACTCTATGGAAGGCAGTGACTAAGTGAATTTCATTCAAATACTGACGATATTCTTCCAAAAGTTTCAGTATTTGCCAAACATCACACTCTGTGGAAATTTTTCTATTTAAGTCTTCTTCACATACTGAACCCGTACCTTGAATGGGTTCAGAACTAACTGCCACTACGCCTTGGAGCAAAGGTTTAGGTTTAGTTGTAGAGAATGTAGTTGAACAATCAGGTTTTTCAGGTTTTTTAGGGTGTTCAGAAGACAAAGTCCCAACATGTATGGGGTCATGAGTACATTTACAAATTACAAAAGAATTGGACTTAGATGACACATTCAAAATATATTTAAACTTCTCAACCGAAAATAGATTAAAAACTGGTTGAGATTTAAAGGCCAAAATTATTCCGCTACTTAGTTTCCTACAATGACCAAAATCGGCCATCCACACTCTAGAAATTGTACTTTGGACAGACTGAAAAGAAGTGATTTCATTGTAGCTAAATCCAGTTGAATACATTGAATCTCCGGAGTATAAACCATGGCAGTCTTCCTTTTTAAGCAATAAAATTAATGAAGTTCTTCTTCCCGTCTGGTTCCATGGTCTGTGCGGCTTGAGAACATCAAAACCTTCAAAGTTGCAAATTTCTCTCCTAGAATCTGTGCAGAAAGAGAGAGAAGATGTAAGCTTGAAGCAACTCGGTATTGACAAGACCATGGCTATCAAGGTCCTGGCACAAAAAATTCGCACTCTGTAAGGGCACTTTCCACTGCAAGAATAGAAACAGTGTTTCGCTTGGCTATTTCCGGAAGCTTCATCGTAGGTTACCAGAGTACACTGTGTATCGCTATTTGTGTTAATATTTTTATTGCCAGGTAAAACATCTTTTCTCCGTACATATTTGCTCGATTTTCAATTCGAGACCGCCGATCGGAAGAAGAGAATCTTACCTTTCAATCGCAACCGTCAGATCCACAGTCGGTCGCAGAAAATATGTTTTAACAGTAAAAAAGCATTAACACTAATAGCGATACACGGTGTACTGTACTTGTAGCGCGCAGTTTGTATGTACCATACGTACGAAATGAAAGTTGATTCCCTATCCAATTTTGAATACAATAGGCTTACAGTGCGAGCTACAAATTCGTATGTTTTGTTACTATATGCATTTTTTCTCCTCCTCATTTTTTGGACGTAAAAATGACCGTCCGATTGAACTTTTTGGTGTGCGGATAAATCACGCATTCCCCCTGTTGTACATAAGTTTTACATCGTACTGTCACACCTAGAGTACATATACCGTACGCCTTATGTACAAATAAGTACATGAGGTGGAAACTTCCGGGTTCGTTCATTTTTGGTGATCTGGCAAAAATGGCAACTATTTCAATAGTCAAAAAGCGATGTACTGCTTGGATCTTTTCCATGATATTTGGAACCTTCTAGGTAATTTCTTAGAGATCTCGGTAGCTTCTCAGAAAGTCTTTCTATATTCTCTTCCCCATTCTCTACCTTTCTTTCTCCCTGACTCTCACTCCATGGAGGGAATCCTACCAGGACTTCACGATGACCTGGCCCTGTTATGCCTCGTCCGCCTTCCACGTGGCACTCACAAGGTAAATCTATTGGACCGAAGTCAATACTTTCTTTATATACATATTCACATCCTTGCTGTATTTGTATGTATTAATTTGGTTTAAAAAAAAAGTATTATCGTGCAAGAAGATTTTTCAAAAAAGAAGTAACCTTTAAGCATTTTTGTCATTTAAATTTTTGTCGTTTTCTGTGGCAGGTTATGCGCCAAGTTTGCAAAACCTGGTCTGAGATTTTCTCCAACACTGAGTTCTATGATCAGAGACTTCAGTTAGGTTTAACTGAACCCTGGCTTTACGTGCAAACAAGAGATTCTACTTTTTACAATCACTTTCGAGCTTGAGATTCTACTTTTCACAATCACTTTCGAGCTTTTGACTTATCGTCAAAAAGATGGCATTTGCTTCCACCTCTTCCACATATTGGCGATGGTCAGGTATAAAGCAAAAAACCCTATCCTTAATTTTATGTCTGTTTATTAATTCATGTTCGGTCTATGTTTTTTTCTTTACCTTTGAATCCTTGATTTCATGTTTGCTTATTAGTTTGTGTTCAGTCTATGGGCATGGTTTGGCTTAACTTCTTTTTGGAAGTTCTAGTATTATCGTTAGCAAGATTATACATAAAATGCGATTTTCTGCCTAATTTTTTTCCTGGTGTCCTTTTGTTGGCGTTTTTATGATTGAGCATTTGTGTGTCAAAAATTCGACAGTCTTTTTCTGACCATTTTGCATCAACTTCAATCGAAAATTGGAAACCTGTGTGATGAAGAAAAGTACGTTGACTGCCCGGGATATCTTTAACTTTAATATCGATGGGTAGCAAAAAGATTCCGTAAACATATTAACTGTAATCTAAATGTGTACTTCTGCTCCGAGTTTTGTGATAAAGCGTAACTGTAACACATCTTAACTTTGGTCAACTGAACCTTTACTTTTGTCTTCATATACCTCAAAAAAAATTCCGACTTTTTTCTCATAAATCTCACGTTGTTAAATAAAGCCTTGATGCTTCTGTTTTTTTTTTTTTTTTTCTTCCATGCCATTCTTTCAACTCAAACCAACTTATTTCGTTAAACTGTTGCATGTAACTGCTGGTTCCAGGTTCGAGGCCTGGGCTCTGCAACTGTCGGGGGGAAACTGTATGTTTTTGGAGGCTGGAAAGAAGGAGGTCCTTCGTTAAAGGAAATGTATTGCTATGATCCTCGAACCAATGAGTGGTCTCGAGTTTCCGATATGTCTGTTAATCGGTGTTACATGGCCAGTTCCGTTATAGGAGACTGTATCTATGTGGCTGGAGGAATGACCCGTCCTTCTCGTCTGCTTCTTTCGGCGGAGCAGCTTGTGACTGCAGAAAAATTTGATTCAATCAAAAACAGGTAAGAGTAACATTGTTTTTCTAATTGGCCCAAAATAAGCCACGTTGCAAAACGTAATTTTGTATAGCTTATTTTAGTGAAGTTTTAATGCTTATAATGCACCAACTCCAATAGCGATGGTAATGTACAGAATTTGACATCAATAACCTACAAATCCGTTGCCTGCCCTATTTCCTCGGATACACAAACCCCAAAATAGAGAGGGAGAGGAAGAGGGAGAGGGAGAGTGAGAGGGAGTGGAGCGGTAGTAAGAGCGAGGTTACAAACTTTTTCTTCATTATTTTGTTTCTCTTTTGTCTTTTGAAATTGTGACAGATGGCTTCCTATTGCCAATATGGCTCATCCAGTTAGCCTCGGTTGCGGTACAGCCTATAAAGGACACTTTTTTGTCAGTGGAACACCTCAGTCGCAGTCACAGGTTTGAAAAAGAAAAGATCCTCGACTAAAAATGATATTCCCATTGCATCTGTAATGTTTTCTTAAGTACCGGTTGGGAAAAGGTTATTTAATAATGATTGTATGTTTTCATTGTATATCATCATATCTTTCCTTAATGTCCCAATAGCCCAGTTTTGAAATCTATCAGTTTCTCCAAGGTACGTGGAAATCAAAAAACACGATTACGATCTCCATGTGTTTTTTTTTTTTATCATTATTATGATGTCTACGGGACATTGAAAGAGAGAGAATATTTCGCCCTTTCTTTCGAACACTTTCTAGTGGTTAAAACGGTATAGGGAATCAACACTCTTTGTCCTTTTCTTCGTCGTTTTTGATGCAGGTATATAACCCTGAGAAAGATGAATGGTCTTTTGTTTCCTCGAGGAACTTTTCCATTGGACTTCAGTCCCCTTGTGTCTCAAAAGGCAGCTCTCTCATTTGTATGGCAGATGCCTTAGCGGTGAGTCTTTATATTTCCATTTTGTGTAGTTTTTTTCTTTTTTACCCTTGTAACCACAGAATACTAGTTGTTAAGTCTCCTAATTATGTCGACAGCTAGGCTAATTTGCAGGTAGTTAGTAAAGTTAGGAGACAGAGAGGAACAGATATCGGGTGGACCTGTTTCATGTAATCCTTGTTTTTTTAGTTCTTGTTTGTTTAGTTTTTGTTTTTTGCTTTTGTTGTTGTTTTTGGTTTTGTTTGTTATGTTGTTTTTGTTGCGTTTTCTTTTGTTTTGTCTGAATGACCTGCTCTGGTTCGGTTCGGTTCGGTTCGGTTCAAAACCCTAAACCAAACTAAATGAAACTGTTGGATTTTGTTATACTGAACCGCTCAAATTACCGTAAATAATGTTAAAGATTCTAAAAGATCTAAGAAATACGCTTAAAAATGTCTAGACACTCTAGTAGAGTTACTTTGTCAAATTTAACATACTAAAGTGTAAAGCATTCGTATATTAGTACGTTATTTTGCTGTAACTTTATTTACACGTCCTGCCGTACTTTTAGGTACTGTACTTCCGTACTTCCGTACATTACCAGTCCTTATTGTTTTTGATAACATTGGAATGGAACCAAATTAAATAAAACCGACAAGTAAAATTAATGAACTGGTTTCGTGAAAAAACAATTTAGTTCGGTTCAGTTTGGTTTTCCTACAAACCTGCCCGAGTGAGTAGTAGTCAAAAACACGTAACTGATGTCGTTTTTTGTCTTGTTTTGTTTTTTTTCTATTTTGTTTTCTGTTTTTTTTTTCTGTGTTTTTTGTTTTCTGTTTCAATTCCTTGCGTTTTGTTGCTTAACCGACGGTTGTCTGACAGGTTTGGGATTCTGATTACAATTTGTGGAAAAGAATACTCGGTGGGCTAAACCGGTACGGAAGGTACGAGGCAATCGAAATCTCTTGTTTGGCATTTGTGAAAGATCGACTTTTACTTGTGAGAAACAATTCCGGTGTGATCGCATTAGACTTGAAGTACACCGAAAAAGAGACCAAAAGCGAGAGAAAAAAAGAGACCGGAAGGGAAGTAAAAGAAGAGAGAGAGAGAGAATTGGTTGTGAAATGCATTGAGTTTATGTCTCACGGTGGGACATTTGGAGAAGAAAAAGCTCTTAATTGTTATGCGATCGAGTTATGATGGTTTGGACGAGAAGGAGTTGTTAAGGATGTCTTCTTCTCCATTTTATTTTAGTCAAATTGTCACATATGAAGAAACTTGAGGTTGACGAGGAGGTAAAACAAAGGAAATCGGAAGAAATCGGAGGGAATCGAAGGAGGGAATCAGAGGGAGAGTCTTGAATAGGTTCCCTTTTCACCTTTTCCTTGTTGTTGTTTTTGTTGTTTCCGTTGTTTTTGTTTGTTTTGGCGGATGATTGGAAGGTTGGGTCGCATGAGTTGTGGAATTTGTGTGTATTGTTGCATATGTATATTGTACAGATAACAAATGCTAGTAGTAGTTTTGCATGTTTTAGACTGTTTTTTAGTAGTAGTTTTAGAGTACATACAAATATTAGTAAACTCTTGGTATGGTCGGTTTAGTTTCAACCACTTGTATAGCATCAATTTAGTGTGGGTTTTTCAAGTCAGTTGTAAGATTCTCTCTTGCTTATAATGTACATTTGTAATAACAAATATAGAAAGTGTGCCTTTATTTTGTAGGGTTTCTACGGTTTCTAGGGTTTTTGAGGTTTGTAGGGTTTTTACTAGCATCGGAATATATGAGAAGCTGCGTGTCGTGTGATTGGACGAACAATTTGTGCATAATAATGTGACACTCGTGTTGTTTAAATCTATGTTGTGGGTATATGTATTGTATTGTTTGACTAATGGAATGAATGGATGGATAGGAAATAAAGAAATAATCACAAATCATTTTTTGTATCTTTGTCCTTTTGGACATAAAAAGACAACTGTTTTCCCAATTTTGTTTTTTCTTTTATCTTAGTTGATCTTTCGATTAAGAACTAAGAAAAAAGCGATCTAAGTTTTTTTTTGAAGTTGTGTTAAGAGATTTTTGGCACTCTTCCATTATCGTTACATTTGTTGTTCCAAGTTTGTGGTCCAATTCTTTTTTTTTCTCAAATTGTTTTTCAATCCTATCCAATCTTTTTTTTTTCTCAAATTGTTTTTCCATCCTCATTAATTTTGTGGAACTAAAGTTTGTTTTGGAAAAGGACGAAATGAAGAACTTTTTTTTGTTCCCTTGTGCTCCAATGGTAAACTCTATTTAACGATGGTGTACATCACTTGCACACAAACACGTGGACTGTAATCCATAATCAAAAACATAAAACAAGACCCAAAAATCAAGAAAGAAAATATAGAGCATAAAAAAGTTAAGCCACGGAAAGCAGAAAGTGTTATTTTTTGACGGGAATTCTATTAGTTGAAACTACCAAGTCAACACGAGCATGTTGAGGCTTCGAGGACTTTTGTCCATTTTTACATGGGAACCGCCAATCGGAAGTTCAGGATCCTGGCTTTCAATCGCGACCGTCAGATCCACAATCGGACAAGTGTGTACGGAGAAAAGATGTTTTAAGTGGCAAAAAAAACCTTACCACTAATAGCGATACAGTGTAGTTTCTCATTACGACTTCCCCGTTTTCGTTTGTGATATTGGACTACATTTGAGAGTGTTAACTTTCGATTGCCCTCCCAAAGGAAAAAATTCAGCGCTTGATCGTACAATCAAGGACAGTTGAGTGCCCAAAAATAGTGTTGACAAGTTGTATTCCTATATGCAGAAAAGTTGAGGGAGACGGAGCTTATGAAGATGCTGCGATGGTAAACCATCGGAGTGCATGGGAACAAAAGAAACAAAAAGTCAAACTAAACTATAAAGGATACGACGAAAGAAATGAACCGAAACTAAAATCGCAAAGTAAAGGATAAAACACTTTCGCTCAAACTTTGCAAAGTTAAACGACTAAGATTAAGTTGTGCTTGATCTTGTGAAATATTTTATTGGACGAAAGAAAAGCCAAATGTGGATGATAGTACACCGTGTATCTTTATTAGCGTTAATGTTTTTTTTGCCACTTAAAACATTTTTTCTCCGTACGCACTTGTCGGATTTTGGATCTGACGGTTGCGATTGAAAGTTAAGGTTCTCAGCTTCCGATTGGGGATCTCAAATTGAGAATGGGACAAGTGTGTACGGAAATAAGATGTTTTAAGTGGCGAAAAAATATTAACACTAATAGCCATACACGGTGTAGTTTCAATGAGAATGGTTCAGAAATAAGAAGGTGAGACTCGGTTTACTTGCAAGCTTTGGAGGCGGTGAAAAGGCACGGAAAACTGAAACTGAAAAAGGTTTACGTGTTCCAAAATGCATTCCTGTTTTCAATAATTGCCCATTGTACTTGTTCTCTTAACTAAAATCGGTACCTGAGTTGAGATGGTTTGTCAGTCCAGATTCAATATGACTCCAATTAGGGTTTTACATAGAAGAAAAACACTAAAAAAAAATAAAAAAAATGGATACTGCATACGAGACATAAAAAAAAGAAGAAGACAGCGAATAGAGCTACAGTACTGGAGTGAATAATTCTCAATCTTTGGTTTTAACCAACAGAGCGAAAATCTCAAATAATTCCTATCCGCCAAACCCTCAAATCTACTCTTCTGTGTAATCTTCGTTCCAGCCTTAAAACCCTAGTTTCATTTTAACCATTGGTTAACCACGTGGCACTGCATAATTGGAAGAGTGTATCGGACGGCGCGTGACATCTACGGGGGATGAGGACGCGCCAAATCAAAAACAATACCGTCAACAATTTTAACAACATCGTCATCAATTTTAACAATATAGGCAACCATTTTAACATAGGTCAAATGTAGGTGAAAGTACACCCATACAATATGCCTATTGTACGCAAAAAATACAATATACCCTTAAGACCCATATTGTATTGGCCGCAAAATGAAATGAAATAGTATCAGGGTTGAGTTGCACATGGACCCATAGAGAATTAAACGTCATGTACAAATTTGATAAAAAAAACGGTCAAAAAAATCTTTTTTTGTGAGTTTTGAGCGACTATTTATTTAAACCGTCATATTCGGACGATCAGACGGTCGCTGATCAAAGTAGCGATCGAAGAAGATCACATGAAAAGCCTATAACACAACTTACGATAGGACTATCGTCAGATTTGGATGATCGAACGGTCGCTGATCAAAGTAGCGACTTAAGACGATCACATGAAAAGCCCATAACACAACTTACGATGAAGGCGCCGACAAAAGGCCTACAATAGAAACGCCTACTTCTGAACTATGCATTTTAACAATACTGTCGCCTGGTCAAATGTCGGCGCTGGTCGTATTTCTTGATAATTTACTGACATCAGAGGTCACAATCGGGTACACGAACCTGGCCATACCCAAATTTTTTGTTTGTTTTTGAATCACCCGGCCAAATCCGGCTAGCCCCTAAAATTTGGAACCCGAATCCGTTCCGGATCCGACGGGACCGGCCGGGTACGGGTCGGGTACGGATTCGGAAACGGATTCGAGTACCCGATTTTGACCTCTGACTGGTACAGCGTGAATCGTTATTAGCGTTGAGAAATTATTAGAGTTAAAAAATAATTAGCGTTATTAACACTAATCACGATTTTCATTTTTTTGAAAAATATGTTTAAGGGTGAAGTTCCATCAAACGAAAAGTGGGGTAGTTTACAGAAATCAGCGGCTATCCGTACCAAACCGTAACGCTTATTTTGTTTTTATGCGAAAAAAAACATTACAGAGATTCTTGCCGATACTCTCCGAAGGTCTGGGAGGTAATACTGATCGTCGGATGTTCATCTGCAAGGCATTCGCTTCATTTTTTTCTGTAATTGTCAACCCACCTCGAGGAGGTGGGTTGGCAGATACGGAAAAAAATATTTCGTGACACGCTGGACGATTAAGCTACGTGTCATGGTGTAAAACCAACGAAAAATCTTAAATTTGCACATGACATGCGCTTTCCAAAATACAACCGAAAATAAAAACGAAATTTCGTAACATTCTTTCATCACGCTATTTTCGGTAACTTTTTGTTCGTCACACTATTTCTCTCGAAGGACTTTCGTTATGTTCGAAACAAAAACCCTAAAAAATGAGTTGGCGTACAGATTGGTGTCTGCAAAAAGTAAAAAAGTTATGTCGTATGATTACTTCGTACGCAGGTACATGGTACGCAAGTGAAGATTTTAAGTTAAGTTTGTCGGTGCTAAAACCTGAAAGATATTCACTATCGGATCGTAGCTTGCGTGGCGCCAGTCAATTTACAACACGTGGTTTACAGACTCTACGTGATGGAACATCGACTCAGGGTAACCTTCCATCAGGCGAAAAGTGGGGTTGTTTACTGGAGAAAGTACCTTTCCGTACTTGGCCGTACTGTTTTTTTTTTTTTTTACAAAAGATGTTTACTAAAACTTTGTTAAGATTCTCTAGACTTTTTGGCGAAAACTCCCATCGTCCGATTTTGGATTCTCGACACAAACGTCCTTTCCATCCAGCACCTGGCCAGTCTCCTCCGACTGTCCTGTCCTCAGGAGGACACTTTGCGCTTAGTGGACGCGTGTATTGGTCCACTTGTAAAATCAGAGTCGATCCACGACGGACTTGAAGTTATAAACTTACATGTGGCAAATGGCGTGTACCGTCTGACATCATAGTCACCTTGTTCGACGACAAAATCTTGGTTGTAGGACATCCTGTCACGCCTCCGCTGGTACAGCGATAATACGTGAACGTACAAAATGGTACTTTCATGGACATTTGTACAAATTTTCAATTTGCAACGGTTTTCGTGGCCGTTGGAACAACGACAAATACAAGAACGTTCAGATTGTACATTAGCGTGACGCTACTAGATATTTTAATCGGCGTCCGCCTGTACAGATACGCAGTTGAGATTTCGTACTTTTCAAAACTTTCATTATTCTTGGCCGGCTAAACAGGATCTTACGTGGTACCAATCGCAATCAAACACGTAAGCATTTTTGATTCACTGGCACGACCTGATGGAAAATTACAAATATTACTGCCGGTAAACGTGATCGTACAATTACTGGGAACGCCTGATGGAAGGTTACCCTCAATTAACCCGGTCTGTAGAGTTGGCCGTACGATTACAGAAACGTATGACGGAACTTCACCCTAATACAAATTTAAATCTAATTTTGGTACAACAGATTTGCCACCAGGATCTTCACAGTAAAATAGGTAAAAGTACAAAATCTGACAAATCGTACACTGTCGCGTCTTTAACTCTAATTTTTTCATAACTCTAATTTGGGTGTTTGCGCAAATAATTATTACGCCACACATATCTTTACACTAAAACAGGTAGTATCATTATATGTCTCTTATTCTGAGCGTAGTTTTACATGCGATTGCGATTATTTTAATCCATGTTTCGTACTTTTTTATTTAATGAAATACCGTTTTGTACGGACTGACACGTCGGTACACCACACTATTCAGTAATATCATAAATTAGAATTATGAACGCTAATTCTCTAGAACTGTAATTAACGTAAAGGAAAATTTAGTATTATCAATTCTATTTCAGGTTTTGGAATCAAAATTTGGGGGCGCCGATATAGAGTTCATAATGCTAATAACGATTCGCGGTGTAGTGCGTATTGAGCCGATATGTCAGCGATATATCGCGCTCCTATTTCCGTACAAAATCAAGTATCTGCACGACTGATATTTACGCTTTCTCTGTACGCAAAACTGCCTGAAAATAGTAGAAGACTGGTAACGTACGGACAGAGTACACCCAGAGCTATTATTACTTTATTAGTGTTATTACAGTTACAACATTATTGGTACGGGGCTTATGTTAAACGGTTATTAATTTCTAGTTCGGCTCCGAAGTACGTGGCTGCTTAAAACGTTTAAAGACTTTAAGGGCCATTCCAAGCTACACCGCTCATCGTTATTAGCGTTAAGGATGTATTAGTGTTAATGCGAAATTAGAACTAATAACACTAATTTAGTGCAAATTTCTGTCGACTTCCTTTAATAGTGTTATTACACTATTTTGTGATTTTTGGCCAGAAAAGTCTTTACCGAATTAGTTTTATTAACTCTAATAACAATCGGCGGTGTAGCTAGTATCACTATTGCAGACAGAAAAAAAAACCAGCATAGAATTACGTTTATCAACACTAATAATGATTCAACGAACCAGAGAAACTTGTTAAATGAAAATTTTCAAAAACATCACAATTAGAAGGATAAAGCAAAAATATGAAAATACAAAAATACAAAAATACGAAAATACAAAGATACGAGATACGGAAATACGTCGAATGGAAGCTCAAACATCACTAAACTTTATTCCTCAGGAGCTCAGTAACATGTCAAGTAGTTCAAAAGTAAAAAAAAAAAAAAAAAAGTCGAAGGTGTAGCAAACGACCACCGAAGGAAAAGGCTCACAGCCCTACGAGAAGACTGCCCTAAGTTACACATTTGAACCTACATGGAAACATAAAGTTTAAAGTAAAAACAGGAAAAACTAAATTATGTCTTGAAAACTGCGACTACGGTACTCGCCTAACTTTTGTACTCTACAAAACCTTACAAGGAAACAACTGAATTTTACAAAACAGATCTCAAATCTTCAGAGGTTCATGAACCCTAAAACACCCTAACACCTTCCTTCTCCTCCTCCTCCTCCCTCCAATTCTCCCTTTACAACGGCACCAGAAACTTTCTGCCAATCAACTTTACTCCTTCGTCTTTCTCTCCCTCTCCCTCTCCCTCTCACTGTCGCTCTTAGCCCTTTCCTTCCCATCTCCCTTCTCCTTACCACCTGTCGGACCTCCCATCCTCGGAGCCACACCCCACCGCAGCGAGTCTTGTAGCCGCAGGTCTAACTAACTTCGTAGAGCCGGTGCCATTAACACTTCCCGACATAGAACCTGGAGGTTTTCCCTTCCCTAACGGACCATTCAGAGGCTTTTGACTGCTTCCCAAATTTCCCATCACCGAACCGGCCAATCCCATTCCACGAACCTGTCCCTCGGATCTCCCAATTTGTTCCCCTATGGGACCTTGCATAGAACCCGGTAATCTCACTACCGACCCTTTCCCGACTCCCCTTGGAGCTCCAGAAAACGGAGGAGCCATATCCGAGCCTCGTTTCGAAGGTTTGGATGGTTTGAATCCTACACTCTCCCTACTCTCACCATACAAGCTTTCTGATGGTCCTCCTCCTCCTTCCCTCCTCTCAAAACGAGAGCCACCTTCTTCCCCACTATTCTCGTATTTTGTCGGAGATCCCACACTGGCTTCGGGAATAGCATAGGAAGGCGCATTTCCTTCTTCTCCTTCATTATTGGTCTCAACTGTATTAACTGTATTACTCACTCTCGTCTCTTCTCGATGACCGAGCGAACCTTCAGTCGAACTAATTTCTGGTACCGACTTACATCCCACTGCTTTCAAAATTCTCCGAAGACACGAGGGAATTCCCTTACCTCCGTGTGTCGAGGGAACAGTTAAACCCTCCACTTTCAAAGGGGTTATTAAACCGTGCTCTTTTAAAGACGGTTGTCGCATCCCAGAACAGCTGTAAGCCCCTCCTGGATGACCCGTACTACTCGCCTCCCCTCCTCCCAACCGACCTTCCACCTCTCCTTCTCCTATAGCTTTCCTTCCTCGTGGACTATTATTATCTCCAGGGACACAAGAGGCCTCTGTGGCCTCTGTCATTTTCTCATTCGCTGGAATGGATGTTAAGGAATTCTCATCCACACCGTTTGTTGGCCCACAAGACTGCTGTACCGCATTCTCCCACACGCCCTGTCTCAGGCTTCTCCCAACTCCTTCACTATTTCTCATATAGGAGCTACGACCTGTCTCGGGCTGTTTTCCTGAGATCTTCTCTCCTCCTGAACGAGAGTCTCCCATGGCAAAAGACCTACCGGAATCTTCTCCTCCGTCGGCTATCGCTTTGTCCATTTCCTCTCTCGTTCCTTGCGTTCTTCCCGACCTTTCGGTCGAGGGCACTTCGGACATACCATCGTCGTCCACAGTATAAGTATCATCATCGGCATAAATCTCGGTATCATCAGTCTCTCCCTCGACTGCTCCGCTCAAAAGAGAAGAGGAAGGTGCGGCTGATCCGGCCAGTGCCAAAGCAGATGGCCGCAATGTTATTCCTCGATAGTTCATACCCACGGTTCGTAAACGAGAACCGCAATGAAAATGTTTCTTCTTCAGATCCAAACCAAGAGGACCCAGTATCATCGCCTGCAGGTAACGCGGCAAACAATTAACAACGGGTACAACTATTAACAACAATTAGCCCCACGTGATAAACCTGAAAGCTTGTTCCAATAATGACTATTGTTTAGAAGCAAAATATGGAGCAAAATATGACTGTCCTGGTTGGAACCTCTTGCTGACATGATAGAGATACATGCAACACACCTTTTACTCTCCTAAACCTCCTGACTTAAGCCAACCCCACCACGGTTAATGAAGATTTTTAACAAC
This sequence comes from Zygnema cylindricum, assembly GCA_037447655.1. NCBI lineage: Eukaryota > Viridiplantae > Streptophyta > Zygnematophyceae > Zygnematales > Zygnemataceae > Zygnema > Zygnema cylindricum. The sequence goes on along the minus strand of JBBHKE010000708.1, from coordinate 137,487 downwards.
CCCAATGCCAGTGCAACTGCAGCAAATAGCTGAAATTTTTTCTGAAAGAAACAACTCAGCAACAAACATTCAGAAAAAACACAGTTGACTGCAATAATACAGTTTAAAACAACACCGTGAACAGCTATGAAAGTAAAGAAATATTAGCTTGGAGTTTATATTAGTGTTATTAACTCTACTTCAGTTCCAATTGCTCATTTTGAAAAGTCTGATGAATTTTAGTTAAAAAAAAATAAATTTGTGTTATTAACTATTTTGTGGTGACAAAAAAAAAAAAAAACAGCATCGAATTACTTTTATCAACGCTAACAGCGGTTTACAGTGTAGCTTTAAACCATTACCTGCTGTTGCAAGTTCTTAATAGAAGCTCCACCTAATGAAGGAGGGTGATTTTGAACCCAACGACGATAGGCACACAAAAGTACACTTGCACTGAGCCATACCCCGGGAACCCATTGCATACATTCCTCAAGAAAATCTCCATAATGCAAGGCACCCTTCACCACATGGGGTCTTCCCTTCTTCTTTTCGTATTCACCAACGGCAAGAGCCTTCAAGTTTTCCCATTGATCGTTGGTTAAGAACTTTCCTCTCGAGTTTACTTTTTCTGGTGAGCAACTTCCTAACTCTGGCTCTGATGGAGGTATCAAACCAGCTTGACTTTGACCCCCTTTGACTTCACAGCCTCGAGAAGGCCCTCCCTCTTCAGAATCTCCAGCCCTTTCCTCACTATCGACCGATTTCTGCCCATTATGATGTTTCTCCGGTAAACAATTTTTGCCGTCTGTTTTCGAAAACGACTGCGAAGGACCACTTCTACTTTCTTTTCTACTGACTTCTCTGCCATTACCATTACGACTCAAAAGATTTTGCCAAACCTGACAATCCATGTTTCCCAATCTGTCCGGTAAATCAGAACTGTTCACTGTCAATTCCTGAGACAAATGAGGCACGATACTATTTTCCTCGATTCTCGCTTTTCCCTGTTCGTCTCTTTCTGCCGCTCGTGTCCAAAAATCAGCACATTCCGTCTGCTTCACTACCTGTTCTACTGCAAAAACTCCGTCTTTTGTCTTTTCTGAATGACTTTCTCTCAATCCATCCCTTGTTCCATTGACTGGAAGCATAATAGATTCTCCATTTGTATTCAAACCGGCATTTTCTCGGCCGTTTTCAGAATGCAAAATCAGTCCAATGCTCAGCTTTGGGAGACTCAAATCTCTTCCTAAAGACAAAGACGCATCTCCCTGTCTCCAAATGGGTACCTTAGTAACACTTTCTGCTACATCTCCCTTCTGTGAAACTGAATCTTCATCCATGTGTCCCATCCCTAAAGTCCAGTTCCCCGGATCTCCATCATCTTTATCTTTCCGCCCTAATGAAGTTACAACTCCAACACGAACTACCTCCTCCTCTTCCTCTCCCGAAGACGAGTTATGCGTTTTTCTTTTCTTTGTCAGTTCCCCTTGTTTGTTTTTCTGTAAAACAAAAGAACTGTCCAATTTAGGAAGTGTGTCTCGTCCACACTGTAAACTCAATCCAGCTCCACAAACGGTTTCACTATTCTCCCTCTTTTTCCCAATACTATCATTTTCAGTAGGTCCTCTTTGGCCCGTAAAACCGGCTATCTCTATGCTGTCCCCGAATTTAGTTCCCGCCATATTACTCTTGCCCACGTCACGTCCTCCCCATGAGAACCCGACTCTCTCAATAGGAGGACTCGTATCCACATGTTCTATTGTGTCTAAATTGCTTCTCCCTTGTGTGCCTGGTCCATTAGTACCCACTCTCGTATAATGATCATAAAATAAGCCCCACTCAAGTTGAGTCTGTATTTGTGGATTACTCACGACAGGCTCAACAGGAGGGAGACTCCCAAACTGTCCTCCTACCTTGAGGTTTCCTTTCGACATCCCATTCCTATCCTTTGGAAGAAACGGTTTTCCTGGAGAGGTCCGCCCTAATTGACTTCGAAGAAGAGATGCGATGGTTTCCACTCCAGCTCCAAAGTCTTGTCTCGTTCCTAATGCTTCACTCTCCTCTCCCTTCGACTCCAACCACGAAGGTGATGTTCGAAATGGACCTCTAAGGCCTTTACTAGCGATGTTTAGACCGTGTTTTGCCCCTTTAGGAGATGATGACCCAAAACCTCCTGGTCTTGTACCGATGTCCATGAATTGTCTCTCTTGGAGGGCAACTATAGTACTTTTGAATGGTCCTATGGCAGTTGAATCTGTATGCAATCTGTCCATGGGAAGGTTATTTACATTCTTCGAAAGGTCGTGGATTGGTCTATCTCTTCCAGACGTATCTGGAGCATTAGTTTTTGCGGCTTTCTTCTCTTCGAGCATTCTACATTGTTCTTGTAAAAGATGTAAAACTCGCCCTCTTCCTGTCGGGGCATCATTTCCCACATTGGAAGTATCTGACTTTACCTCTACTCCAGCTCCTTGTCGAACTGCAATTCCTCCTCCTCCCCCTCCTCCTCCTCCTCCTCCTCCTCCTCCTCCTCCCAGAATCGAACCGAAAATCCCACCAACACCACCACGCGGCTTGAGTATTTCCAAAGAGGAGACTGTTGCCTTCCCGACAGTTTCTATTCCTTTCTCCTTCCTTTTCATGGCTGCCTTATTGCAAGCCGCACTCAGATATTCCACAATATCTGCCGGAGGGCTTCTATTCATGTCCAAAAAACTAGGTATCCCTCCACCTCCCAACGATCTCGTTTTAACCTTAGGCTCCATCTGTAGTTTAAAATTGGTCAATACCTCACTCTGTCCAACCACTGGAGCTTTAGAAACAGACAATTGGAGACTTGAAGGAGGGTCAGGAACAGTGGTTGTATCTCCAGTCAGTAAATATATTCCTTCATCAGACTCCTCTATGCCAGCTTTTCCATTTGGAGGCCTATCTAGTACCTGTATCCCATTAAATCCCAGCCAATCGGAGGTGTCACGTAGTCGCTTGTCCTGCTTATTACCTCCCTGCATTATTGAATCCATAACAGAAGTGACTTGATTGACTGCTGTACACATCTCTCTCTCTCCACCATTTCCACTTTCACCGACTCTCTCAGAAACCTTCTCGACTGGAACGGAAAGCAACTCCGGAGTCTGTATTGTTGCTGCCTCTTCTGTACAAGGTGACGCCACTTGTTTGCAATCCTCCAATTGTGCATTGCTAACATTTGGAACTGCCTTCAGACCACCATCCAAAATATCTTTAATATCTTTCTCTTTTTTGACAGTAGAGCTTAAAACTTCTTTATCAGGAGTTGACCTTGTTGAATCCTCAACATCCGGTCCAGATCCCTTCACCTCTATGCAATCCTCTTCCTGACCTCCCGAAGGCAAAAGTTTCTCAAGCCTTTGTCCATGTACGGGTCCTTTGTCTCCAGGCATTGCTATTCCCTCACTTTGAGCCACACTAACTTCATGAGAATTATCGGTTCTGACGTTCGGTATGTCTTCCCGTTGACTCTGTTTTTTCTCTTGCGAAAACAATAACGGCTTTTTTCCTCTCCTGTCTACTTTAGATCTATCTGTATTTACTTCCACATTCACACTCGATTTTGCAACCGTTTGTGCATCATCTTCGTCCACTCCCTCACTATCTTCCTCAGCTTTGCTATCAATCCCTTCAGAAAATTCCTCAACGTTCAAACGTGTCTTTAACTCTGTCCTCTCTCCAGTTGTGGTAGAAGCCATAACAGTCTTTGCAACTAACTCACGAATGCGTCTTTCAGCTTTCAACAGCTTCAAATGAAGCTCTGCAAAAAAACCAAAATAAAAAACATTTCAGTACAAACAAACTAATGAGATTCATACTTAAGACTTCTGCTGCTAGATAAATTGACCGAACTGAATAAACTGACTAACTGACTTCACTGACAATTAAAAAAAAAAAGTCAAAAGACATCAAAGTTTCCAGTCAATGATGACTACCGAGCATAATCAAAATTAATGGTCTAACTCTGATGGAATCCAAACAGAAAAAGTTCTTACATCCACACTTAAAAACTGTTCTTCTATCTCTTTCTTTTCAGCTAGAAAAGCATTTACCTTACATTCTCAACAAATTTGAAAGAAATATAGCATTTTGTCTCGACAAAGAGAAAAAGTCGACATGATTATAACTCTACGTCATCATCGGCCCGATAAACATTGTTGTAATTAAATCGCTTTCATGCTTAAAAAGATGAAAACCTCGAACAGAAGTTCAATGTTCTTGCCAAGAAAACAAACTTACCTTAACTCCCTTATTCTTGGTTTCCATCATAAAACCAGTTACCAACTTTGAAAAACATCCATTAGAAAAGCGAAGGAAAACATAAAAGAGAGGGAAAACACCAACCTTCCAATTCTTCTTTCAAATAACAGATTTCTCTCGCCTGTCTTCTGTTGCTGGCTTTCAACCATTCAACGTCTTCCGCTTCCTCTTCTTCCTCTCTCTCTTCCTTCCTACATATGTCCGAAGAGGCTCCCTTCCACCCATTTTTCCCTGTTCCAGTCCTCTGGCGCTTCATGAAGTTTCTTCTGAAACCTCCTCTATTCCCTCTTTTTCCTCTATCTCTCCCCCTCTCTCCCTCTCTTCCTCCCTCTGTCTCTCTCTCCCTCTCTCTCTCTCTTGCTCTCACCCTCTCCCTCTCTCTCCCTTCCTCTACACCTCAACCTATTCTCTCATCTTGTCTTCATGTTTTCCTCATGCTAGGCACCAGCTGCAGCCTGCTCATGGTTTTAATTAGGGTTTCACTCACTTTGGCTTCCAAAGAAAGCAACAACTAAGGGAAGTTCTACTGCTAAGTATTTGAAACGCAGTGGAAGTTTGGTGGAAAGAGCCTCAGAAACCACGGAAGCATCTCCAAGATGAGACAACTAACCGCCGACATGGCTGACGTACAGTACTGGTTTGCCCTAATTTGTTTTGCCCTAATTTTTGGTTTGCCCTAAATTGGCTGTTCAAGGGTGCCTGTTTTCTCCCATGTGCCTCTGCCGGAGGTTTCAGGAACGCGGCGCGATGTTTCCGACAAGCGTCAGAATACGGCGATATTATAGAATCGGTACACTCAAAGAGCCTTTTATGATTGGATATAGGAGTAAAAGTCAGTGAGAGATATCAATTTTTGTTAGGTGGCCACTTCGTCCTATGCACTGCAGGATTACGACTGCAGTTGACTACCAGAACAAAGTACACCGAATTAGAATAGCTCTGAAGTGCAAGGAAGGTTCGCATGGTACCGAGGCAGTGTACGAAAGGTGCCTTCGATGGCAGTTTCCGTACACACATTTTGGTGGAGTGGACTTTTTGACGGTTACGGTAATCTTCTAGGAAGTGCTGCCCTCAGGTGGAAATTAGCTTCGGTCACGTCGATATTAGCTTCACTTACGGCAGTTTCCACCTGATTACAGGAATTCCAGCGCAAAAGGAAGATACTAGCCAGCTTCCATATAACGACAAGGGACGATTACATCAACGGCGTAGAAACTAGTATTTATACTAGGCCTTAGGTGAGAAAACAGACTTCGCGGTGTACTTTTGTACGGTTTCAGCCAAAATTACACGAAAATTGAGAACCATTGGGCAATTTTCGGGTGATAAATGGTTTTTTTTACAAAGCGAATGACCAGAAAAAATAGACGGGTGAAAGCGCAATGATTGGAATAGCCGCGGAAATCGATAAGCCACTCGTAATCATACACGTGTATTTCACGGAAAACATGCTGTCTTGTTTCATCCCGGTCGCTAATAGCAGCGTGGCTACAGTACAGGTAAGTACTGTACCTTCCCTGTAGCTGTGAATGGTTGGAAGCAGAACCGGGCTGTGCAATTGGCCCCGCTATTGGATCGCGTAAATCGCCCGCGTTACGACAGAAAATTAACCATCCCAAAGGGCAAAGGTACACACAAGCTTCCTGAGGCCGACAAATTACCGTACAAAATCTTGTAAGGAAAGCCGGAAAGGGTAACACTTGGCCAGGTTCAGTACGGCTTGGTTCGGTTTCCTTTCGTGTACCGAGCCGAATTAAACGAGTCTGGAAATTCCGAACCAAAACTAAACCGTTGCATATCACCAAACCGAGCCACTAAACCCACTAAACCGTTCGTAACCGGGCCGCGAACTATATAAGGGTTTCACCCAGTGCCAAGTATCCCACTAACTGGACGGATTTCAGCTGACGTGTCTTGTACGGTAACCAGAAACAATAAAGTTACAGGAGGGTTTAGTGGTTCTTAACTTCTTACTGCGCCGGATGGCGGATGCGCCTGTTTTTAAGTGCAGTCGGGGGGGTAGCACTCGGCCCGGCTCGGTTCGGTGTAATGTAAGGCCGAAGGGCCGAACCGCACTGAACGGCTTTAAACCGGTTTTATAAATTCCGAACCACCGTTGGATTTCACTGAGCTGAACCGCTAAATAACACTAAATAAGGGTATGGTTACATCAGACGAAAAGTGAGGTTTAATAATTAATAGAGAATTTTGTACTTGCCCGTACCATGCCGTACTATATTTTCGTGAGTTTCTTGAAAACAATATTACAGAAAATAGGATAACGATTCTCCAAGTATTCGGGAGAAGACGTCGACCGTCCGATTACATTTTGGTCTTCATCTGCGAAGCAATTGCTCCATGCGCCTCTGTACCAATACAGAACCAGTCAATTCGTTACACTTGGACGATAGACACGTGCGTCGATGAAAAATGAAAATTTTCACACGCCCCCAAAGTCACGTGCCTTCGGACAAGGTGACCGTAAAATCTTTGCCGAAAAGAAATACGGTTTTTTCCATAGTTCCAAAGTAGGTGACCGTACGCCCATATAATATGCCTATTGTATGCAAAACATACAATATGGCCTTAAGACCCATATTGTATTGGCCACAAAATGAAATAAAATAGTAACACGGTTGAGTTACACATGGATCGATAGAGAATTAAACGTCATGTCAAAAATTGAAAAAAAAATAGGACAAAAAAATCTTTTTCTGTGAGTTTTGAGCGACTTTTTATTTATACCGTCAGATTTGGACAATCTGACAGTCTTTGATGAAAGTAACGATCTAAGAAGATCACATGAAAAGCCCATAACACAACTTACGATAGGACTATCGTCAGATTCGGACGATCGGACGGTCGCTGATGAAAGTAGCGATCTAAGAAGATCACATGGAAAGCCGGTAATACAACTTACGCTAAAGGCGGCCTACAAAAGGCCTACCAAAAAACGCCTACTTTTGAACTATGGTTTTTTCCTGAAAGTCAGCAGAGTGAAAGGAGATCTCTGAGGTACATTGACACGGTACACTTGCGAAGTACACGTGCGAAGTACGCAAGTACGGATTTGTATACGAAAATGGTCGGTTTTCAAATCTTTGCGATTTTAGAGATTTGATCGTCGACTTACGTGGAGCCACTCAAAAAACAACACGTATGTAAAAACCTATTTACAGACGATACGCGATGTAACCGAGGCCTCTGTAATACAGAAATTTTGATGTCCGTACTATTACAGAGACCTCCTGATGTAACCATGCCCGAAGTAAGCATTCTCCCAAGGCGTAGGGGGGTTCAAATGAAAGAACGTGGTTAGGTTGTTGAATGGTTTTACAGGAGTTTTAACGTTTTTATTGTTGGAAAGATATCGATGTTGCTAAGTGTTGCGGGCAGAACGTTTTTAGGGTTTTAGTGTTTGGAGGTTAAAACCGGTTTTAGCTCCAGTTCAAACATTGCCTTAATTTCCGCAGTTTAAACGATGCACGACTTTCTATGAGAAAAAAATTGGAAACGCTATATGCGATGACCCGATTTTACACACATTATGCGGTATAATCCGCGTATTGTATGTAGGTAAACCACATATATGGGGTTTTCAGTTGTTTTCACGCATTTGAATTAGGGTGAAGTTCCATCATACGTTTCTGTAATTGTACGGCAAACTCTACAGACCGGGTTGATTGAGCCGAAGTTCCATCACGTAGAGTTTGTAAGCCACGTGTTTTAAATTGATTGGCGCCACGCAAGCTACGATCCGATATTGAATATCTTTCAGATTTTTAGCACCGACAAACTTAACTTCAAATCTTGACGTGTGTACCGTGTACCTGCGTACGAAGTAATAATACGACAAAACTTTTGCAGACGCTAGTCTGCACCCCAGCTCATTTTTTAGGGTTTTAGCTTTCGAACAAAACGAAAGTCCTTTGAGAGAAATAGTGTGACGAACAAAAGTTACCGAAAATAGCGTGACGAGGGAGTGTTACGAAATTTCGTTTTTATTTTCGGTTATATTTTGGAAACCGCGTGTCATGTGCAAATCTTTAGATTTTTCGTTGGTTTTCAATCATGACACGTAGCTTAATTGTCCACCGTGTCACAATTTTTTTTTTCTGTGTATGCCAACCCACCTCGTCGAGGTGGGTTGAGTCTAACAGAGAAAATTGAAGCGAACTCATCGCAGATGAACATCCGACGGCCGGTATTACCTCCAAGACCTCCGGAGAGTCTCGGCAAGATTCTCTGTAATGTTGGTTTTCGTATAAAAACAAAATAGGCGGTACGATCTGGTACGGAGAGTCGCGGATTTCTGTTAGAAACGCCACTTTTCGCTTGATGGAACTTCACCCTTAGGTGTAACCACACAAAATGGTAGTAACTGGAGAGAAAACTGAAAAAGATAACCAGTTAACCCTTGGTTAAAGTGTCTATGCACCAAATGTCATATCTAGGCTTCTTTACTGGCTTGTCAAACATGTCCGTACAAAAAACATACTCAGTTTATGGTACCGGTTGGAGTGAACATAAGATTTCATATGATCTTATTAGCAAACAATGTGGACAGTTTCTCACAACAATGACGAATACATCATCCTATTGTTTTGTCTAGTTTTTTTTTTGTTTGTTTTTTTCTCAACAGAGTATGTCCGAGTAGACGATAGAGGTAAGACTACAAATGCCCCGTTATTGTTTGAAAAACTCATCTGTTTTTTGACGAAAAAGTGATTTAAACTGTCAAGATGCGTTGATTTTCCTTCCCATACAACTGAGATATACTTTCATTCATATACATCGACAGTTTCAAACTGGACATTTTTAGGGTTTTTGAGGGTAGTACTCTCTTCCATCCGTCTTGAGTTTGACTGCAGTGAGGATAAAACGTTTTAACATACGACCAGTTTAAAACAATCCATTCTTCAATTTGTACCAAATGCCACTGAATAAACTTAACAGTAACAATCTTACAGTAACAATCTTCCAGTAATAAACTTCACAGTGATAAACTTAAAATACTAACACCTAATTCTATCATTTGTAGCCGAAACCTAAAAACCGTGAAATTGGCTCGATCTTGAGATGCTTTGAGTAATAATTGGATCGCATAATTCACAACAATTGATATACCGGTTTACGAATCTGGTGCCCCTCTATTTCTGATCAAAAAACCTCCTTCCCACTTTTGTCCCGGTTGTAACTCTTTCCTTTCCCTCGTGGTTCTCGAGGTTAAACAGACAACTCTGTCCCAATCTCCACCCATTTTCGTCTTTTTCCCCAAAATATTCACTACAAGGTCCTCGAAACCCCGTCTGTCCACCTCAAATGCTCTTCGTTTTCCCTGCAAAGTTTTCCATCACACAAAAATGAACCGATTTAAACTTTTAGTTTTTTCCGACAAAAGTCGTAAGAGACGAGATAGAATCGATAAGGCTTATTATCCGATTTTTTTTCAAAACTGGGTTCAATTTGTGGGACTCTCACAACCCCATCAAGCATGGAGTTAAGGAAAGTACACTGTGAATCGCTGTTAGTATAAAGAGATTATTAATGTGGTGTTTCTATTAGTATTTTTGTAATTCAGTTCCGAATGTCGTGGGTGATTTTTAACCGTTTAAAGAATTAACGTAAAAGAAAAAAAACAATTAGTGCTATCAACAGTATTTAATGATCAGGGGGCAGAAAAAACCGGCACCGAATTAGTCTTATCAAGGCTAATAGCCATTCACGGTGTACATTACCTATTGCTATTAAAGCTAATGACTCTAATTTGAGTGAGTGTTTTTTTGACCCAACATCATGAATTAGTGTCGATAACACTATTTAGGTGAGTGGCCCATAATGAGCCACGTGGCAAGATTAGTGTGGTTGGTTCTAACGAAGGGTTATCATTAAAATTCACTTACTCTAATTGCGATGGGCGGTGTAGAGAAAAGTCGATACCTTGTTGCAAAAACTTGTCAATTTTACCGTTCTACAAAAAAAACTTTATCCACAGCTTTATTCATCCAGGGCAATGAAAATCGGAATCTTACCCGATCTAACAAAGTGACTCCAAAAGGGGCATCCCGATAAAGTCTCTCCAAAGGTCCACGCAAACAAGAGTACTCCTCTTTTTCGACCTTTTCCACATCAGACCATCGAGTTCTTGAGGGCGTCTGGAGACCTGCAAGAGTTGCTTTGAAGCTCTCCGAAATCATCTCATCGCCACTTTGCTGATCTCTACTGCTCCCTGATCTCCTCTTCTCCCTTCCTTCACTCACACTATTACCCTCGTTTCCAGATTTATCTGCCGTCCTTCCGCTGCTGGAAAACCTTTCACTTTCACTCTTCTCGTTAGCATCATTGACTGGAGTTGACCAAAACCCCCAACCTTTCTGATTCTGTACCTGCCGCAAAGGACCTTCTCGAGATCCTGTGAGATATTTTGAGGTCCTGAGACCGGTCAAATATGTTCCATCTGCAGCGTTGACAGAAATATGTGACGCGACCGAGGCAGTAAATGAAAAAGTTTTACTGCCGTTATTTTCCGCAGAAAGTACAATTCCTAAAGCGTCTTGAGTGAGAACAAAAGCCAATTGCCAAGAGAGCTCAGAGCCCTCCACTGATAAAGGCATAGTCGATGGTTCCACGGGCTCCAAAATCACCTGTCAAGGCACAAATGACACCTTTCAATTAATAAATAACACGAAGGCAGATAATTACGGATAATTAGCAATAAAATGTCAAGATGTTGAATCAGTAGCCAATCCAACTGTGTTTCCCCTTTTGACACACATGCTGAAGGGTTAAGTGCTATAGAATTAACAAATCCCAATCAATCTGATTAGATTCGATAAATATTAGCCGGCTCTAATGTGACTCAAAAAAGTTTGACTTTTAAACAAGACATGCCCAGGCTAATGCAGTCCAACATACATTTAGACCAACTGTTTAGAATAGTAGCGCCGCAGAGCTCCCAACCTTCGTTGGCCAGACGGAGTTCCTCTGTTTAAAGCCCCCTTTTGCAAACATGTTATACAAAGCTTGTAAAAATTTCATTATTTTGTTATTAGAATGACAGATATACCACTGGACCCCATCCGGTCAAAAATATTTTTTGCCTACATATGAATTTGTTAAGGTCATTGCAAGAGTTCACAGTAGCAAGTTTGAAATTTAGATTTTATAGTTTCTATTTAGTGTTAAAGGTGTTCTTTGTATTTACTGGCAAAGACTAGCGGCAAACATAAGGTATGGCTACACCATAACACACTGATGGTGTTAAAAAACATCTGCCTTAAGCTTAATAGTGCTCAGAGAAATAACGTGATAAAACATTTGGATGGACGAATAATGAAAAACAAAACAACAGTGAATTTCAACGAGATTGTATATGCAGAGGTCCAAGCGTGGACTAAACTGGTTTTACATTTCTACTAATCAAATAATAAAAGGAGCGATAATAAAACACATATCTGAAAGCCACACAAACATGATCCTTAAACGTGTGCTCGTAACTAACTATTCCTTTTCTGATTCCATCAACTGGATTATGCAATGTATGATAGTTCAGCTTTAAAACTCCCTCAATCAGCATTGTTATTTAATGTTTGTGACATGTTTGTTCTTTTCAGGTAATCTTTATCTCAGTATAGATTTCATTAATGATGTACATAAAATGCTTCTTGTTATTTCAACTTGTTCACGTTTCTGATCAATGGTGGTGATCAATGACATTTCAAATTTGCAATTAAATTGATGTATTGTTGTCCCATTTCCATCATCAAGATCATGATCATCATCACTCTCGTGAAATTCTCAAGCCCGACTTCAGGAATAGAAACGGATTACTAAATCAACAAAAAAATGATCAGTCATTTGTTTGCGTACTTGACACATAATTGTCACATCTTTTTGACTAAATCATTTGATAGCTTAATAGAGCCAACAAAAAACAACTTTTTATTCTTTTTGACAAATTGAAGGCTAACATCAAGCAAGTTGATTTGTTCACAAGTTGGAAAAGCCAAGTGACGTGTTTGTTGACGTGTGAATTTAGTGTAGATGGTTACACAAACATAAAAATTAACAAATGATAGGCATATTGTGAGGAAAGGTATTAAATCGATTATTTGTGCCTGTTGCTTTTAAATAGTGTTTCACTTAATAGGTGAAAATCAATATATATTTCTTTCGACTGAATTAAAATATTCCAAAAACACGGAAAACTCTATAAACAAGAGTTTGTTTCCTCGCTACTAATTTTTTTTTGGGAGGGAGGGAGAGGTCGGCGGAAGCAGGGGGGGAGGGAGAGCGGGATGGAGATTTTGGCAGGGTTTAAAACATAACGTTCTTTGACATAGACAAGGACCATATGTCATCCACAGGATTCTATCCAAAACAGGTCTTTCTGCTACTTGTGAGAAAGGCTAAAACAGGGATAAGATGAAACAGTGGGCAGTGCAATACACCGCCCATCGCTATTTGAGTTAGTGAATTATTATTGTTCACAAAATTTATGAGAATTAACCAAACTAAATTATGTTTTGCAATGTGGTTCATCACGGGCCACGCAAGTAAAAAGTGCTACTTAATTTATGATTTTTAGTCAAAAAAACACGCACTCAATACAGAGTGAATAACTCTGGTATCGACGGTGCACCGAACAGTACACCGTGTACCATTACTAGCGTCAATCACACTATAATGGTGCCCCAACCTAAAATAGCGTCAATGACACTAATTGTCTTTTTCTTAAGCGCTAATTCTTTAAACGGTTCAAAACCAGCCACGTCATTCCTAATGAGTTAAAATTGATAACACTAATATAAACCCCACGTTAATAATTCTTTGACACAAATCACTATACACGGTGTACACTACACCACCCATCTCTATTTAATTATATTGTCAACAATTTTTGAGAGTTAACCACACTAAATTTTGTTATGCAATGTGGCTCATTATATTATTAACAACAATCTGTGATTTTGAGTCAAAAAAACACGAACTGAAATTAGAGTAAATAACTCTAACAGCAATAACTCTAACGCTCAGAGTACACACTGTTATAGTTGTGCTGTTTACCTGAACCCATTCCTGGCCTTCGCTACTTGCATCTACAACCCTCCATTTTGGTCGGTATGTTGCTCCTCCATGGTTCTCCAAAAGAGGTACAACTCCTCCAATTAATCGAGTTTCCGCTTCTTCAGGATCGGAAGCTGTTGCAAAAAGTACTTCCTCATATCCTTTATGCCACATTTTAGTTCTAAATGAAGTGACTCGAGCTTCGTTGATAACCACTTTAACTTTAGAGCCATTTGAAACACTTAGTTGAGCCACTATAAGTCCAGAAGCAGCAGCAAAACTCAAAGAATCGTTACCAAATCTTTCTTGTAAACGATTCGATTCTGTCAATCCAGAATCAGATTCAGATTCCGGCGAAGATTCTGTCGCGTCATCCAAAACCTTTTCCTCTGATATGATTGATTCTTCCGAAACTCCTTTCCTTTCTACTTTTGCTGATGGATAATCTGCTGATGGTGAAGCAATGCCAGAAGCTTTTAGAGTTTTCCATGCTTTTCTATTTTGGTGCAGAACGGTCACTAGTTTCATAAACGATATCGTAGACGCATTAAAACTTGAGGATGAAATATTTGAAACAGTAGCTACTTGTGAAGGAAGCCTACAAGGAAGTGCTTGGTCAATCGAACGGCTGTACAGATGAAGACCTTGGGAAGCCATTTTCTACTTCCAGCCAGCTTGCTGCTTGAATGCTGCAGAGTACAGCTACAGTCTGTACAGTACTGAAGGCTATGTTCTAAAAGTGCGGAAAAATACGTATACCGTGCGAGCATTCCGATAGAACACAGTACACAGTACACAGTACAGTACAGTTCTGTACTGTGCTCGCACATTTTGCAGAAAAAAACATTTTCTATGCAATGATTACGAAACAGTAACTGTGGTTCACATGTGCGAACAGTCGAACACAATTAGAAAAGCTATATGTCAATTTCTCATGTTGTACTCATACTGTATCTTATAATGCGCGTATATTATAGAGAGACCGCATATAGCGTTTCCAATTTTCTTCGCTCAATGGAACAACGATCTAATGGCGTCCAAAAATTGAAGTTTTGGCAAATCCATTTTTGTAGTGTTGGGTATCGGGTAAATTCATATCGCGATAATTTCGATATTCGATATATCGAATATCGATCGAGCAGATTCCTCGATATATCGTACCGGGACCAACATAAATTATCGCGATATATATTGCAAAAACTGGGTGTCCGTACAGTTCGAGTACGGAAATTTGTACGATAAATCGTACGGATACCCCCCCCCCCCCCCCCCGGCGCGCGCTCTGTGGGGGGGGGGGGGGGGGGTGTTTTTTTAAAAAAAAATGGGAAAAATAAATAAAAAATAAATCCTCGATATATTGGCGATATATCGCGATAATCTGGTTTTCGATATATCGAAGCGATATATCGATTATCGGGTACCTGAAATTCGATATATATCGAATATCGGCAAAAGGTCCTCGATACCCACCTTTGTGAAACAGTAAGTATTCAATTCTTCATACGGTTATAGGTCCAAATATTTGAGGAAATACACAACCTCCAATTGTTGTAACCACTCACATGAGAGTGTTGCTAACTCTACAAGTGTTGCAAATACTTTGGGGTTTAACGCCTTTCGTTCGATGGGAGCCATTTTTTCCTCAATATTGAAAACAAGTAACCATGGTGACATATTGATCCAATCTCAACATTGGAATGACGAAACGATAATTCTATCTTTTTGCTCAAGAATGCGGGCGACTAAGTATTGTCAAACAACTAACAACTAAGGTTCATGCATAGGGCGAATGTAGTTTTTCCTTGTGATTTTTACGGGGCTAGAATGCACACCCCTGTAATGCATATAGTGGGATAAAATTTGGTAAGTTTCGAGGCAAAGTAAAAAAAAAATAGAATCGATCTTGAGCAAGTCCATTTTCTTAGAGAAAATGAAGCGTAATGAAAGGTTTATCTTGTGATGTGCTTGTAGTGAGAGGGGGAGGGATGGGGGGAGGGAGAGAGGGTGAGGCCTTATTGCTCTCTTTCTCCCTCTCTCTCCCTCCCTCGCCCTCTCGCTGCCTCTCACTCCCCCTCGGCCTCTCTCTCCCCCTAAACGTCGATTATAAACCTAAAGCTTTAAAAAACCCTAGTCCCTCGAGGGGGGGGAGGGAGGGAGGAAGGAGGGAGGGAAGGAGGGGGAGAACGAGGGAGGAACAGGTGAAGAGTGATGAGAGTTGTCTCCCTTCGCCCCCCTCTTTCTCCCTCCCTCTCCCCCTCTCTCAACCTCTCTCCTCCTCCTTCCTCCCTCTTCCCTCCTCCCTCCTCCCTCCTCCCTCCTCCTTCCTCCCTCCTCCCTCCTCCCTCCTCCCTCCTCCCTCCTCCCTCCTCCCTCCTCCCTCCTCCCTACACCCTCCTCCCTCCTTCCTCCCTCCTCCCTCCTCCCCCCTCCCTCCTCCCTCCTCGCTCCTCCCCTCCTCCCATCCCCTCCGACTCAGGCTTAGAATTTAAAGCTTTGAGGGTTTACATTAAGGATTTTAGGGTCTGACCTTTGTCCGTACGCATCGAAACGATTTCCCGATGTACATAGCGTACTATAGTATTGAGCGTCAGAGGTCGCAAACGGTCAACCGAAACCGTGACCGACCGTAAACCGACCGCCCGCGCCGGATCCGGAACGGATTCGGTTGCCAAATTTTGGGGGTCGGGCGGTTACGGTCGGTTGATTCACCAGGAAAAAAAAACGGCCGGTTACGGTCGGTCAACCAAAAAACCAAAAAAAAAGAAAATTTTGTACTGTCCCTATAATCCAACATTCTTGTACTTTGTACTCTTTGGCATCGTGGAAGTACGTGACATCATAATTAGCGTCGCAAATCTGACACGGTACTGTAGTAAGCTATTTATTTCGCAAATCAAAGTGAACGCGACAAAGCGTCGCAAATCTGACACGGTATTGCACTATTCATTTCGAAAATCTTAGGGAACGCGACAAAGCGTCGCAAATCTGAGACGGTAGTAACACTATTCATTTCGCAAATCTTAGGGAACGCGTCAAATCGTAATTATTGGCTTATTCCGTCGTACATTCATTAATTTTGTACTTTTCTGGTTACGGGCGGGCACGGTTAGTCGCGAAAAATCAAGATTCGGTTTTTTTTTTTTTTTCGTAAACGACGCTCGGTTAACGGTTAACAATTTTGGAGCGTGACAAAACTCGGTCGAGCGTCGGTTACTCACATTTTGAAAAAAAAAAACGGTCGGTTTCGGGTATGAAATTTTTTGACTTTTGCGACCTCTGTTGAGCGTTACATCGAAATCATATCGTCACATTGCTGGGTAGCGGCACATCGCATCGTAACATTTGCAAATAGCCAAATGCACCGTGAATCGTTATTAGTGTTGATGTTTTTTTCGTCTCTTTAAACCATAGATGTCCTATTCGTACGGATTTGGACTTTTTTTCCGATTACTACGTAGTATTCGCTTGTTTTTTACAATTCGTAAAATTCGTACGTCACATACTGTACGGAAATTGTACGGACATTAAAAAAAAAAACGTTTGCTTCATTTGCGCGCGCGTATTTTTAATATGTTCTCCACTCTGTCTTCAGAAGGAAGCCGCCGTTGGAGACGCCGTAAATTCCGCCGCTCACCGCTTGTTCAGTTTTGCTTCATTTGTGCGCGCGTATTTTTATCTGAGCTGCGAGCCGCGGAATTTATGGCGTCTCGCACGCGTATTTTTATCTGAGCGGCGAGCTGCGGAATTTATGGCGTCTCGCACGCGTATTTTTATCTGAGCGGCGAGCCGCGGAATTTATGGCGTCTCGCACGCGTATTTTTATCTGAGCGGCGAGCCGCGGAATTTATGGCGTCTCGCACGCGTATTTTTATGTGAGCGACGAGCCGCGGAATTTATGGCGTCTCGCACGCGTATTTTTATCTGAGCGACGAGCCGCGGAATTTATGGCGTCTCGCACGCGTATTTTTATCTGAGCGGCGAGCCGCGGAATTTACGACGTCTCCAATGGCGGCTTCCTTGAGCCGTTTTGCTTCATTTGCGGGCGCGTATTTTCATGTCCTCCACTCCGTCTTCAGAAGGAAGTCGCCGTTGGAAACGCCGTAAATTCCGGCGCTCGCCGCAAGTTCGTTGCGTTTATCAGATTTTTTACGGTATTGAATATTTAAATTTTTATTAGTACTTGTTAAAAAAGTACGCATTTTACCAACGAATTTTAAAAGTTTGAAATTGTTTTATGCGCACGGAACGTAGTATTCGTTACTGTGGTTTACTCCGTGCGTTTTATGCGCATAGGACATCTATGCTTTAAACATCTTTTCTCCGTACAAGCATGTTAGTTTATAGATTTGACGGTTGCGAATGAAAGATAAGATTCTCAGCTTCCGATTGACGGTCTTAAATTGAAAATCGGACAATAGGTACGGCAGAGGTCGCAAAAGTCAAAAAAAATCATACCCGAAACCGACCGTTTTTTTTTTTTCAAAATCTAACCGACGCCCGACCGAGTTTTGTCACGCTCCAAAATTGTTAACCGTGAACCGACCGTCGTTTACGAAAAAAAAAATTAACCGAATCTTGATTTTTCGCGACTAACCGTGCCCGCCCGTAACCGAAAAAGCACAAAATTAATCAATGTACGACGGAATAAGCCAATAATTACGATTTGTCGCGTTCCTTAAGATTTGCGAAATGAATAGTGTACTACTGTGTCAGATTTGCGACGCTTTGTCGCGTTGCCTAAGATTTGCGAAATGAATATTGTGTAACCGTGTCAGATTTGAGACGCTTTGTCGCTTTCCCTAAGATTTTCGAAATGAATAGTGTACTATCGTGTCAGATTTGCGACGCTTTGTCGCGTTCCCTTTTATTTGCGAAATAAATAGCTTACTACAGTACCGTGTCAGATTTGCGACGCTAATCATGATGCCACGTACTTCCACGATACCAAAAGTACAAAGAACAATAATGTTGGAAAAAAAAAGTACAAAATTTTCATTTTTTTTGGTTTTTTGTTTGACCGACCGTAACTGACCGTTTTTTTTTTCCTGGTGAGTCAACCGATTGTAACCGCCCGACCCCCAAAATTTGGCAACCGAATCAGTTCCGGATCCGGCGCGGGCGGTCGGTTTACGGTCGGTCACGGTTTCGGTTGACCGTTTGCGACCTCTGAGGTACGGAGAAAAGATGTTTTAAGTGGCGAAAAAATTATTAACATCGATAGTGATACACGGTGTACCGTGTTGCTAAAGCGCATCGTGTACCCACCGATACGTAGCGACTGGACGCACCAATTGCCCAACTCATCGCTTAGCAATGCGATGCCAGACGCATCTATGATCTACGTGACGCCGCTCAAATATGAAACCATACGCATATTTGTCTCTCATTGCTAGGGCAGCCATTCGATCTGCACTCTGCTGCTTGTACCTCTGAACCTCGGCCCTTCAGGAGGAAGCAAATCGCTGCTTGCGACAGTACTGTACCTGCATGCTTCTGTACTTTACCGTACCATTTATTATTTTTGTCGTATACCACTCCCATTACCGCATAGGTTTAACAGCTCCCTGAGGTCTCTGTCGCTCTGCGCTTCGCAGCTGGTGAGGCGTCACAGACTCAGCGACTCAATGGGGAAAAATTCGAAGGATAAACGTGTGAGTTTCGTGCTCCCCCACCCTGTCTGTCTCTATAGTTCGCGTTTCCCTCTCACTCCCTTTCCCTCACTCTCTCTTTCCCTCACTCTCTCTTTCCCTCACTCTCTCTTTCCCTCCCTCTCCCTTTCTCTCTCTCTCCTTTTCCCTCTTCCTCTCCTGTTCCCTCTCCCTCTCCCCTCCCCTCTCCCTCTTCCGTTCCCTCTCTCTCCCTTTCCCTCCCTCTCCCTCTCCCTCTCTTGCTCTTCACTCTCCCTCCCTTTCCCACTCCCTCCCTTCGCCACTTCCGCCCTTTCCGCTTTTCCTTTCCCTCTCTCTCCTTTTCCCTTCCTCTCCTTTTCCCTCTCACACTCCCGTTCCCTCTCACTATCTTTTTCCCCCCTCTCTTTCCCTTTCCCCTTTCCTTTCTCTCCTGCCCTCTCTCTCTTCCTCTCCCTCTCTCTCCCTTTCCCTCTCTCTCCTTTTCCCTCTCCCATTCCCTTCCCTCCCGCTGTCCCATTTCCTCTTTCTCCCTCTCCCTCTCTCTCTCTCCTTCCCTCCCTCTCCCGTTCCCTCTCTCTCCCTTTCCCCCTCTCTCTCCCTTCTCCTCTCTCTGCATTTTTCTCACCCTCTCCTTTCCCTCTCCCTCTCCAATTTCCTCTCCATTTCCTTCTCCCTTACCCTTTCCCTCTCCCTCTCCTTTTCCCTCTCTCTTTCCCCCTCTCTCTCTCTTTCCTTGTCCCTTTCCTTTTCTCTTTCTGGCCCTTTCCCTTTCTATCCCATTCCCCCTTTCTTTTCTTCCCTCTTTTATTACTCCTTTTCTCTCCTCCCTTCCGAGATTATTCCGTTTTTCTCTCTTCATTTTGAAAAAAAACGTCATCGGTTCCGTTAAGTTTACCTCTTGTTTTCAAAAAGCAATAATTTGCAAATTTTTGATGAAAATTAGAATCGTAACAAAAAAAGAATTATGATTAGGAGCCAAGGTTCTCAGTGATAAATCCTATCCTCTTCCCAGCTTAAAGACATGAGAAAATGTCAAAGGGCAAAGTGAAAGACAGTGAAAATGAGTAAGAAAAAAAAACAGTACAAACAAACAAAATAAAAGCCTCTGTTTTTTTTCATAAGTTAATCATTCTAATTGGCTTGCGTGTTTTTTGATGCAGAATCATAAATTAGAGTTAACAAGACCAATTTTGTTGTTAACAAGACTATTTTGCAATTTTTTTTTAATTTTTACAGGATATTTATTATCGAAAAGCGAAGGAAGAAGGCTGGAGAGCAAGGAGTGCTTTTAAGCTCTTGCAGATCGATGAAGAGTTTGGAATTTTGGAAGGTGAGTCTCAATTATAAAAACATATCTGCCAATCAAAAACAATTAAAAACATTGGAAAACAATTGAAAACAATAAAAAACAACCGAAAACAATAAAAAACGATCATAAGCAATAAAAAACAATCATAAACAATAAAAAACAATCATAAACAATAAAAAACAATCGAAAACAAAACAAACGAAAACAGTCGAAAACAATAAAAAATAGTCGAAAACAATTGAAAACAATCGAAAACAATAAAAAACCAGCGCAAATTATCGAAAACTGTTGAAAAACATCGATATACCATCGAAAACCACCGAAAACAAGCAACTGAAAACAATTGAGGACAATCGAAAACAATCTAAAACAATCTAAAACAATCGAAAGCAATCGAAGACAATCTTAAACAATCTTAAACAATAAAAAACAATCGAAAACAATTGACAACAATGGAAAACAATTGACAACAATGGAAAACAATCTAAAACATTTTAAACCGGCATGAGGAAGTTCTTTAAACCTTTTATGTTGTTTAGGGAATGAGAAACCTTCTTTAAACCTGTTAAGCCTCCTGTGATTGGTCCTCGCATCCATGGAGATGACAAGAACTTTTTGATATCCTTAGGGTGGAGGGAGGGAGGGAGGGCGGGAGGGCAGAGAGACCAGGATGGCCGTTTGTTAATTTGACAACTTGAGCAATAGTTTACCTGCAGGTGTTAGACGAGTTGTGGACCTATGTGCAGCTCCGGGCAGTTGGAGTCAGGCAAAATCCTAAAACCCTAAACCTGTTCCCTCTTTTTTTTCTTGCTTTTGTTTTTTTTTTATTTTATGGTCCACATAAGGGCATTATCACTTTACCAATTTGTACTAAATGCTATGCTTTACGCATCCTTAGGAAGACGGAAGGGAAAGGGAAGAAGGAAGGGAACGATGGAGTTGGGGAAGAAGCCCTTCATTGTTGACCTATTGCCTGGAACATGAATTAGTGTTGTAAAGTACACTGCAGTGCTATCTCTAGTAGTTTTTGTAAGACTCATTAGGCCTCGTATTTTGTTGTTCATGGACCACAAAATAGTGTTGATGATGCTTTTGGTTTTGTTTAAAACTTGAATTCTTTTAGCGTTTCAGGATCATCCACGTCATTTGGACTGGAAATAGAATCATTAAGACTAAAAGTCCTCTCTCTCTCTCTCTCTCACTCTCTCTCTTTCCTCTCTTTCTTTCTCTCTCTCTCTCTCACTAATTTCTTAACGCTAATATCAGTACACGGTCTACTACACTGCCATCCCTCTCTGTGTGAAGGGATTATTATTGCAAGTGCGGAATGAGAATGTATAATACTAATTTAATGAAGGGAGACGCCCTTAATTAGTTCTATTAACATTATTTTATAATTTTTGGCCTTAAAAAAGTCACGACCGCTAGAAGAAGAAGTCGCCCTTAAGAAGTGTTTATTAAGACTAGTAGCAATACCCGGTGTACCGCTAATATTAAGTACACCGTGAATCGCTTATAGTGTTGATGTTTTTTTTTTTTTTTAGCCGCTTAAAACATATTTTCTTTGTGCACACTTGTCGGATTGAAAATCCGACGGTTCCGATGGAAAGACGAGATTCTCACCTTCCAATTGGTGGTCTCCAATCATAAATGGGACACGTGTGTACGGAGAAAAGATGTGTTAAGTGGCGAAAAAATGTTAAAATTAAAAGCGATTCAAGGTGTAGTTACTGAGATTGATTTTTTTGGGGTTTTGCCTTTTTTTGGAGGGTTTTGCAGGTATTGAGCCGTGGTGTGTAC
Source organism: Zygnema cylindricum (assembly GCA_037447655.1). NCBI lineage: Eukaryota > Viridiplantae > Streptophyta > Zygnematophyceae > Zygnematales > Zygnemataceae > Zygnema > Zygnema cylindricum. Next base: position 115,413 of record JBBHKE010000708.1, on the reverse strand, counting down.
CTTCCTGCGAAGGAAGCCACTTCTCAAGGGTCAGCTCCTCATTGGCCCATTGAGAGAGGACTGAGGGAGGGAGGACGGAGGGAGGGGGGAGGGAGGGATGGAGGGAAGGAGGGGGGAGGAGGGAGGGAGGAGAGGAAGGAGGGAGGGAGGTGGGAATCGAAGGGGGGAATGGAATGGAAGGGAGGAATAAATGGAATGGAAGAATGGAATGGAATGGAATCAGTGGGGTGGACATGGAATGAAGGAATGGATCAGGGAACGGAAACAGACTGGAATAAACAAATTACACATAATAACATATTTTAAGGTATTAGAAAACCATGAGAAGTGTGAATGTAAGCATAGTTTTAGTTTGAATTGTGACAAATGAGGCCATATTATAGGTCTTTAGATGCAAAATTCTGTGGCGAAGAGGTTTCAGATTAGGGTTTAATTACATTAATTTTAATTATATTAATTAGTTAATTATGTTTTCTAAGACTGCAACGTTTTGGCACGGCAGGGAATCCTCAGACCTTCCTCTCATTGTCGCCATTGATTTACAACCAATGGCACCGATTGAAGGAGTTATTCAAATTCAAGGAGATATTACAAGTGTTCGAACGGCACAGCTGGTCAGTTAAAGGTGAATTTGTAAAATTGTCAATCTGTAATATTGACAAGCTGTAAGTTTGACAAGTTGTAAGATTGACGATTTGTAAATTTCACAAGTTGTAAGATTGACAAGTTGTAAAATTGTCAATTTTACAAATTGACAAGTTGTAAAATTGAAGGGAGGAAAATGCTGAAACTTCTCTGAAAGGGAAACAAACGTTTGTTGCCTCAGTTTTGAGGTTGTATTTGGAATGAGTATTTTTAGAAAAAATGTGTAAATGAGTATATTGTTAATTCCCGGGCTAGAGGTCCTCATGTGTTGGATATGGGGCCCAGCCTATCAGTTAAGCAGATACCATAATTAGTGTGGATGGAACAGTAGCATGTCTTGCACAGCATCTTTTTGTATCCGTAAATAAGCTTCTCAAGTCTACTATTTAACTCTGTAAAAGTGAATACTGTGGTCCACACTGATTTCGGGCACTCAAAGTCCCTTTTCCAGTGACAAAGTTTTTCAATTTTTATTACTACGTCAGGATCGAAAGGGAAGACTGTTACCGTTGGATTGAGCCCTTCGTAGAGAAATTTGACAGTCGAGAAACAACTTTTGACTGTCTGAAAAACGTTTGACACTAATAGTGGTGGAACCATATTTACAATGGACAGTGTACCTAAGACGAGAAGTGTACACGATTGAGAGTATCAACTTTTTTTTTCTCACACGTGTTTCTTTTTCTTTATGTATATATCTTCTTTTCCTTACAAGAAGCATTGAGATAGAAGGTGCAACTTTCTCGCCGTAGAGCTCGACTCTCTGGCATTTTTTATTGGACATTGATAATCGAAACTTGTCGTTGCTTTTATTTGTTTTGTTTTCTGCCGTCTCTTTTTATTCATTTCCCTATCTCCCTTACTTGTGGTTTAGGTAATTGAACACTTCAATGGAGGGAAGGCGGATCTTGTGGTGTGTGACGGTGCGCCAGACGGTACAGTGCTCAAATCTTGCCATAGGGACGGGAGGGAAAGGATAGAAAGGGAAGGATTTTGTTTTTAGGGTTTATTGTTTTTTAACATACGTGAATAAAGGAGGTTGTTTCTTTGTCATATGGCAAAAACGAGAAAAGGAAAGAGGACTTTGTTTACCATAGGGGCGAGAAGGAAAGAAAAGAAAGGGAAGGATTAGGTTTTATAAATATACATTAATAAAGGAGATTGTTTCTTAGACATGAGTTAAAAACGAGAAAAGGAGAGGAGTTTGTTCCTTAAACATACATCATAAAGGAGAGCATTCGTTAGACAAAAGGACATTGTTTCTTGAACATACTTTTATGGAGGGTTTGTTTCTTAAACATATAAGTTAGAAAGGAGAAAAGGAGGAAAGGTTTAAATTATGAAGCACGGGAAATTATGAGCCTCTATGTACAAATGATTAAAAATTAGGGCAAATCAATTTGGTTCGTGGGTGATGTACTAACAACTCTAATTTGTGTTTGTGTGTGTGTGTGATTCTCTATGCAAAATCATAAATTAATGCTTTTAACTCTATTTAGTTAAGTTGCCGATATGAGCCACGTGGCAAAACATAATCTTTTGTAGTTAATCTAATAAAGTATGAACACTAATAATTCACTAACTCTAACAGCGATGGGCGGTGTAGTTGACTACGGTTGACTAATACAGTATAGGTTAAAAAGTCAATCCAGGTAATATAATACTTAATAATAGTGGCATGTCCCTTCTATCGCTTTTTGTCACTTGTTGGGAGTTGAATTGTTGATATTCATCATTCCTTTTTCAACTAAGGAACCCAAAAATATATTGTTGAGTGCAGTTCATTATTATGGGTATTACGGTTCGTTTAATTTTGAAAGTAAAACATTAAATAACAACATGTTATCCAGTTTTTTGTCTTACGTTCTCAATTGATCTTACGGTTTTCATGCTATATCATATCCACCAGACTATTGAAAATGCCTCCTCATTTGCTATACCGTGGGTAGGTTAATACTTTCACCGAATCTGATCATTTTTTGGTTCTTCGAAAGATTTTCGCATCTATCTTTAGTCGGAAAAAGGATTGTATATGTGTATACACACACACACACACACACACACACACACACATATATATACATATACATATATATATATGTATATATATTAACTTGTTTATAGGTCACTATGTTTTTTAGAAAGTAAGTGGTGGTAATGGGTACAAATATACATGTGTTGTTTCCTCTTTTTTTGACAAAACTTCTTCCTCTTTTCAAAATTGATGTTGCAGTAACTGGACTCCATGATATGGACGAATACGTCCAATCACAACTTATTCTGGCCGTGAGTCTCCACTTCTTTTAAGCTATTTTGCTTTGAAGTTCTTTTACTTTTAAGCTGTTTTTTCCAATTTCTCTTTTTCCATTCCACTTCCTTGACTTTTGCTTTGACTTTCATTTCTCCTCCGGTCAATTATGTAAGATATCTCGAAAGCGAGAAAAACAGTAAAACAAGAATCACAATGTGAATTTTAGACTTACTTTTTCTGCTTGTAAAAACAACTCCTTATTGATAATGGCATGAATTTGTTATGTCTCTTGTTCAAAATACATTCATTAACTGCATATACCTAAACATTTTTCACGAAAAACAAGAGGACAAAGAAAACCCTGAAAGAGGTTCATTTTGGTTTGACAAGGTATAATCAAAAATTGACTTTTGAATTATTTGGGCACCGGTTTTAATGTAATATATTTGATGATAAGGAAATAGGTTTCTTTTCAGTGTCACAAGTTATAAAGAGAAATTGACTTTTTAATAAATTGATTACCTTTTTTATCGTGGTATATTTGATGTTGCGGAAGTCGGTTGTGTTTAATTGACAAGGTATAAGAGAAATTGAGTTTTCAATGAAACCGATACCGTTTTTACCTTTTTTACAGTTTTTACCTTTTTTACCGGTTTTACAGTTTGTACCGTTTTTACCGGTTTTACTGGTTTTATTGTGGTATGTTTGATGATAAGGATGGTCTCGTGTTTTTGGTTTCAGGCATTGACTATTGTCACTCACATATTGCGGGAAGGAGGGAATTTTGTGGCGAAAGTTTTTCGGGGGAAAGATATTAGTTTGCTTTACTCTCAGGTGAAGAATTTTTTTGTTTTTGTTTTTGTTTTTGTTGTTGTTTTTGGTTTTATTTTTGGTTTTGTTTTTTGTTTTTTTTTTTCTGTTCGTTTTGTGGGAACTGAAATATGAAGCAATATGGATTGGAGAAGAAGTGAGTGGATTCCGTTGACTTTAGTGTGATTTTAACAAATGCTGTTGACTTTTCTGAACAATCCAGGCAACTTCTAAATAGTCTATTCTTTTACCAAGATTCAGTATTGGTGTTAGTAACATTTTTAGAGAAGTGGCACTTAATGAGCCACGTTGCCAAACATAATTTAGTGTAGTTAATTCTAATTTATCGTTAACGCTAATAATTTCTATAACTCCTATAATTCGTGTACGTTAACAGTTTTGGCGGTGTATCTTCTCCTGTTTGAAGCTTCTGTAAAACAAATTTAGTGAACCTTTTGTCACTATAAGAGTCATTAAATTATTAGCGCTCTGGATTTAGTACGGAACACACTAAATTATGTTTTAGCCACGTGGCTCATTTTTCGTCACTGAACTAAAGAGTGTTGTTCAAAGAAATTTATGATTTTGGGTGAAAATATGCACACTCGAATTAGAATTATTGGTTCTAATGGGTTTTATGGGCAGTATAGTTAAATGACATTTCCTGAGATCTCGAAAATTTGACAGATCCATTCAGATGCTTTTATGGAAACAAAGAGAAAACAAAAATGGAACAAAGAGAAAACAAAGAGAGAATCAAAGAGAGAAACAACGAGAAAACAAAGACAAAACAAAGAAACTAAGAGAAAACAAGAGAGAAACAAAGATGGAACAAAGATGGAACAAAGATGGAACAAGGTTGGAACATAGAGAAATTATTGAGAAAATAAAAAGACAAGCAAACAAAAAACAAAGAGAAAACACAAAGAATTTAAAGATTAAAAAAAATTGAGAAACAATGACAAAACATAGAGAAATAAAAAGTCCCAGCCTGGAAACAAAGAGATTTAACATAAAAACATTTTTTTTTTGTTTGGAATGCTCAATGTTTTTATACAGCTTAAAATGTTTTTTCCTGTGGTAACCTGCGCCAAACCGAAGAGCAGTCGAAACTCGAGCATAGGTGAGAAAAGCTTCCCTCTCCTTCCCTCTGGCCTTCTGAAACTTTTTTCCTACCGAATTTCTAGCCATTTGTACTTTGGTGCTTTTGGTTTTCCTTATTTTTAACTTTACCCGAAATAATTATTGAACAAGTCACTCGACAATTATTAAACTTTCATTATTATGGATATTAGAGGAGTACAGGGACATCTAGCGTTTTCAATCGTGTTCGTACTATTCTAATTCCATTTCCATTTCATCGTGATAAGTGCACTTTGTTTGAAACGTGTTTGCTTTTTTTTTGCAGTGGGCCGTTTTTCGTAGTTCCATATATATGCCATATATGCCCTATGTTTTATATGTTATATGTATATAGTTAAAAGTAGTTTTTGAATCTTTTTTTTGCAGAGGCTTTTGTGGTATGTGAGGGATATCGACCTCCGGACGGTTTTGATCCGTCGCAGTTACAAGCCTTGTTGGGACAAGCCTCCACTACCTCTCCTGATTTCGGTAAAAGCTTTTCTTTTCTCTCTTTCAAATTTAAATCGTAAATGTGAATTGGAAATTTGATTAGCAATGGCCTTATTCCGCTCATTTATTGGTCACAGGAAGGAAAATTTGCAAGGTTTTTGGGAAATCAAGCATTTTCTCTTTTGATTTTTTGAAGGACATTTATCTGATTTATGATCATCGAATTGGAGAGAATCACTATTTGAAGATTGTTGTTAGAGAAAGTATAGGAGACCCGAAACTCATTTAAAAGACAGGAAGAGATACACTGTTTACCGCTACTAGTGTTAATAAGACTACATCGGTTGCGACTTATTTCAACTAAAAAGCAGTGTTAATACCACTATTTAAGGTAGAGGACTTCAATCCGCCATGGTCTTTCTACACTAAATTAGTATAATACTCTAATTTTGCATTTACACTAATAAAATCCTCACCACTAATAGCGATGGGCATTGTAGTTTTATAACTATGTGTTTTCCTTAGTATACTCCACACTTTTTCGTGTTCACGGGAGAGAAACATGACACTTTGTATAACCAAATCCTGTAGGTTGAATATACGCTTTACCTTATGAATTTTGTTTCAATGAACCAAAACCCTCCCCTCCCTCAAATATATTTACGTATTTATTTATTTACTTGTCTACAATTTTCTTCCTAAACATGTACCGATGATTTTGACTTCGACTTAACGTTGACTGTTGGCTGTTGACTTGACTTTGACTTTGACTTTGACTTTGACTTTGACTTTGACTATGACTTTGTGCTATTTGACTGGTGCAGATTTTTGCAGTGCGCGGTTTGAGGGCCCACACCGAGTTCTCATACCATTTTTAGCGTGCGGCGACTTGAGTGGATACGACGCAGATCAGTCGTATCCTTTACAACGGAACAGCAAAGAAACGGAGAACAACAACGGAGAGGAACATGGAGAGACCTACCGGTCCTTAGCGCCGGTACAGCCACCCATAGCTCCACCATATAAGACAGCTTTGGCTCTTGAGAAGCAAGGCATGCGGAAACAATGAAGTGTTTAATAAATTGTAAACATCTTTTTTTAATAAATTTCAATTGTTTTCTCTTGTTGATAAATGCCATTCGGCATTTCTTCTGAGTAACCTTGGCCTTCATTTTGTTTTATCAATGTTGGTCAATGTCATGATGGCAGTGGTGGTGGTGGTGATGATTTTGTTATTGGACCATTTGTCTTACAGAAGGAAGATTGGAAGGAATCGGACAAAATTTTTAATTCGTTATTAAGACAAAATACCGAGTGTCCATCATTTTCCAAAATATTCTGATACAAAGGGCAGTTCACTTGCAGAAGAACCATTCGAAAAAGCATTGATTTTACATATGTGAAGCGCGCGAAAAAATTGAAAACCTCAGTATACTACACCTTTATTTTACTCTCGTTAACATCGTCAAGATTTCGCTCGATTTCTGACAGAATCTAAAGGAAAGACGTGATTGTGTAGCCTTCTTAATCGAATCAGATAGGAGAGTTGAGTTGCAATTAATTTTGATTGGACCGAGAGAATTCATAATGGTGCTCTGTGGGCCAAGGGGTGGACAAAAAAAAACTCTATTTTGACTGAATTTTAAAAGCAAGGATGTTAAGTGGGGACCCTCCCAAAGAGGCAGGAGTATAGAATAGCGGTTTTTATTCGTATTTTATTCGTCACAATTACTCGTTCAACTTCGACCGACCGGAATTTGACATTGTCCCGGGCTAAATTGTGACGTCAGAAATCGTGGCCCTAAAAATTGTGGCGCCAGACATGGGCACCGCCGGATATCGAAGTCACGCCACAAAAATATCGATCCGTGTTTAATTCAAGTAAAATCGGAGAGCACCTGGAAACAGAGGTCGCAATCGGGTACCCGAATCCGTACCCGACCGGTACCCGCCCGCCCGCGTCGGATCCCGAACGGATTCAGGTGTTTAATTTTGGTGGCCGACCGGATTCGGCCGGGGGATTAATTTAACAAAAAAAACAAATTCGGGTACGGCCGGGTAACCAAAAAACGAAAAATGAAGGTTTCGTAGACTACAGTACTGTACAGTATTGTCTATAATATGCAACATTATTGTACTTTGTACTCTTGGTACCGTGGAAGCTATGAGGGAGATGTACCATTAATTTTGTACTTATAAGGGTACTGGCGGGTACGGGTATTCGCGAAAAATCGAGTTTCGGTTAACTTTTTTTTTCGTAAACGCGTATCGGGTAACCGGGTAACAATTTAGGAGCGTGACATAACGGGGCCGGATTTCGGGTGTTCAGATTTTGAAAAAAAATGTCGGATTTGGGTATCGGAAATTTGCGACCTCTGCCTGTAAATCGCAAATGGTCATCAAGAATTTCCGGCGGACGCGAAGCGGAAATTGTTCTGGTTTCGAGTCACGCGATATTTTGAAACGCGATTCAGTGCGATATTTTGAAACGCGATTCAATGCGATATTTGGAGACGCGATTCAATGCGATATTTTGAAACGCGATTCAGTGCGATATTTGGAGACGCGATTCAGTGCGATATTTGGAGACGCGGTTTCGCGCCATCTCAAACCCTGGCCGAGTGCCATCGTACGCATAAGTTCGAGTTCGCACCTCCGGCACGTGTAAGAGGTGCTCTTGGCAAATGGCGAAGAAGTGGAGCACGCGCGACGAACTGACCTTCGATGTGGTTGCTGAGACTTTTAAGTTGCCTATTGTGGAAGCTTCCGCGAAGCTAGGTACGGACAGAGACTCTGAAGGACGAATTAGGGTTGGAGATGAGAGTTTTTAGGGTTTGTGAGAAGTGTTTGTATGTGAAGTTTAGTGTCTGTTCAGGACTTCATTTTTCTTCTTAACGGTTTTCCAGGATTTTGACTTTTTACTCGGGTTTGTTTGTGTCTTTATAAAGCTTTTCTCACTATTTTAGGCTTGTACAGATTTTTAGGTTTTCTTTTTCAAGGTCAGGATTGTTAGGTCGTATGTACCTCGGCACGTATACACATGTCCATAGATATGCGCTTGGAGAAATACAGTCATTTTTTACATCCATTCGTGTATAATTAAATGAATGTAAATTGTATATACAAACATGATTTATACCATGCAAAATCCTTATAAAAGTGATGGATAATCTCGTCTCTTCTCATTTACCATGAGCAATAAAAATATAAAATGTCTTTTTACATTTGTTCGAGTCACGCATTCGTTCATCTTTATGTCAACGGAAGTTTATGGATACGTCTGGATGAAGTAATATTCACCAGAAATTGTCTGTTGGTATGTAATTGCTATTTATCTCTTTCGATTTGACATGATCGATATCTAAAAACGTTTGTGGTACTTTTGTGACATATCGCGCATTCTATTTTTTCTGCTGTGTTGTGACACATGTCACGCAGTTTGCTCTCTTGCTCTGCGGCATATGGCATTCTTTTCTGCTGTGTTGTGACTCATGTCACATTTATATTTTCCTTTTTTTCTAGGAATATGCAGTGCCACTTTGAAGCGAATATGCAAAGAGCACGGGATTCCCCGATGGCCTTTCCGGAAGGTATTTGTCTCTTGTTGTTCCTTTTTCTTTTTCTCTTTCTCTGTATTTTCTTTTTCTTTTCCTTTTTCTTTTTCGTTTCCTTGTCCCTTTTTCTTTTTCTCTTTCTTTCCCTTTTCCTTTCTCTTTTCAGTCTTTAGAAATCGTTAGGGAAAAGATGTTGGCTTGGATTTTTTTTGGAAAAAGTAATCACATTAAAGAGAAGGTGAATTGGACTAATGTTGCAATAGGTTCTTAGTTTTGGAAAGGGTTTGTGACATGACAGGTGTCGGCTGGAAAATCCATAGAAGACATAAAACAAGAGGCGGCTGAAATGTTGGCGAAGGGGAGGGTGTCGGCCTCCGGTACTTCTGTTTCTGGAATTGGGTATAGATCTTTCTTTTTATTTCTGTGTCTCTCACACTCTCTTGTTCTCCCTCTCCCGCTTCTCTCTCCCTGCCTCTCTCTTCCTCTCCCTCACTCTCTCTCTCCATCACTCCCTCTCTCCCTGTCTCTCTCTCTCCCTCTTTCGCCCTCTCCCTTCTTCTCCTATCTCACTCGCCATGGTTCTAGTTGTTGTAAACGCATCACGTTCTTCCTCTCCAACTTTTTGCCCGTGGCATTTTGTGAGGAAGCTAAGCGATTTCTTTTTCTCGTTCGATTGTTTTTTTGCCACAAATGTGTATCAACATTTTTCGTTTCAGTAAAATGTATGAATTTGTCTTTTCCAGACCTTTAAATTGTCAAGTATAAAGGGAGGCTTTTCAAATTAATTCAATTAAGAAAAAAAAAAGGTTTTCAAGATATGAAATCTAGATTCTGAGCGTGAGTCTGTAGTTGATAAGGATACTTGTATTGAATACTTCATTTTGAACTATCCACTACTAAAAATGTGAATCACTGCTGTTTAGAATTTGAGGTCGATGGCATCAGAACTGTTGTAACATTGATTGTCTTACATTTTCTTCATTCTGTTTCATTGAATGTAGCATTGTATGAAGTGTGTTTGTTTCAGTTTGTCGATGTTCTTTTTTTTAGCTTTAAAAGGTGTGGTGCGTTGGGTTGCCCTCTTGGACGGATGTTTCAATTTTTTGTCTAAAAACTTGTGTGTACCACAGTATTTACAACCAATGGGGAAGATTGGGACTAACTAGTTGTTGTAGGAATGAGCGATTCTATTACACAGATCGTTAACTATAGGATTGCTTACCTCTATTTTTTCCCAAATAACCTTTCCATCTAATTGACATCTATTCTAATTTGCTCTTGCATTCATATCAACATACCTCTTTCATAGATAATGACATTTGTCACATTTTCTTTCCATGAATCCTTGCACCATCTCAAAGATATGAGAATGATTCCTTCTTACTTTCACTTTCTTTCGTATAATCGTTCGTTCAAAAAGAAATATATATTATTTTTTCATTTCTAAACTATCATCAAATCAAATAGAAACTAAAAAGAAACTTGGGACACTTGGGAAATGCAGAAATGAAACTCTCGGTGATGGGACTCCTGGAACTGGACCAAAAAGAATCATTGTTAAATTGAAAGGTCAAGGGAAAACACAAGGGAGTTCGGGAACCAATCCCCAAGCGACACGTGGCGGTCTCCCGGCGCAATCGTTTTCTATGTTTTCTCCTCATCCAAACCATCCCCCTGAAAGCCCATATCCCTACCCACTTCCTTTACCAAATTCAAAGAGAATCGCTTTAGATCAAAGAAAAGGGCTCAAATCTTATTTAAATGCGTTTAATTTCGGTTTCCCGAGTGAAGGATTGGGAAGAGAAAATCATCGTTGGTGGGGGAAAAAAGAGAGCGAGAGGGCACCGGAGGAAAGAGAGAGGGGAGGACATAAGGAAGAAGAGAAGGTGAGAGGGGAAAGTGATGATATTGACGAGAAACGTGAGGGAGACGGTGGGGAGGTGGAGGAGGAGAGACCATCGGAGGTTCTAAGGTCAAAAAGAAAGAGGAGTGCAGAGGAAGGGAGAGAAGGGTTACAATCAGCTTTGGCGAGAGGTTATGGAACTAATTCTTTAGGAAAACAAGATTTTGAGGTTTTAAACTTTGTTTTCGGGCCATTTTTACCAAACCAATGGAATACAACTCTCAATGTTTGATTTTCTTCCGGTGTAATATTAAAAAAAGATGTTGGTATTTAACTTTTGGTTTGTTTGACCTTTTGGAGTTTTTTGTGGAAAAACAAACAAGTGCTAGAGTGATAATAGGGTCTTATGACCAACACTAGAAAGGAAAAAAGAAAACGTCTCCCTCGGGCCAAACATGTGAATAGGACCAAATGTCTTTCCCCCTTCCTCTCTCTCTCTCTCTCTCTAATACAAAAGTTGTAAGACTATAAAGAAAGCACAATGGTAAACCACCTTAGTACCTGGGAACGAAAAAAAAAGAAAAAAATGGACGCAAACAAAATGAAAAACAAGTCAAAATAAAGACTATTGCAAAGAAAGAGTAGTAACTTTCCTACGGATTAATAAGAAAAGTTGGTTTATTGATGAACTAGAGTATATACATCTTCAAACTATAGATAAGTTTCTATGATAGATGTTCTTTTAGTAATTCTTGAGTTGAATAACAACTTTACATATGAAGGTTTTGTCTAGAATTCCGAAATCCAATGAAATTAGCAATTGAATGGGAGTGTTAAACGCAAGGTTCATTTATGCATTGAGACGTGTCTACTAACAAGAATCGAGGAATTTGAATTCACATAAGGTCGACCTATTGTTGTTTGCCTAGTTTAACACTAATATTGTAGAAAAAAATTGAAAATGAAAAGGAACATTGAGAGCTACACCGCTCAACGCTATTAGCGTTAATGAATTATTGGTGTTAATGCAAAATTAGAATTGATAATACTAATTTAGTACACTGCGAATCGTAATTAGAGTAAATTACTCTAATTCGGTCGCTCGAAATTTCGACTCTATCACATGAAATAGAGTAAATGATTCTAATTTTCATTATTCTATTTAAGGTAAAGTTTAATTAGCATTTTTAATTCTAACATAGGTTCGTTTTAAATAGTGTGGAGTACGGACAACCTCCGACCGTGCAAAATTGTACTTTATTAAGTCAAAAAAGTACAAATAATGATTTAATACAGGCGATTATCATGTAACTGCGTTTTAACAAACCGCGTAGTGCAAACGTCATAGTGACGATAAACTGTACGTTTTGCCAAATTCTGTACGAATACCTTATTTACAGTAGAGGATATTAGCGTGACAAATTAGAGTACTTGAATAAATTAGAGTAAACTTCATAGTTGAAACAACTCTATCACACAAATTAGCGTTCATTACTCCAATTTGTTTTTTTAGTTTTTGTACTCTAATTTTTGTTATTACTCTAATTACGATTCGCGGTGTACAAGAAGACGTGGCACATTGTAGTCCACGTCCTTAAAAAATTTTGTTAACACTATTTTGTGATTTTTGGCATAAAAAAAGAAGTCGTGACGGAATTAGTGTTATTAACAATAGTAATGATATGCCGTGTAGTTTGACAAAAACCATAGAAGTTGATGATGTGCGAATACAAAAGATCTAAGCAACACTATTCTTTCAACTTTTCATGCACAATAACTTGATCGAATTTAAAAAAAACCAATTTGTTGTAAAAAATACAATACTTTTATACATTTTCAAGCATGAGAATAAAAACTTTTGAGAGGGTCGCATTTATTTATTATGCTGTATCACAATGATCAGAAAACCCTTTACCCATACAGCCTTATCTACCTCCATACTCCAAAACTCCCTCTCCTTTGTTGTGGTGACATTATCCCCTCCCCTCCCTCCCCTCCTCCCCTCCCTCCCCGTTCTTTGAGCATTTCGACAAGGTCGATATCAACATTCTCCAAGTCTCTTAGACAACCGTGAATCGATATTTTTACTCTCACGGCGTCATTTGTAAAGCGGGGACAGACTCCGATAACGATCCGAAGGTTGGAGAAGGTTGGAAGATGCTGGACCACTAACAGATGATAGGTTGTTCACATGAGACCCGTTTTCCTTCAATGGTGGCATTGAGAAGGGCATGAGGCAGTTGAGGAAGACCACTGAAGATCATCGTAGGGATAGAGGTCAAAGAAAACCAAATGACCATGAGAGGAAACGCCAATCTGTGATTCTTCCTTTTTACCCCTCGATAAGTCCTTTTCAAAACTAAAGTTTCGGAAGATGGAAGTCGGTTAAGGAGTTAAAAAAAATGCTCCACCACCACCTCCACCTAAGATGCCAGAATTTGATATGCTAATCTCTAATTCAGACACTTGAGGAACAGTGACTGACAAAGCGGATAAATCCCTCACTCCCTCTCTCATCCCCCCTCTTACTCCCCCTCTCCCCCCCCCTCTCCCTCCACCTCTCTTTCCCCTTTTGATTCTCATTCAAGTTCCATACAGAAAAACCCCAAACTCCTCCTTCTCTCCCTACCCCCATGCTTGTTCACCTTTTCATCCCACCTTCTTTAAATATGGTTTGTACTTTGGCTCATTCCCACCATATTTCTAATGAGGAACTCATTTTGGCACTGGGATCAAAAATCAACGGCACGGATGTGCCCACTACTGCCTTTAGAGCACCCTTTTTTTCTCTCTTGCAAAATTCAAGAAAATCATATAAACAATACAACATATAACAATCATAATAACACAACATACTGACTAAAGAGTCAAAGAGATATTGTCTCTCAAAGTTTCCCAAAACTGTGCTAGAAGGCTATTTTAGCGCCTTCATACCTCGTAGCTTGATAATTCAAATAAAGATAACTTAAGTGTTCGGATTATAAAATGTAACAATTTATTTCGACGTCAAATTAGAGACCAAACCGCTTATCAATCTGATCAGCATTGTCACTCAAAAACAACTTCCCACTAACTCCAAAATTGGTCCTTAAACTCCTTCGTATTGATCAAATGGCTAAAAAATAAGGCTCAATCAGGCAATAAATGTAATTGTGCATGGTATCTATCTCTCGGGTGGATCTTTCCTCCTCTCACATATAACCATCTCATTTTCTCAGTTACTTAAGAAAAAAAGTTGACGATTCTCTCCCTATTTATCCAATTTTCCCTCTCACCTGCACCCTTTTTCATTATATCTTAGTAGACATATAAGTTTTTCCCCGATATTCCCTTGTTCAACTCCCATTCCATATTTCCCATCCAATTCCAACAGTCACCCTTTTCTCCTTTCCCCCTCCATTTCCATATGTATTCCATTCGTTGACTAACCATGATGAGCACCTCATCTTCCTCCACTCTTTATCTTTTCACCACCTCCAACAACCCCTCACATGTCAAATCCTATCACCACATTATGGGACATCAATGCTTAAGGAGTTTCTTCGCCATCGCAACAAAAAACTCTTGGTTACGTTATTGCGCATAATTATTTTTTGCGACATCCTACACTAGACCGTCTAACTTTTGCATTATGATAGGGTATCGATTTATGTTACGATAGTGGATCTTTGTTAGCCATGTATGGTTAGAGTTGTCGAGGTGTCCAAACCAAGTAACACAGGGGTTGGTTATATATAAATCCCTTACACCTTATTTATCCTTGAAAAATCTATGTTCAGGGTTGGTTATGTAAGCCGGACTAGGAGCTATCACCAACTTGCAACACTTGGCAACCCTTCCTCTAGAGACCCTCTAACACATTCTTGGCCTCCTCTTCCATCTAGCATCTCCAACAAGGGATGGGCATTTGCATTTGAGTGCATATCATATTTGACCCATAGCACATCGGCGACAATATTAAGACTTATACAAGATGGACAATACACCGTCCATTGATATTATAGTAAGTGGATTATTGGCATTAGTACTTGGATTATTATTACTTTATGAAAATTAACTACTGTAAAATATGTTTTCAACCTGGCCAATATGGGCCAATTACTAAATAGTGTTGTTGACACTAGTTTATCATTTTTTGCCAAATAGACGCTCACACAAAGTAGAATGGTTCTTTACCTCTTTATAATACCAATGGGCGAGACATGTAAGGAACCTAGACTGTACTGTAGCGGTACACTATAGTATCCGTGCACACTTGCCGGATTATTCGGACGGTTGCGATGGAAAAGTACGATCCTTACCTTTTGATTGGTGGTCTCCAAACCGAAACTGGACATGTCTGCACGAAGAAAAGTTATTGTCGCGACAAAAACATTAACGATTTAACGCTGATAAGTGATAACGGTACACGGTGTACTTGTAGTCAATAATTTATGGCGCCGAAGTGTACGGCATGTAGAAATACTTAAAAAGTCAAAAACTTTCTCGTGTTGGCCGATGTATGTACCGTACTATAAATACTGTAGATTCACTGTTACTTTGAAAAGCTGAAGCCTTGTATAAAATTTCTTATCTTCGGACTTTCCTTCTAAAGCCACTCCAATTCAGTCCAGTTGGACAGCTCTCTCTTTGAGCCTTGGAGCTGTGGCACCAAGTGTACACCGAACCCTAGAGTGCACTCTCCAACACCTATCAAGTAAGAGTACTGTACCATCTGATTTTTCACTGTCTCTCTGAATGTCACACATGAGTACTGCAGTCTATCTAATACTGGAGTTTCTAACATGAATGTTTGCAAATTCCAGCATTGTTGATAAGTTTTGAAAGCACAAATGAGTACAATTTTTTTCCTTTCTTTTTTTCCAGCTTGTCACATTGTTCTCCTCTTCCCCTTGCCCCTTTCCCCTTCCCCCTCACTCTGCTCCCTCTTCCTCTCCTCTCCCTCTCATCGATATTAAAAATGAATCTGCATTTCAATTTGACTTGAATTTGTATTTAATCCAACATTGAAGTTGAAATCAAAACTTTAACTGGAACTGAAACTGAACTGAAACTAGTCTCATTCTCCGTAGGTTGTTTGGTAGCAGCTATTTGAACAGCAGCATGAAGGTCGCCCCTCCCTCCCATCCCACGGCTGACATTTTGAGCATTGTGCGATTAGCTTTATCGGAGGACGCCGGAGACCGAGGTTAGACATATTTTTCTCTTTTCCTGGTCGTGTTTCTTGCTAGAAAACCAGAAGAAATCCCCCTTCAAAGCCCTAAAAAACTCTGGAAATTTTCAAAACTCCTAGAAAATCCTAGGAAACTCAAGAAAGTCCCTAGAAAACCCTGAAAACCATTGATAGAGCAAGACCTTAGATGTCCTTAAAATAACTATAAAAAACCCTAAACAACCCTGAAAAACCCTGAAAAAGTGTATAGGTCGAATGTGCGAGATGATTCCACCTCCAATCCCATTTAAATTACCTCACTTTAAGTACTTCTGCTCCAAAACATATGCTACCTTATTTGTTTTTTCACCTTTTATGGATGAGTCATAGTTTTAAAGACCTAATTCAAGGACTTGACCTTCATATCCCCTCTCCTCCCTCTCAGCTAAAAAATCTCCTAATGTTAAGCACAAGAGAGACGTTTTTTTTATGTATGATTTTTTCATTGTAACTAAAAAGTATTTCCATTGTATGTTCGAAATGTGCAAATTCTTACGAAATATGGTACACTGCTCATCGCTATTAGAGGTAATAACGCTTAATCCAAGTAGTGTTTTTTTTACCTGGAATCATGAATGAGTATTAATAACACCTATTAAGTAAGTGGCCCAAAGGAAGCCACATTGAAAAACGTAATTTAATGTTGTTAATTCTAACATTAATAATTCACTAAATCTAATAGGGATGGACGCTGTACCGCACTTTTTCTTTTGTTAGTAGCTTGGAGCGTACTAATTTTTTTTTGCTATATGAAAATCTTGTAAAAAAGTCACTCTGTTCCTCGGAATTTTGTACATTTTGACTATAGTTTCTAGTCATGGTAGGTAGAATGTTCAAATTTTCTATTGATAGTGGCTAAATTTTTTCTAGTTTCTATTCATGCTTCTTATAATTTTTCTATCTTTTGATGATATTAGTTATAATTTTCATTTTTTTATTCATGGTAGCTATAATTTATTAAAAAAGTAATTTTGAGGATTGCTATTTAAGGTAGCTATACTCTTTTTAGTTCCTATTTATAGAAGCTTTAATGTTTACAACTTCTATTGGTAGTAGCTAAAATCTCTATAGTTTCTATTCATGGTAGCTATATAACTTCTATTTTCCTCTAATAGTAGCTATTTCAAGGGGCCTATGGCTCTTTGAAAGACTCTCTAGTATTCTTTTTCCTTTGAGTAAATCTTGTAGAAAAGTCGAACTAACACGCAAAGTTTGACAAAATTTTGTACATTTTGACCTTAGTTTCTATCTATGGTGGCGCTAATATTGATAGTTTCTGTTAATAATAGAAATGTTATATCTGTATTTTCTATTCATTTCAATTTCTATTCATTATAGTTATTATTTTTATTTCCTTGGAAAACCCTAATGGAAAAGACCAATGCCTCTTTGGCAGTCTCTCTATCAGTAAACCCTAGAATGCAATTTAGCTTTCCACTTCAGTTAAAAACCTAAATGTTCGTTAATTATTGTGGAACACCATTCGTGCAATTTTTGAAAAGTTGCAAGCTCATTATTGAACCATCGGAGAAAGGACAGAAGGGGAAGCAAAAATGAACAGCGCAGAGGGAGAGGGAGGGAATGAGGCAGGGAGGAGGGAGTGAGGTAGGAGCGAGGGAGGGAGGGAGTGAGAGTAAGGAAGGGAGGGAGGGAGGAAGGGAGGGAACGGGAGGGAGGGAGGGAAGGGGTTGGGGAGGATGTTGATGGAGTGTTACAACGTCCAGGTTTTAGAAACACACCTTCTCACGTACCTTGTTCTCTAAGACTTTTAATTGAGAAATTTCTTTGGAGACATGACATCATCATTGGAGGAGCTTGGGAAGTCGAAAATTGTGGATTGATATTCGCTTTCCAAAAGAGTTTTTTTTATGCTTAACAAGAGTCCAGCTCCTTTCATGGCTTTGTGTTTAGTTTCCCCCCCTTTTTTCTTTCTTTTTTTCTGTTTTGCTGATCTTTCTCTGTACTCTCTTCTCAATTCTCTGTATTTCGTTCTTGTTTTTTGTTTTTTTATTCTTGTTTCTTCGTCTGTTTAATTTTCTTTTTCTCTGTTCTCCAATCTTTGTTTCTTTGTTTATTCAATTCTCTCGTTTTCTGTTCTCACATCGTTGTTTTTTTGTTTCTTCGATTCTCTCTTTCTCTGTTCTC
Source organism: Zygnema cylindricum (assembly GCA_037447655.1). NCBI lineage: Eukaryota > Viridiplantae > Streptophyta > Zygnematophyceae > Zygnematales > Zygnemataceae > Zygnema > Zygnema cylindricum. Next base: position 97,381 of record JBBHKE010000708.1, on the reverse strand, counting down.
GTACCTTCATTTGGGTTTCTTCATTTCTCTGTTAATATCTTTTCTTATCTTTGTTTCTTTGTTTGTTCAATTCTTTCTATTTCTGTTCTCACATTGCTGTTTCTTGGTTTCTTCAATTCTTTCTTTCTCTCTCTCTCTCTCTCTCTCTCTCCCTCTCTCTCTCCCTCCCTCTCCCTCTCCCCCTCTCCCTCTCTCTCTCTCTCTCTCTCTCTCTCTCTCTCTCTCTCTCTCTCTCTCTCTCTCTCTCTCTCTCTCTCTCTCTTCTCATATCTTTGTTCCTTTGTTCCTTTGTTTTTTTTCCTTTTTTGTAGGAGATGTGACCTGTGAAGCAACTATTCCTCCCGAGATTCTTGCAGAGGCTACCTTTTTGGCAAAAGCCGATGGTGTGCTGGCAGGGACAGCTGTCGCTGAAATGGTGTTTCTCGAGGTCGACAAGGATTTGAAGGTTTGTCCTTCAGTAAACTTCTTAACCTTTCCTAGTCTTAAAGTAAAACCGTAGTTCAAAACTGCAAAAACGTGTGGAAAGTCTATATCTGGTTACTCCATATTATACGCATATTATATGCATATTGTATGCATATTAGATGTGTATCGTACGAGTTTTTTAGGTGTAATACGGGTATTTGGAGGAAATCACATGTAGTGTTTCCATACCTTATTGGACATTACAATCAAACATGGCTGTCAGTTGCACTGAAATGTCATATCATTTTTTTGATGTATTTTCTTTATGACCCTTCTCCGTTCCTTTTCTTATAATCGGAGACGTTTCCAGAAACTAATGATCAGGCGCAATAGAAGTTGCAATAATCTGGACAGTTATTGATTTTTTTCCTCTCTAATCAGCGTTTCTCTCTGTATTCTGGTTTATTTTGACTTTTATACTTCTTCATGCCTAATCGAGTTCTTGCTTTTGCTTTATGTTATGAAACTTTGTCCGTGGGGATAAGTTATTTCCCAGAGGAGGCCATTAGAAGATTGCAGAAAACCAGTTTTTTCACGTTTAGACACGACACTTTAGGAGGTGGAGAGATTTTCATCAACGGATAATGTTTTTTTTTGTTAATAGAAAAGTGTTTTTTTTTTTTTTTATGAAAAAGGGTGTGAACATGTTTTTTTTTGTTAATGGAAAAGTGTTTTTTTTTTTTATGTAAAAGGGTGTGAACAACCAGTGGTTCAAATGTGTGAATACAGTTGGAAACACTAAATGTGGTAACCTCAAACTATATGCGTGTCATACCGTATGATACTTTTACAGTATGGAATAACCACATATAGCGTTTCATATTGTTTTCGCACATTTGAATTATGAAACAAACTTACCCTTAAAACTTCAGTATTCATGTCGTAAGCATGTTGATCTACATTAAAGAGAAGTACTATCTATGTTTTATGAATTTCATATGCCGTACTTTTTGACTTTGCTTATTTTTTTATGTCGTAAGCTTGTTGATACATATAAAGGAGAAGTACAATTTATAAAACATTATGATTTCAAATAAAACATCTTTCAATTTCTCAAACATCAAACTTCACGTTGTAGGTGCAATGGACGTTGGAGGATGGCGACATTGTCACAAAAGGAATCGAGTTTGGGAAAGTCCGTGGTATTTACCATTCTGCTTTAACTCTCCCATTACTTTTATTTTTTCCTTTTGTCTTTACCACTAACTTTACCTTTTATCTTTACTTTTAACTTTACCTTTAGTTTTACCTTTAATTCTACCATTATCTCTACCTTTTCCTTTATCTTTACCTTCATCTCTACCTTTATCATTGCCTTTAGTCGGTGGAGGTTTTTCAATTGCAAAGAGTTAAAGTGGGAGAAGCTCCTTGTCGTCATCTTATAACCCTACTTCACTTGAGATTGCGAAGAAATTCTGTCTCTTTTCTAGAATGTACAAGAGAGTAAGAGTAAGAGAGAGGCAGAAACTTACCTACATAACATTTTCTGGTCATCTTTCCGTCATGTTTCCCAATGTACCAAATATCTTTTCAATGTCGACATCAATGTGTTTTTACGTGCAGTTTTTTTGTCCGGAAACTTCTGCAAGTCTTTCTCTTTCTCTCTCTCTCTCTCTCTCTCTCTCTCTCTCTCTCTCTCTCTCTCTCTCTCTCTCTCTCTCTCCCCTCGCTCCCTGCCTCCCTGCCTCCCTCCCTCCCTCTCTCCCCTGCCTCCCTCCCTCCCTACCTACCTCCCTCGTTTCTCTTTCTCTCTGTTGGTCATGGGCACAGTTGGAAAGACAGTAGGGCTATTTCAGGACTGCCCCTGTATCATTATTAGTGTTAATTTTTTTTTGCCATTCCTATTAACATTTCTCGCTGCACACCCGGCCGATTCTTATTTGAAGGCCGCCAATTGGAAGGCAACGTAAGATAAGATTTACGTAGATAGACTTATTGGGATTAATGATTCGACAAGTGTGCAAGGGAATGAGTTTAAAGGCTGAAAAGAACATAATCCCTAACAGTAAGACAGAGTCTACTCCCTCTCCTTCTCCCCCTCTCTCGCCCTCCCTCTCCCTCTCCCTCTCGTCCCTCTCCCTCGTCTGTTTCCTCTGCCTCCCTCTCCCCCTCCCCCTTCCCTCGCCCCCTTCCCCTCGCTCTCCCTCTTAAAGGTTGGGTGATTGTGGCGGGTTCTCAGGCAGAGCCAGAAGTATTCTGGTGGCGGAACGTGTGGCCCTTAACTTTATGCAAAGAATGAGTGGGATCGCTACTGCCACGAAGGTGGGGGAAGCTTGTCGTGTTTTCATATAAAGTTGTCGTTTTTTTATTATATCTTTATGATATTTTTATGTCATGGTATGGCATATTTCATGTTAGGGTTGGCTTAGCTTAGGTTAGGTTTTGTTCTGTTCTGTTATGTTCTGTTATGCTATGTTATGTTATGTTATATTATTATGTTATTGTATTATGTTGTGTTATGTATGTCATGTTACGTTATGTTATATCATGTCATGTATGTGTTGTTATGTTGTGTTATGTTATGTGATGTGATGTGATGTCGTGTCATGTCGTATGAATGTTTAATGAATTAGCATTACGAAAAAAACAATAAGTATTATTGACACTATCTTGTGGTCAGAGAGCAAAAATAACCGGGCATCGGATTAGTGTTATCAACACTAATAACGATTCATGGTGTACTTTTTTTAACTTATGCGCAGAAAATGGCCGAGGCTGCAAAACCTGCTCGAATTCTGGAGACTCGGAAGACAGTTCCCGGTTTACGACTTTTGGACAAATGGGCTGTAGGTGATAGCTCCCCCTGAGCACTTAAATAAAAAAGTCGGCAAAGCCGAAGTTGTTTTGTTGTTTTCATACATAAATAGTAAAAACGGAGTTAAATGCTCAATATATTGCACTGGTTTGCATACATTTTCATGTGAAATAAATGCTAAAATACCTGTAGCATGAAAATGAACCCAAGCTCGGTGAAAGCTTTTTCGAAAACGACAAAGCAAAGAAGACTTTGCGTTGATTGCTTTCTTCTAGGTTAAGAAATATACGCTTCTTTAAATATATTGATGCTATTGCTGGGGTGACTCCCTAGTAATCACAGTAATTATACGAAAAAGTTTATGATTCATACATTTGTTTTTCTGTACAATTACTGGCCATTAATGCCAGTAATCGCCTATTTGTAATTACCTTAAAATTAGAAATGAAGGAACGGATTCCTTGTAGACGACCAAGGTTCGTTGCTGAACCAGTTTTATAGAGTTTCTTAGGATATATTTAGAGCTTTTGTGTGTTTTCTCGTCGTTTTCTTTTTGCAGGTGTTGATCGGTGGTGGTGAAAACCATCGAATGGGACTTTTTGATATGGTGATGATCAAAGACAACCACATAGCGGCTGCCGGGGGGATACCTCAAGCTGTGGCAGCTACTCAAAAATATCTGCAGGAACGTGAGCTAGACATGGGCGTGGAGGTATGTAAGCATTTTGTTTATGGTCATGGTTTTTGGTTATCTTTTTGGTCATGTTCCGGTTGTATTTTTGGTCGTATTTTTTTGGTTATCTTTCATGTTTTTGGTCATGTTTTCCTTCGTGTTTTTGGTCCTGTTTTTGTTTCTCTTTCATGTTTTTGGTCATGTTTTTCATGTTTTTGGTCGTATTTTTTGGTTATCTTTTTGGTCATGGTTTTAGTCATGGGAAAGAGTGATTAACTCTATTAGCGACGGGCAATACAGCAAGTTGACTGCTTTTTCTTGCGTTTGTATGGAGAATGGTTTTACTTTGCCTTGTTATGATTAAGTTCGCCTTGTCCATGATATGAACATCTTTGCCTTGTTGTCCTTTCTCTCTCCCCCCCCATCTCTCCCCTCCCTTCTTATTCTTATCAATAATTGAATTTTTGTTTGCTTTTGCATTCTCTCTCTTCCCGTTAGGTGGAGACGAGAACTTTGGAGGAGGTAAAGGAATTGTTGGAGTGCCGCGGTGAAGGCCGAGGGAGAGTGACTCGTATTATGCTCGACAATATGGTCTCCCCTTCACCAAATGGGGGTCTGGACGTGTCGATGCTCGAAAAAGCTGTACATCTTGTTGGGGGTCGGTTGGAAACAGAGGTAAGTACAAGATAAAGTACAAAAGTGGATGATAATAAATAGGCATGTTTCTTACTTTGCATTTTTTGGTCTTCTTTCAGTCATCTTTTGGTCAAGTTACCTGATCTTTGGTCAAAAACTTTTGGTAAACATGACCAAAAGATGGCCAAAAGAAATCAAGTGAGGATATGCTTTTTGATTGCAAGGTCTAGGCAAGAATTCATAGTGATCTTTGTGATCCATATTCTTTGTGATCTCCCGTAGTCTTTTACGAGTTACAACACCTCTATATCTGGGGCTTGTGGAGAATTAGTCAGTAGAATACAGGTTGGCAAGAGTCGAAGCGTTTCTTTTTTGGGGGATTCTTTTTCCTTCTGTTAATTGGTTATTTTCGTGTGTTGTCTAAAACCCAAAAGAAAATCAATCGCCTCTGCAGTCGAATGTTTCTGTCATATTCTTTTTCGGCTTTCTATGTAGACTGTGTTATGGATGACTTTATTATCGGTAGATGTTTAGTTCCTGGCATAGGAATCAATTGGAAACACTATATGTGGTTTTCCTGCACATAACCCGTATTGTACAGTTTTGGAGTATAATACGCGCTAAGTATGAAAAAACCACGCATAGTGTTTCCAATAGTTTTTGCACATTTGAAGTATAGACCCTGGCGCTTATAATAGGTTAGGAAGTATTTAGTTTTTCACACTTATGATAGGTTCAGAAAACTCTTAGTTTTTCACACTTACAATAGGTTGGAAAATTCTTAGTTTTTCACATGTACCAGGTTCGGGAAGCTGTTAGTTTTACAAAGTTGTGTGATATGCATACAGGCTTCTGGGAATGTTACAATGGAGACGGTTGCTCAGATTGGAAGCACTGGAGTGACATTCGTTTCAAGGTGAGAGATACATTTACAGTTTTTTTTTTTAAACATGTTATCTTTATCACTAAGTTTTTGTTTTACTACGGAGGATCCACCAGATGGTACACCGGGAGTCGTTATTAGCGTCAATGTTTTTCTGGCCACTTAAAACATTTTTTCTCTGTGCACACTCGTCGGATCGTTAATCCGACGGGTGTGATGGAAAAGTAGGGATCTTACCTTCTGATTGGCTTTCTTTAAACTGAAATCAGAGACGTTAGCACGGAGAAAAGCTGATTAAAGTGGCGGAAAAAGCATTGACGCTAATAGCGATTCATGGTGTAATGATTATCATTCGAAAAGATTGTTTACGTCAATTTCAAGTCCAATCATCTTCCAGTCATCTTCGAATACACTAGTGATATCTATGACAAAATATGTGTCGTCTTTTCCTGTCTCAGATGCATGTGGAAGTATCTGGTTTCTAAGTGCAATAATGTCACTTGCATGACATTGAAATCTTTCATATGTTTGGTTTGAAAGTGCAATAATGTGACTTGAAAGTGAGAATGTGAAATAGTCATGTCTAGTCATTTATGTAATGTGACATACATATATATATATATATATATATATATATATATATATATATATATATATACAAATCTATATATACACACACACATATATATATATATATGTATATTATATATATAGGTATATTGTATATATACGTATATGTGTATATATATGTATATATATACGTATATGTATATATACACATATACATATATACACACATATACATATATATACACATATATATACACATATACATATATATACACATATATATATATATATATATAGATATACATATATATATAGATATACATATATATATACATATATACACATATATACATATATGTATGCATATATGCATATATACATATATGTATACATGTATGCATATATACATATGTATATATATGTATGTATGTATACATATATATATATATATATATATATATATAAAAATATGTATATATATATGTATTTGTATGTAAATGTGATACAGTGCAATGAGAATATTTCGTGACAATAATTTGATATTGTGACAGTATTGTGAGGTAATGCGAGGGTTGTAAGGTTGACATGGCAATCTGCCGTATGTATGGATGCATGGGGCGGCAGCGGCGCTCTCACGCATTCGGTGAAGGCTCTCGACATATCGCTCAACATTGACAGCGAACTGGCTTTGGCCGTGGGCAAGAGAACGCAGAGATCATAAGAAGGGCCGTCTTCATTTTGAGATTCTTCATTTTTAGAGTTTTCATTTTGAGAGTTTTCATTTTGAAAGTTTTCAGTTCACAAGCTCTCTCGGTTTTTGATTCTACAGTTAAGAAGAAAAAATTAGGGCTCCTCGCCATCTATTATTCGTTTTCGGAGTGTGTCGGAAGCTGCCGTTCTCTCGGTTTCTTTAATTTTCGACTTCGGTGGAGACTAGATCGAGTGTGCAAGTACTGTTTTGGAGTTTATAGGGTTTTGCTTACTTTTTGTAAAAATGTGTCTGGATTTACTTCAAATTGTGAGGATACGCGGCCTTCCGCGAGGTTTTTCATTCTTTGTCTTTTTGTAAGGTTTTTCTGTTTTGCTCTTTCTTGTGAGGATTTTTTTTGTTTTTTCAATTCTTGTGAAGTTGGTTGTTTTTTTTTTTTTTTGTTGTCATATGATTACTTTTTCTACCTTCGATGATTTGGTCGTAATATGTGATTATAATGGAAATCCAAAATTGAAATTAGGTTAATAATTGCTCTACTAAAGAGCATATTATAACATTTCTTTGGTACAGTACAAGGCCCATTGATGTTGGTTGTAGAGGAGTAATTGGTACGATAACGATTTTTTAATTATTTATTTATTTGTTTCCTAAAGCTAGGTCTGATTCAATTTTTACTGCTAAGCGTTTCTAAACAAATCAACGCGTAAAGTTACATACTAGAAACATGGACATGTGTCATTTTCGTATTATTAGGACACATTATGAAACGGCATTTGAAGCAATTCATTGGCGAATCAGAGTAGCCCTAATGAATACTGCATCTATTAGAGAATATCGCTATTAGAGAGAATGATTAGCGTTGACGCTTTTTTTAACATTTTTATCAACATTAACCTCACTAAATGGTAACCCTTAATCAAGAAAAACACCGCTCTATCATGTTCGCAACGCAGCTTTATTATTGGCCATGTTGGTGAAATAGTGCTGTTACAGTGTTGTGTTAACATCAACCTCATACAGGTTCCATTTGTACGGATTTTGGCTTTTTTACTAAAATTTGCTATTTTTTTTTAGTTTTTTAACTTATCGTAAATTTCGTTTACTTTCGTGTACGGATAAAATGCACGTAAAATTTCAAAAAAAAGGTTGAAAGTACACCGCTAATAACTATTCAAGTTAGGAAATAATAAGCGTAAAGAAATGATAAGTGTTATTAACACTATTTTGGGTTATAGATTTTGGGTAAATAGAATTAGTCGACGCCTTTATCTGACACTTATTCTGTACACCTGTAGTATGTATTGACACATTGCGTTCATTACACAATTTAAAAACAGTCGAAATTAGAGTAATTAACTTTAAACATAAAGAAAAAAAACAGTTATTAATATCTATTTTAGCTCCGAGGGTCAAAATTTGGGGGCGCCAATCAGTATTTTTAACGCTAATAGTGAGTCACGGTGTAGAGAGATAGAGAGATATTAGAAGTGACATCGGAATGTGTTTCGTTTCGTTTTGATTAAGAATTAAATGTTTTTCTTTATTTTATTACGAAGTCATAGTCGGTCAACGCATTTTATAAACTTTTGAATTTTGTTCCGTGCGCATATTCATTATTTTTGGCACGTTTCATGCGTGCGTTTTATGCGAATGAAACCTCTACGATCCACCCTATTAAAACTCAAATCGGGTACTAGGGACGTTTGAACTTCGCTTAGTTCCCTTTACCGAAAAGGTTTACAAAAAGTACAATTTAGAAGCATTGTATTTGGCGGAGCGCATATAAAAATCTCACGTGTAAGCTGCCGTGTTGTTTTCGAACTAGAGAACTTTAGTCACAGAACAATATCAAGACGTTTCTTGAACCCGATACAAATAGAGATAGACGATCCACTTCCAAAGGGAAATATTTGCTGCGCCAGCCGGGAGTTGAACCCGAGTCAAAAACTTGGAAAAAACTATCCTCACTACAGGGCGCCGTATGCGACAAAAAGTTTATAAAATTTAGTTGTAAACTCTATGACATAGACATATGGATATTATCTGATAGTTAGATTAGTGCACCGGCCGGGAGTCGGGCTCGGGTCTGATACGTAGAGGGCATCTATCCTGACCGTTGACTACCGGAGCGTTTAAGAGTGTTCCAACATTTTTTTATTCATATTTCATTTTTAGAATAATAATAAACTCCACCAAAAAACTCTATTTGCAGTGTGTGTTTTGAAATGTGGCATGATCGAACCAAAAACAGTCGGTTTTCGGATTTTGGAACCGGCAAGGGTGCCAGTTTAAACAGTACTTCTAGTTTGAATAAAACAAAAGATATTTAGTGTATAGGACTTTCTAAGCTGATATTTCTGGTCAGTTAAAGGTTAATAAAACTCCTTGTTATTTAGGGCTAAGAAATGGGAACGCTATAATTTGCGCCTCGCCTCCTTCCTCTCCCTTTCACACAATCGCTTTTATCTCACACTTTCTAGAATGAGACACAACAATATTGGTATAAAATGAAAGATCTTTTAAAATTATAATTTTTGACAATTTTTAGTTTTTTTTTTTAAGGCAAGTCGAGTGAGAAAAGTAGAAAAAACGAAATCGGGAAACCATGGCGGAAAGTCATAGAACCAGTGACGTCGACGTTGTCACAAGTGAGCATGACGTCACAATGTCACCAAACCCTAAACATCTACAATTTCACAAAAATCTAGACGTCTACCACTGTCGCTATTTTTGTTGGCGTCACTAATCGTCGGAAGTTTCGTAGTTGGCTTCAATCGTGACAAGTTGTACCTACGTCTACAACCGTCACATTTCATTTTCGCAAATAGGGACACGCTTCAACGTAGTACGGAGAATCTTTACTACAGTCCAAAATACTTTATCAAAGTACCGATTACATGGGGACGTACCCTAACATTCCACAACCCTTTTTCAAATTCTCATTTTTGTCCGTTGGTACCATAGTTCAAAAGTAGGCGTTTCTATTGTTGGCCTTTTGTAGGCGCCTTTATCGTAAGTTGTGTTATGGGCTTTTCATGTGATCTTCTTAAATCGCTTCTTTGATCAGCGACCGTCAGATCGTCCAAATCTGACGATAGTCCTATCGTAAGTAGTGTTATGGGCTTTTCATGTGATCTTTTTAGATCGTTACTTTTATCAACGACTGTCCGATCGTCCAAATCTGACGGTTTAAATAAAAAATACCTCAAAACTCACAGGAAAATATTTTTTTGTCCGAATGTTTTTCAAAATTTAGGTGTGACGTTTAATTCTCTATCGATCGATGTGCACCTCAACCCTGCTTCTATTTTTTTTTCATTTTGCGACCAATAAAATATGGGTCTTAAGGTCATATTGTATGTTTTGCGTACAATACGCATATTGTATGGGCGTACTTTCACCTACTTTTGAACTATGGTTGGTACATATATTTCATTCGCATTTTGCGCTTTGAAGAAGCTTTGACGATTTTTAATCTCTAAACACAACATGACACGGTACACTATGAACCGCTTATAATGTTAATAAAGTCATACTAGCATGCTTAAATTTTGACCATTAAACCTTAAATTGAATTGATAATACTATTTTTTTTTAAGTTGATAAAGGTACAGTTTATTTACCGTTAATAACTCTAATTTGGGCAAAAAATAAACAATGTGGTGTACGACGTGTGTGAGACCGTACCATAACTGTACGTAATTTAGTACCAAATTACGAAAAAAATGTTGGAAAAATGAGTCGAGACGTGATAGTGACCTCAAAGTTGGATGATAAAAGTTAATCGACCCAATCTGTTCGCACACGTTCAAACGTCGGCCATGTGAACACGAGATCCGTTTTAAACGTTGAAAACACAACTTTTAAATTAAATTTAGCCAAGTCCCCTCAACTTTTTCTTTAATAGAGTAAAGAATGACATTGTTTTGAGGTTGGTTCACACTATTTTGATGTCGTTTGACGTTGTTTTGATTCCATTTGACGTTATTTTGAAGTCGTCATATATAATTAAAGTAAAAAGCTATGCTATTTTTGTATTATGAACCTATTAGCGTAATTTTTTCAACTAATATGTGGACAATTTTTTCAAAAGAATTAAAAATAGAGTAAATGAACAACATTAAGTACTGACTTTCTAACATAAGAAAATATCATTTACATTCACAAGTTTGATGTAAAATATGGAGAGCTCAAGAAAAAACCATTCGGCACCCCTGCGGGATCTGATGCCAATTGGGCGAAAAGAAAATACTCCGTTCCTTCATTTCATCAAATTGTTGATCTCAATTGAGCTTCATATAGCTCAAATCCAAATAAACATGGTGACTGGTTGTTGGTTCTCTCCGAGATATGGACACTCGTGCCAATGTATGGCACGAGGTTTTTACTGGTGGAAAGATCTAGAATATCAATATTCTGGTGGTAATATGGCAAATTACTGTTGAGGTCTAAGAATGTTATTATCAGAAAATGCTTGCCCAGGGAGGACTTTCCCAACATATTAACAAGCCATGTTTTTAAGGAGAGGCCATCTTGATGAATATAAAGGAGCCTCAAAAAAATTGAAACAGTTACCCAAAGCATATTAGAATCTAGCTCCAGCCATAAATCTAATGGTAGATGAAGAAACCAGCTGTCAAGCAATAAAGCCCTCGAAGTTTTCAGTGTATTGGAATGCACAGGTTCGTAAAAGGGAGTCAAGTCAACAAGGAGAGTTTTAGGAATATGACAAGTGTGTAGTGTCATGAAAAATGCCATGTATTTCGTCAATGTTCATTGTATACAAAAAGCTTGTGAAACATGTGTTTTTTCTCAATGGATAGAAAAAGAGAGGTTAGATTCCAAAACACCACTGAAATCTTCAACGCTCTCCATCGAAACTTTTGACAAAGCCAAAGATCCGGCGGTGGTGAGCTTTGCGAAATCAGATGATGAGGAGTTTTTTTTTTGTCTTGACAATGGTCACCGAAGGAGATAAAGATTCTAGTTCGATCATAGACTCTGGCGCCTCCTCCCATATGAGTTGGGATTAGAATATGTTCACAAAGCTGTAGACTATTTCGACGAGACAGATGTACTATGGATGTGGTCAGAGTATTGATGCAATTGCTAAAGTTCAAGTAGATCTACAGTGTGAGGTAGAGGGTCAGATTGTCCAAATGACCTTATATAATTTGGTGTATGTTGCAAAGTTAAAAAAAATAAAATGTTTTCAACATCTGATGTAGAGAGTAATGGCTTTGAGGTCTTTTAGAAAAATAGGAAGAAAGTTGTTAGTAAAGAAAAAAAGGTGGTTGTAGTGGGTACTAGAGGTCTTAATCATTTGGATGAGATGGAAGTGGCTAATGAAGAAGATGTTCTCTACTCGTGTGTATTATCTGATAATCACTTGTGTCATAAATAGCTTAGTCATATTCATCATGACAGCTTGGAAAGATGGTTAAGATTGGCATGATAGAAGGTGTAAATCTAGGAGAAAAGAAAGTTGATGTGTGTGTTGGTTGTGCTTTAGGCAAGTTACACAAATTGCCCTTACCTCAGGTGGTTATCCACCGAGCTACTAATATCTTGGAACTGATTCATACAAATGTTTGGGGACCTGCCATTAGTTGGAGGACTCAAGTACATGGCCACCTTTACAGACGACTTCTCTAGATTCACCAAGATCTACTTCATGAAAAAAAAAGGAGGTCTTCTCTCACTTCAAACACAATTGGATTCTGGAGTGAAAAACTGTATAGAAAATCTGTTTTTACCTTGAGATCTGATAATAGAGGCAAATACATATCTAAAGAGTTCAAAAACATATCCAAGGAGTTTAAAGCATACCTTGAGAAACACGGAATCTCTCATTGGTTCACAGTTCCATACACGCCAAAACAGAATGGAGTGGGAAAAAGGGTGAAACGAACCTTGATTGAAATTGCTCGGTCCATCAAGGTAGATAAAGTTGTGGACCCAAATTTTTGGGATCATGCCCTTAATTGTGCCTCCTATATCAAAAATAGACTAAAAACCAGGTCGTTAATAGATAAAACACCGTATAAAGTGTGGACAGGCAACAAAGTATTTGGCAATCACTTCAGAGTTTTTGGAAGTAAATGCTTTAGTTTGGATAATACACAAGACTGCAAATTGGCTCCGAAAGGACTTCTAGGTATCCTCTTAGGCCACGATAATGAATCCAAAAGTTATAGAGTATATCCGCCCACAAAATAGAAAATCCAGATAGCTAGGAACATTCAAGTCAAAGAAAAAAGTGAATTTGTGGATGTTTTTGCATTCAAAGAAAACGAGAAAAAGGAGAAAATGAAGGAAAATGTGATTCTTGATCGATCCCATTTCCTAATGAAGGAATATGTGATTCTTAAGCGGTCCCCATTTTCCAGTTCTACATTTGTTGTTCCTCTAACAACATCACCTTCTCCCACCCAGCCCACGACACAGGAACTTTAGACCGAGCATGTGGAACCGCCTCGTCTTGAAATCATACTGCTCGAACAATTTCACCCTCACATTTTTCAAGGGGAAGAAGACATAGGAAGGAGACATAGCAACCGACTGAGAGGAGAACGGACCATGTATGCTCTCTCCATCAGCTCAGGGGAGCCTCTTACCATTCAAGAAACATTCTCGGTTCGTGAGAAGCAACAATGGGCCTTAGCAGCAAATGATGAGATCAAATCTTTAATGGAGGCCTAAACGTGGGAGTTGGTATATCTCCCTCTCGACAGAAAAGTTTATGGTTGTAAGTGGGTGTTCTAAGTAAAATTGAATCCACATAAGGCTAGATTAGTGGCTAAAAGATACAGTCAGAAAGGAGAAATAGACTTTGAGGAAACTTTCTCATCTGAGGTCCGCTTTCCTATTGTTAAAATCATCCTCAAGTTAGCAGCAATAGAGGATATGGAATTGCGTCAAATGCATGCCCAAACCGCCTTCGTGCATGAAGATGTAGAGGAGGTAATTTATATGAAGCAACTGGAGGGTTATGAGGAAAAATGAAAAAATTGTGGTCTATAAACTATTGAAATCACTATATGGTCTCAAACAAACCCCCCCGGCAATGGAATCCGCAATTGGATGAGTTTCTAACCAATTGAGAATCCACCAGAATTAGCTTCAAATCAATCAGCCTTTGTTATGGAAGGAGAAGATGGGATCACATATCTTGCGGTTTATGTAGATGATCTGATTTTGCTAGGCAAATCACTTGAGAAAAATCAAAAAATAAAACTTGCTTTGAATTCCTGAAGTTTTTAATAATAAACAGAGTTTTACTAGTCTCAAGTTTTAATCTACTGCATTGATGTCTATTAAGGTTAACTTTAAGTAGTTTGGTCAAAATTTTGGATTTTTTTTGCAAAAATAGACAATTTAGGAAACGTTATAGCCCAATCACTCACCATCATTTCTATTGAACAAAGTTATGTAAAGAGATGCTACGAAAAAATCCATACTAGAAGGTCACACTATATAAATCTTCCTGTCTAGCTAGAAGAATAAACCTTATTATAAACCAACTATTTTATTGCATATAAGACTGACAAAAACTTTCATGTAAACATAGTTAGTAGTGACAAAACCGTCCAACTAGGAAACATAAGTTACCAAAGATTCAAGAAACTGAAAAGTTTCATATAAGATTTGTATTTCGTTAAAAAGTCATGGTTTTTTCTTAGAATTAAAATTTTGAGTTTATTTCTTGGGTTTTAACTAAACCTGCTCAAACTATCCTAGGTTTTAATTGAATACAACCATCACAAGGTTGCAACCACGTCTACGACCGTCACTTTTCAAAACTTAAGATTTCACTTTCGCTCATTCTAACGCTCTCCAAAGTAGTACAAAGAATCTTTGTTAAAATATAAAATACCACTTCAAAGTATCGGTTAGATGGGCACACCCCCTAAGTCATAATATGAACCCTCTCAAAGCTCCTTAATAAGAGTACCAAAGCTTTCAACTAATTTTTTTTTGTAACTATGCAAATTGTTTGTCGTTTTGTTATTTTTTTGTACTAACTAGGAATATACTCAAATAAGTGTGTTTTGAGCAAACGATACAAAATATTATTAGTCTATATTTAACCACGGTTTCAACTGGCACAAAAACAAGATAGTTAAAGCCGTTCTCCAATTTACATTGTCTCTAAATTCGTATATGACTATATACAGATGTACGGTAAGTAAATCTTTGTAAGTAATGATAAGTTTATGTTTGACATACCTCGGAAGCAGGATAAAAAATGACCAAAACTATAATAAAAAAGTGTTCAAAGTTTATGCAAATTTTTACTTGCCATTTGGTGACTCGTGCATAATTTTCCCATTAGGTTGTCGTTCGAATACTCAATTGATACGATGTGTTCGAAAAAAAGTAAAGAAAATAAAAAGAACAACATATATTTTGAATAAATCAGCCCAACATGCATAGTAACATACTTGGGTAGCCCATGGAGTATAATACACTTAAAATTGGTTGGATTAAACTTGCGAAATGGTTTAATAAAATGTTTAAAGAAATATTTTACCAAAAAAAGCTAAGTGTTTTCATAGAAATTAGTGAAAACTTGATGTTGCGTAACGTATAAGAACTTCAAAGATAAAGCGCGATAAGGTATCTGTACAATAGCCAAAATCGGATTGGGACTAATATCTTACTTTTAAAAAGTGTAAAAGTTTGCTACATTTTTTTTTTTAGATCTTAACATTCATCGCACAATTTCACTCTTAGCCTCTTCACGTATTAGACAGTATTCTAGTGCATTCTAATGTTTTTAGGGGATATGTAAAGATTATATGATATTGTAGGATTTGTCAAGGATTATTTTACGTTTTATTTTTTTGCCTACAATCCATTAAGCGGTAACGTTAATCCCACGAAAACATTTACCGGTATTAATATTTTTCAAAATCCTCCATCGGGTCGTGCTAGTGAACACAAATCCTCCATTAGGTCGTGCTAGTGAACACAAATCCTCCATCAGGTCATGCTAGGGAACACAAATCCTCACAAATCCTCCATCAAGTCGTGCAAGTGAACACAGATGCAAATCCTCCATCAAGTCGTGCTAGTGAACACAAATCCTCCATCAGGTCGTGTTAGTGAACATAAATCCTCCATCAGGTCATGCTAGTGAACAAAAATCCCCCATCAACACAAATCCTCCATCAAGTCGTGCTAGTTAACACAAATCCTCCATTAATTCGTGCTAGTGACCACAAATCCTCCATCAGGTCCTCCTAGTGAACATTACTCCTCACAAATCCTCCATCAATTCGTGCTAGTGAACACAAATCTTTCATGAAGTCGTGCTAGTGAACACAAGTCCTCCATCAGGTCGTGCAAGTGAACACAAATCCTCCATCACGTCATGCTAGTGAGCAGAAATTCTCCACCAGGTCGTGCTAGTGAACACAAATCATTCACCAAGTCATGCCATTGAACAGAAATCATCCATCAGGTCATGCTAGGGAACACAAATCCTCCACTAGGTCGTGCTAGTGAACACAAATCCCCCACTAGGTCGTGCTAGTGAACACAAATCCTTCATCAGGTCGTGCTAGTGAACACAAATCCTCTATCAGTTCGTGCTAATGAACACAAATCCTCCATAAGGTTGTCCTAGTGAACACAAATCCTCCATGAGGTCGTCTTAGTGAACATAAATCCTCCATCAGGTCGTGTTAGTGAACACAAATCCTCCATTAGGTCGTGCTACTGAACACAAATCCTCCATCAGGTCGTGCTAGTGAAGAGAAATCATCCATCAGGTCGTGCTATTGAATATAAATCCCCCATCAGGTCGTGCTAGTGAATATAATCATCTATCGGGTTGTGCTTGTGATCACAAACCCTTCATCAGGTCGTGCTAGTGAACACAAATCCTCCATCAAGTCGTGCTAAGGAACACAAATCCTCATCTAGGTCGTGTTAGTGAACAAAAATCCCCCACTAGGTCGTGCTAGTGAACACAAATCCTCTGTTGAAATAAATATTTTTTGTTATATTTTAGGTCTTAAAAGGAACATGCAGGTAGCTTGTCTTCATCTCTTCTCTCTTATACCTATACTTGTTCTAGTCACTCAAAGAGAGAGAGAGTGATGGAGCCATGGCTGCCTCAGCTCCATAGACAGGGTTAGAGAGTGACTTTAAGTCACTCTCTACAAAAAGGTTCAGTCTAGCAGGACTCGAACCCCGACCGGTAGTGTGTGGCGTAGCTGTCCGCTCTAACTAGTCTGTCGTAGATCTCCGCTAGAGTATAAAGGGTGTGACTCATATTTAAAGTATGTTACGTCCTGTAATCCGATTAACGGAAATGTAAATGTAACATCATAGAAAATGTTAAATTCAGTGCGGACTGGATCCCGCACGAAACAAATGAATTTGACATTTGTTTTGACGTACGACATTTAATGTCGGTTCTTATCCAACGGCATACGTCGTCGCCGAGATTCTGGAAAAGTCACCTTGGCGTTTTGGGACGTGGCATGACTTGGAGCCACGTGGAGAGATGACATTTGGTCATGGGAAATCCAAGGAACGTACGGACGAGTGAAAAACGGACACGCGTCCATTTAATAACCTTGTTGTACATATGCCATACAAAAGGTACACCGACAGTAGTACTTTTGGTACGGTACAGTTATCTGATTGGCACGTACTTCAGTAGATGGAAGTTATTAGAGGGAATCAAGACTTAGAAAATTTTGGTAGGTAGTCACCTCTCCCTTAAAGATTTTGTACAAATTGGCATTTTTACTACCTCATAACTAATCGGCTGGTTGGCCGTTTTCAGTGATTCTTTTTGCTACGGACTTAAGGGAGTCCACGCAGCATACGGGTGTCGTCAAACTACCATTTTGCCTTCCTAGACAGCAGTGGTTGTGGCTTGAAGTGGGTTAGTTAAATACTATCAAGAGGCTTCCTGTATTGTGTGGTCCAATGGAGGACACAAAATTACAGGTTATGGGCCCATCCTCTAGGGTGCCCACCTTCAATGGATCTGGGTTCATCAATTGGGGAGCCATGATGATGGTAGCTTTGTGCGAAAAACGATACTGGGGTATCGTTTGGGACAAGTGAAACATCCACATTCGGGAACTCCACCAGGATTTGGAGGAGTAAGGTTTCCTGCAGCAACAGCTGCCTCAGCGGAGGAGCAGATGATGGGGACAACAGTGTGTCCGAAAAAAGGAAAGGGAAAGAGACACCCCTCACTCCTATTGCCACAGTCCTGGGAGCGGCGACCGTGAAGACCGCGGAGAACGATACTCAAATGTGGGAGGATGTAAAGATGGCTGCCAATAACTTCATTGTGAGGCACCTCACTCAAGCTTTGGCCACTCCTCATCTTCACATTTACAAGGCCTAGGACTTGTGGGTGAGTTTGGTGGAGATTTATAGTGCTGAAATTATTCAGAAGCTCTAGTTGGCTGAGCAAAAGCTAGTGAGTTACACTTACAAAGGAGGAAAGATGTTAGATTACTGTAATGATCTTTCTTGTTTGTATATAGAGATGGAAAGTGCTGGGTGGACAAGTACAATGAAAATAAAAGTTAACACCGTTATTATGAAGTTACCAGATGAGTACGAGAACATAGTGTACCGAGTACCGGAAATGGCTGATTGTTCATGGAAATGGAACACAGTGATCAGGATGATACTCGTGCAAGAAAACACAATGGAGATTAGGAAAGGAGGAAAGAGCATTCAAGCTCTAGCAGCAGGAGGGGACCGATGGGGGAAGGACCCGAAGAAACCTTATAGAGGGGAAAGATATCATTTTGGGGGACAGAGGCCCCCAAAGGGTCTTTGTCATTATTGCAAAAAGTCGGGACACTTTATCCCAGATTTTGTCAAGCTGTCGGAACTAAGGCTCGAAGAGAACCGTGGAGGGGGTTCTTCCGGAGGGAAGAAAACGCACTTGTGGTTACAAAAATGACAGGGGAAACCGAGGATGAGTCTTTTGAGGAGGATGGGGAGCTTCTTTTTGACCAGAATTTTGAGGAGAAGGAGATCCCTCGGAGACAGAAATGTGCCTTTGGAGCAATTCGGGAAGCTCCAGAAGAAGTATGGATCATCACCTCAAGTGCATCCATGCATATGTGTCGTGATAAAGAACTCTTCACTAAGCTAAGAAAGATCCCTACTATAGAAATAGAGTATGGGAATGGGAGATTCGTTACTACAGATCTACTGGGATCAATAGATCTGAAAGTCTTAGTGGAGGGTAAGACTTCTATTCTTACATTCTCAAATGTACTCTACATTCCTCAGCTGAGTAAAAATCTTCTCTCTACGTTTGTGTTAGATGACAAAGAGTTTGATACCTTCACTCGAAAGGGAGTCTTTACAGCTAAATATAAGGATGAAGTTTACTTCACGCTAGATAAGGGTAGCCAAGGAATGTTTAGGCTTAACCTGAGTAATGAAAAGAAGAATGCTTACTATGTTGGTGTTCCTAAGTTGATGATTTGGCATAAGCGGTTGGGGCATGTACATTTTAATAGGTTGAGGGAAATGAAAAAGCTTGCGGTAGTAGAAGGTATTCAGTTTGGGGATAATGAAATGATGGATGATTGTAGTGGTTGTGCTTGTTGTCTTTTGGAAAGCTCTCAGTCTCAGAGCAGCGCAGCAGCGCAGCAACTATACAGACAGCAGCGCAGCTGCTATACGGAAGAGCAGCGCAGCTGCTATACAGCAGAGCTGCGCAGCAGCAGAGCAGCAGAGCAGCGCAGCAGCGAAGCTGCGATACTGACAGGACAAACGCAGCTGCGGTCACTTTGGATAAGATCTGTACAGACAACGCAGCTGCTACTATCTTGGATATGATTTGGTGCAGGACACCGCAGCCGCGAGTGATATAAATGTGATCCGGTACGGGACAACGCAGCTGCGATTAATATGAATCTAGTCAACGGACGAGATTCATGAGAGTATCACAAATGACTTAGCCGACAAGTATTTGTACAGTAACTTAATATAGATTCTGAGTAATATTGACTGTACAATGATAGATTAGGTTGGCACGATCAAGAACACGTAGATCTCAGTAGGTGGGTTGATTCTGGACGTACCTCTTAGGTACACTATTATCGGCGGTAGAACACCAAAAGTATAAGACTTAGGACTTAGAACATTTTTATGTATCCAGACTTCCAAGTAGTAAAACTGCAGACAGTTTTTGGGAAACTTGTGAGTATTATATCTTGAGTGTTGTTGGGTCAATTGTGCTGAAACTTTGGGAGTTGTCAGTGTTTATGTTACTCTATATTATGATAGAGTTTTGTGAGATTTGGATGCTTGTATAAGAATTGGTGATCACTTAAGAACAGCTGTTTGGTAGGATTCTTGATAGCTTCTGAGAGTGTATCATGTCTACTTCTACTACTACTGCTGCTCCTCCACCTGCACCGGTGGTTGTAGAACAACAGGTTATGGGCCTGTCATCAAGAATTCCTATCTTTTCCGGGGATAAGTATGTTTACTGGGCGGATATGGTGGAGACACATTTTGAAAATGTCAATCTTTTGGATATATTGGATGGTTCTTTGGATGAATCTGATCCGTCATGGTCTAAGAAAAATACGCAAGCTCGTTCTATTTTGAAATTTTGTATATCTGAGGACTTAGCTATGTCTCGGATAAAAATGAAAAAAGCAATTGATATCTGGAAATCCATTAAAAGTGATTATGAAAAGGCTAATGTTCAAGAAGAACTTCTATTGGCTGGAAAAATTTGGGACTATAAGTACACTGGCGGTACAATGGCTGAATATTCTAACAAATTTCGTATTCTTGTAGATGCACATGCTTGTGCCGGTGGGGTGTTTTCTCAGTTTCAACAGGCAGCATTGCTCATGCGGGGTCTCCCTACTAGTATGAAAGGGGCATCTGACATGCTCAAACAGAAAGATAAAGCTAGCTGGACCTTACAGTTAGCAATCAATATTTTATTAGAGGAGGAAGCTACATCTAATATTCTCAATGTTGAGCAAGTAGAGGCTTTTAATTCAGAATTTGGAAAGAACGGTCAATTTAATCAGCAAAGTAATCAGTTTACCCAATTGAGACAGTTTAATCTGGGGGGAAATAGAAAATCCAACAATGCATGTTTTTATTGTAGTGAGAGAGGTCATGGATACAAATTCTGTCCTAAACTTAAACAAGCTTACGATACAGGTTTATACAGGCCAGGATGGCAACAAAGTCAGTTTTACAAAAACTTCACGAGGCCTACACCTCGTGGAAATGCACTGTTTTCAGCTTCTTCATCACTCCAAGACGAAACTATGACATTTTCTGAGGAGGACGACACGGATCTATTCGCTATGGCGGCAGCAATGGAAGGCGCAAAAGACCCTGGATGGATTATGGATACAGGAGCGTCAGCGCATATGTGTTGGAACAAGGCCATCTTCAAAAATCTGAAAGCAACGCCGGAGAAAAATATTTATTATGCTTGTGGAATGAGTGTCCAAACTCGTGCAATGGGTGATGTGTCCTTGCTAGTTGATGTGGATGGAAAACCAATTGAAAGGACTCTTCACAATGTCTTATTTGTGCCTGACTTTAAGAAAAATCTGTTTTCTACGTCGTTGGTTGAGAGTAAAGGCTTTGAGGTCAGTTTGAAAAATGGTCGGCAGGTTGTTAGCAAAAACGGCAAGGTTGCGGTTACAGGTACTAGAGATAGTAGCAAGATGTATCGCATGGATATGGCTAATACAAAAGAAAATGATGTTTTGTACTCCGGTGTTTTGCACTCAGATTAAGTTGTGGCATAAAAGATTAGGCCATGTCAACTATGATAGTTTGAAAAAAATGGTTGTTGTTGGAAAGATAGAGGGTGTATCAATCACACATGGGCCGGTCAAAACTTGCGATGGTTGCGCTTTAGGAAAAATCCACAGATTGCCATTTCCTAACGAGTCTGAGCATCGGTCGACCAAACTTTTACAACAAATTCATTCGGATGTCTTTGGTCCGGCGAAGGTTCCTTCTGCCGGAGGAATGAAATATATGGTCACCTTCACAGATGATTTCTCACGTTTTACAAAAGTTTACTTCATGAAGGAAAAGAGTGAAGTGTTTGGTCACTTCAAACACTATAAAGCATGGGCTGAAAAACTTCATAATTCATCTATTTTGCAGCTCAAATCGGACAATGGTGGTGAATATACATCAAAAGAGTTTGAAACCTTTTTACTCGAGGAAGGCATTAGTCATCTACTGACTGTTCCATATTCACCGGAACAAAGTGGGGTGTCGGAACGGCTGAATAGAACTCTCACGGAAAGCTCTAGATCTATGCTCGCCGATAAAGGTGTGGATCCGAAATTCTGGGCTGAGGCTCTAAATTGTGCAGTTTATATTAAAAATAGGATTGGATCAAGATCGGTAGAAACAACTCCTTACGAAATCTGGACGGGTAGCAAACCAGATGTTAGCCATTTCAAGGTCTTTGGTAGTCAATGCTTTATATTGGATACGTCTACAGATAGATGGAAAATGGAACCGAAGGGATTACCGGCTATTCTGTTAGGATATGATGATCACTCGAAAGGTTATAGAGTCTTTGTGTTTGAAAGGCAGAAAATAGTTGTAGCTAGAAACATCATTGTTAAGGATGAACTAGACTCCATAGATTTATTTCAAATGACAGAGCAGCAAAGGCAACAGAAAGTACAGGAGTATGTCATCTTAGATTGCATGCAGGAACTTGTCCCGCAGATTCCACAAACTCCGATAATGACTCATGAATCAGACTCCCTCCAACTTCCTCACCAACTTCGGGTCCAGACGGACCAAGAGCAGTCAATACAGACGGAACGCAACCAGCGCAATCACGAACACACGGATCGCAACCAGCGCAATCAGCAAGACACGGATCGCAACCAGCGCAACCAGCGCAATCAGCGCAATGCGCGGGATCCGACGATCTCAGCCTCAGAATTTCCGGGGGGAAGAAGATCAAGCAGCCGCCTGCAAGCAAGCTCTCACTATGCCTACTCGGCAGTCTCAGGGGAGCCCTTGACCATCCAAGAAGCTTTCTCATCAACAGAGCGGAATCACTGGATTGAGGCGGCAAACGACGAAATGAAGTCGATCATGGAGGCTCAAACATGGGAGCTCGTGGACCTTCCTCCAGACCGAAAAGCGATCGGCAGCAAATGGGTATTCAAGGTGAAGTTAAATCCCGATAACACCATTGAACGCTATAAGGCCAGACTTGTGGCGAAGGGGTACAATCAAAAGGAAGGAATCGATTTTGAAGAAACATTTTCTCCGGTTGTAAGATTTCCAACAGTTAGGATTTTGCTGTCCCTAGCTGCTATAGAAGATATGGAAATTCATCAGATGGATGTAAAAACGACCTTTTTGCATGGAGAAATAGAAGAGACCATTTACATGCAGCAGCCTGAAAAGTATGTAGAACCAGGAAAAGAGCACTTAGTATGCAAGTTGCTAAAATCTTTGTACGGCCTGAAACAGGCCCCGAGACAGTGGAATATAAAGCTTGATGAATTCTTGACTAGTCTAGGATTTCAAAGGATAAGTTCTGATCACTCTGTCTACGTTCTAAAGGGTGAAAATGGGATAGTGTATATAGCGGTATATGTAGATGATTTGCTATTAATTAGCAAATCAATGGCTGAAATTAACAAAACCAAAACTGCTCTAAACTCACGGTTCGAGATGAAAGACCTCGGTGAGGCAAAATATATTTTGGGTATCCAGGTAGAGAGGGACAGAGATAAGAAAATAATAAAATTGACTCAAAAAGAGGCTATTGGAAACATGTTAGATGAGTACGGAATGCGGGGGGCAAAAGGGTGTTTAACTCCAATGGAGTTTCGGCAGAAGTTAGAAGGAGAAGAGACAAAACCAGGTGTTATTGTTAGCGAGTATTTAGAATCAGGGGAGAATGATCCTATGGCAATAATACCTTACAGACAGATAGTGTGAAGCTTAATATACTTCTTGAACTGTACCCGTCCTGACATTGCTGCAGCAGTCGGGGTACTGAGTAGGAGTCTAGAAAATCCGAGAAAATCTGATCTGGATGCAGCAAAGAGAGTCTTAAGATATTTGGCGGGAACTAAAGATCTCAAACTCACTCTAGGCGGAGGAGAAGTCAAGCTGCAAACATGGAGTGATGCAAGCTATGGCGACATGCCAAGCCGGAAATCTACCACGGGATTCGTTGTACAAATTGGGAACGGTACTTGCTGCTTGAGCAGCAAACTTCAAAAGGTGACAGCACAATCGACAATGGAGTCGGAATATATGGCAGCAAGCTCGGCCCTCAAAGAACTCTGATGGGTAAAATCCATGTTACAAGAACTAGGATACATGCAAGTTGGTCCACAGGTGATCTGGTGTGATAACCACGCTGCCATTGCCATTGCTTCTAACCCGAGTCATCACTTCAAAAGCAAGCACATGCATGTACGATTACACTTTGTAAGAGAAAAAGTGTTCTCTAGAGTGATTAAATTATGTTACTTACCAGATGCAAAAATGATTGCTGATATGCTTTCCTGCTCATAAGCTGAAGTATTGTAGGGAAGCAGTGGGATTAAGTGAATAGTTGAATTGCTGCACTGCTATATTGCTATGCTGCGATACTGCGCTATTTTATCACCGCAGCTGCGCTAGTATACTGAGTCTAAAGCTTTAGGGGAGTGTTGTCTTTTGGAAAGCTCTCAGTCTCAGAGCAGCGCAGCAGCGCAGCAACTATACAGAAAGCAGCGCAGCTGCTATACGGAAGTGCAGCGCAGCTGCTATACAGCAAAGCTGCGCAGCAGCGCAGCAGCAGAGCAGCGCAGCAGCGAAGCTGCGATACTGACACGACAAACGCAGCTGCGGTCACTTTGGATAAGATCCGTACAGACAACGCAGCTGCTACTATCTTGGATATGATTTGGTGCAGGACACCGCAGCCGCGGGTGATATAAATGTGATCAGGTACGGGACAACCCAGCTGCGATTAATATGAATCTATTCAACGGACGAGATTCATAAGAGTATCACAAGTGACGTAGCCGACAAGTATTTGTACAGTAACTTAATATAGATTCTGAGTAATATTGACTGTACAATGATAGATTGGGTTGGCACGATCAAGAACACGTAGATCTCAGTAGGTGGGTTGATTGTGGACGTACCTCTCAGGTACACTGTTATCGGCGGTAGAACACCGAAAGTATAAGACTTAGGACTTAGAATATTTTTATGTATCCAGACTTCCAAGTAGTAAAACTGCAGACAGTTTTTGGGAAACTTGTGAGTATTATATCTTGAGTGTTGTTGGGTCAATTGTGCTGAAACTTTGGGAGTTGTCAGTGTTTATGTTACTCTATATTCTGATAGAGTTTTGTGAGATTTGGATGCTTGTATAAGAATTGGTGATCACTTAAGAACAGCTGTTTGGTAAGATTCTTGATAGCTTCTGAGAGTGTATCATATCTACTTCTACTACTACTGCTGCTCCTCCACCTGCACCGGTGGTTGTAGAACAACAGTGCTCAAGGTAAGACTCATAGACTTCCTTTTCCCAAAGACGCCACATATAGAGGTGAGAAAGTATTAGATTTGGTCCACACAGATATTTGGGGACTTGCAAAAGTACCTTCGGTTGGAGGAAAAACGTTTATGATGAGAATTACCGATGACTAGTCTAGATACTCTAGAGTATACTTTCTAAAAACAAAGTCTGAAGCATCAACTTACTTTAAATAATATAAAGCATGGAGTGAGAAGTTCCATGAAACCCCTATTAAGAGAATAAGAAGTGATAATGGGGGGGAATATACCTCTAACCAGTTTGAGGAATATTTGAGAGATGAGCGAGTAGTGCACTAGAAAAGTGTACCATATAACCTGGAAAAAAATAGGGTAGCTGAGAGGTTAAATCGAACACTAGGAGATAGTGCATGCAATATGTTGCTCGACAAGAAAATAGGAAAAAGATTTTGTGCAGAAGCAATGAACTGTGCCAACTACATTAAGAATAGAGTCTTTACCTCAGCTTTAAAGGGACTGACACCTTATGAGAGATGGGTTGGAAGGAAACCCAATATTTCACACCTTAAAGTGTTCGGTAGCCAAGTTTATAGTCTTGACACGAATAGGAAAAACTGGAAACTAGATGCTAAGGGAAAACCTGGATACTTTGTGGGATATGATCAAGATGTTAAAGGGTATAGAGTCTATGATTTAGCAAAGAAGGATATCTTTCTGGTCAAACACCTAGTTGTCATGGATGAAGAGAAGTCATTTGATCCCTTCAAATATACAAAGAAGATAAAAATCAGATTCGAGTCCGAAAGTGAGGAGAACTCGGTCGTTTCCGAAAAGGACATGAGTGAAACCGTGATTACAGATTCAGGAGAGATCTGAGACACAGAAGACTCACTGAAAACCTCACATACTCCTATGGAACTCGAGGAGATCAAAGAAATTGGACCAAAACCGGTTTCCGTGGACAAGGGAGCCGATGAGACAGTGAGGAGAAATCCAACAATTTTATCCATTCGAGCTTTGGATTTTGAGGGAGGGAGAAGGAGCAGCAAAAAGATACAGGAAAAATAAGCCGCACATAAGGTAACTAAGCTATCTCAACCAGATGAGCCTTAGTCCTACTCTGAGGCAGTGAATAGTCCAGAGAAAAAAAGATGGATTAGAGCCATAAATGATGAGATGGCCTCCATCATGGAAGCAAATACTTCGGAGCTAGCTGATTATCCTCCAGACAGAAAACCTATTGGGTGTAAATGGGTATTTAAACTAAAACTGAACCCAGATAATACCATTGAGAGATATAAGGCTCAATTGGTAGCGAAGGGGTTCACCCAAAAAGAGGGGATTGACTATGAGGAGACCTTTGCTCCAGTTGTTCGGTTCCCATTAGTAAGGATTTTTCTCAGTCTAGCACCAGCGGAAGACATGGAAATACACCAGATGGACATTAAGACTGCTTTTCTTAATGGTGAGTTAGAGGAAGAAATTTTCATGAGGCAACCCGAGGGGTTCGTGGAGGAACGAGAAGAGAGCAAAGTGTGCAGGCTGATAAATTCCTTATATGGACTGAAGCAGGCTCCCCGACAGTGGAATAAGAAACTAGATGAGTTTCTTACTGATGTAAGATATATAAGGATTAGTTATGACCATTCTATCTATGTGTTTGAAGATGAGGATGGTGTGATCTTTATTGCAATTTATGTGGATGATCTGTTGGTGTTAAGTAAGTCTTTGGAAAAGATTAATAAGTTGAAGAAAGATCTTAGAAGCAGATTTGACATGAAAGATTTAGGGGAGGCAAGATATATTTTGGGAATTCAAATGGAAAGAGATAGAGGGAAGAGGATCATAAGACTCACTCAGAAAGAAGCAATTGGAAATATGCTTGAGAAATTTCAAATGGAGAAAGCTAACAGTTGTACCACTCCCATGGACTTGAAAAAAATAAGTGATGGGAGTGTAAAAGGAGGAGTGATAATCTTAGATGATCCGATGAGTCCAGAGGAGAGAGAGTTTATGAAGTCTATTCCTTACAAACAGGTCGTAGGAAGTTTAATCTACTTTATGAACTGTACAAGGCTGAATATAGCGGCGCAGTAGGAGTCCTCAGTAGGAGTCCTCAGTAGGAGTCTTAACGATCCTAGAAAGAGAGATTGGGAGGCAGCTAAGAGAGTCATGAGATATCTGGTTGGAACGAGAGAATTATAGTTGCATTTGGGAGGGGAGCATACTGATATCACCACTTCAAGTGATGCCAGTTATAGGGATGCACCTATGAGAAGATGCACTTCTAGATATGTTTTATATGTGGGGGAAGGTGCTTGTTGTTGGAGCAGTAAGCAACAAAAGGTGGTTGCTCAGTCTACTATGGAGGCTGAGTATATGGCGTTTAGTTCTGCTGTAAAAGAACTAATGTGGATGAAATCATTGTTGCAAGAACTAAGATATATGAAGAAAGGAGTGCAGGAAGTATTTTGTAATAATCAAGCTGCAACTGCAATTGCAGCCAATCCAAAACATCATTTCAAAGCAAAGCATATGGAAATAAGATTAAGATTCGTGAGAGAAAAAATTGAAAATAAAATTTTAAATCTTGTGTATAGACCTGACAGAGAAATGGTGGCTAACATGATGACTAAACCTGTGCCCTCTTCTAAATTAAAATATTGTTGGGAAAAATGCGGGTTGAAAGAAAAATTAAAATTAGACTAGAAAATAAAGGGATTGTTGAAATAAATAGTTTTTGTTATTTTCTACGTCTTAATATATTTGCGGAAATAAAAACATGCAGGCAGCTTGTCTTCATCTCTTCTCTCTGAAACTCTGAGACCTCCATAAGTCCTCAGAGTGGACAGCTTCCGAGAATCCTCTAGGATAACCCTGACCCCTTTGTGTTTCAGCAAAAACAACTGCCACCCTGGCAAACAATAACTATGACCAACTTCACCCCTCTGAAGGCATGACTCCCGTGAGTCAATAGCAAAATGAATCTCTGAATTTGCTCCCCTAAGCAGTAAGTTATGGAGGGTCAAAGTTGACCTTTTGTACCGAAGATCTTTGGGAGAGAGGGTCCTATCTCCTAATTTTTCTAAGTCCTATCTCTCTCACAGACTCTATCTACAAATGTACAGAGTGAATCAGATTACAATTCCGTACACAAAAGTACAGTTGTCGGTGTACTTTCTGTACGGACACTGTACCACATGGCCTAAATGTCGACACGTGGTATGTCCGGATTCGCTCCCTTAATCCTCGGAGATGTCGTGATCCAATGTCATTCCGCTACGTGTCATCCGATGTGGCGATGACCACAAACCGCCGAAATCCTCTTCTACGATCTCGGCGTTAATTCCGGCCGTCTGATTAAATTCACATTTAATCGTAGCCGTAATAAATACATGCGCGGTATTCGTTTCATTAAAGAAATAAATGTGCGGTATTGATTTTTTATCCGTACCGTAATCCGTACTTTTACATTACTGGATCTATGTATCCCGTGAACAGTTACAGTTAAATGAATTATCCTACCTCAAAATGTTTAATTAAATATCAAACCATATAGTACGTAACACTAGTTCTAGACTTAACGGCTAAGGCTACCAGTTACCAACTGTCTGCCGTCCGGTAGGTACCAAGATCAAATCCTGTGGCCGGCACATACCTTTTAGTAAATAAACCCCTAACTAATATATATTTCCCGTAAACCTCTAGATAGCCTAGGTAGCTATGGCTCTAGCTCCCTCTACAATTTCTCTGTGACTGCGACAAGTTTGAGAGTTGGAGAGAGAAGTTAGAGGTAGACTGCCTCGACTTCTTTCTATATTTCTATTTATAACTAGAAAATACTTTAAATGGACCATTAATTTCTACACTCCCCTTATTTTCTAGTCAATCTTTAATTTCAGACCACACTTCTCCTTGCAGAAAATTAGCTTAGGGGAACGCACATGTTTGGTCATCATATCTGCTACCATCTCACTATCTGGTCAGTACTCTAAACTGATTATTTTATTTTCTACTTTCTCTCTAACAAAGCTGAGTCTAATGTCCATGTGTTTGGCTTTAAAATGATGTTTAGGATTGGCAGAAATAGCGATTGCTGCCTGATTATCACAAAAAAAATTCTGCATACCACTCTTAAGGTGACCAAGCTCACCAAGCAAAGACTTGACCCACATCAATTCTTTTACAGCAGAGCAAGAGGCCATATACTCAGCCTCCATGGTGGACTGAGCAATTACTCTTTGTTGTTTGCTACTCCAAGAGCAAGCCCCATCACCCACATATAATACATATCCTGAAGTGCATCTCCTCATCGGAGCATCACCATAACTGGCATCACTCCAAGTAGTGATGTCAGTATTCTCCCCACCCAAATGCAACCATAGATCCCTAGTTCCTATCAAATATCCAAGGACTCTCTTAGCTGCTTCCCAATCCCTCTTAGTGGGAGCATTTAGACTTCTACTCAGCACTCCTACAGCTGAAGCTAAATCCGGCCGGGTAGAATTTATAAAATAGATTAGACTTCACACTACTTGCCTGTAAGGAATAGTTTGCATGAACTTCTATTCTTCAAGAGATAATTCCTCGTCTAAGACTATGACTTCTCCTTCCTCACTCCCCTCACTTCCCTTCTTCAACTCCATTGGAGTTGTACAACTATTAGCTTTATCCATTTGAAATTTTTCAAACATGTTCCATATTGCTTCCTTTTGAGTCAATCTCATAATTTTTCTTTTTCGGTCTCCTCTACTTGAATTCCCAAAATATATTTTGCTTCCCCCATATCCTTTATTTCAAATCTCCCCTTAAGATCGGTTTTCAGTTTATTAATTTTTTCCATTGATTTACTTAAAACAAGCAAATCATCAACATAAATTGCAATAAATATAAAACCTTCCTCATCTTCGAAAACATAGATTGAGTGATCTGAGCTGCTCCGGATATATCCCAGACCGGTAAGAACTCATCAAGCTTCTTATTCCACTGTCGAGGCGCCTGTTTCAAACCATAAAGAGATTTAATCAGCCGACATACCTTACTCTCCTCTCCTTCCTCCAAAAACCCTTCGGGTGTTTGCATGAAGATCTCCTCTTCGAATTCTCCATACAAAAAGGCTATCTTGATGTCCATCAGGTGCAATTCCATGTCTTCCGCTGCTGCGGGAAATCTAACACTGGGGCAAAGGTTTCCTCGTAGTCAATTCCCTTATTTTGTGTAAATCCCTTTACCACTAATCGGGCCTTGTAACACTCGATTGTGTTATCTGGGTTTAGTTTTAATTTGAAAAATCCACTTCCAACCGATTGGTTTTCGGTTAGGTGGACAATCCACCAGCTCCCAAGTATCGGCTGCCATAATTCAGGCCATCTCCTCATTGATGGTTTTCTTCCACCGATTTCTTTCTGGAAAAGTCATCGCCTCTCCATAAGTTTGAGGTTCATCTTGATGAGATAGTTTAGTTACCTTGTTATTAACCTGTTTTTCTTGCAATTTTTTGCTACTTCTCCTTCCCCCCTCAAAATCTAAGGCCGGAATAGATGGTTCCGGTGGATTCTTTCGAACAAACTCGGTATCTCCCCTATCCCTTGATTCCGAATCAATTTCCACCACGTCTTCCGCTTCGGGTAGAGTTGTCACTAGAGTTTCCACAGCCGAGTCCTTTTCGGTCTGATTTGTACCTGCAAGAATGTCATCTTCTCTAAAACCTGGATAGTTAGGAAGCTCAAAGTCATCGGAATTTTCTGACTCAAATCTGATTTTTACTGACTTTGTATATTTGAAGGGATCCACAGACTTTCCTTCATCCATAACTACTATATGCTTTACTAAGATTATATCTTCCCTTTTTAAATCATAAACTCTATATCCTTTAACATCCTCATCGTATCCTAATAAGTATCTCGGTTTTCCTTTAGGATCTAGCTTCCAATTAGACCGATCTGTATCTAGACTGAATACTTGACTGCCGAAAACCTTTTAATGAGATAAGTCTGGTTTCCGGCCTGTCCATCTCTCATAAGGTGTTTGATATTTTATAGCTGAAGTAAGAACTCTATTTTTGAGGTAATTAGCACAGTTCATTGCTTCTGCCAAAAACCTTTTTGCTATCTTCTTATCTGACAACATACTTATAGCACTATCACTTAGTGTTCTATTTAACCTTTCAGCTACCCCATTCTGTTCCGGGTTTTTTGGAATTGTCTTTTGGTGTTGGACCCCATCTTCCCTCAAAAAATCCTCAAACTGGTTAGAAGTATACTCTCCACCATTGTCACTCCTTATTCTCTTGATTGGAGTTCCATGGAGTTTTTCCCTCCATGCTTTATATTGTCTAAACCAATCATGAGCTTCAGACTAGTTTTTCAAAAAATACACTGGGGAATACTGAGACCAATCATCAGTGATAGTCATCATAAATCTCTTCCACCCCGGTAAGGGCACTTTAGCCGGTCCCCAAATATCTGTGTGTATTAGATCTAGAAGTTTTTCTCCCTTCTATCACTTAGTGTTCTATTTAACCTTTCAGCTACCCCATTCTGTTCCGTGTTTTTTGGAACTGTCTTTTGGTGTTGGACCCCATCTTCCCTCAGAAAATCCTCAAACTGGTTAGAAGTATACTCTCCACCATTGTCACTCCTTATTCTCTTGATTGGAGTTTCATGGAGTTTTTTGCTCCATGCTTTATATTGTCTAAAACAATCTAGAGCTTCGGACTTGTTTTTCAAAAAATACACTCGGGAATACCGAGACCAATCATCAGTGATAGTCATCATAAATCTCTTCCCCCCCGGTGAGGGCACTTTAGCCGGTCCCCAAATATCTATGTGTACTAGATCTATAATTTTTTCTCCCTAATAGGTGGTTTTTTTAGGAAAGGGTAATCAGTGTGTTTTACCTTGAGCAAATCCACTAGAATCACTTATATTATCACTCTCACTGAACTGAATCCCTTCCACCACTCCCATCTTTTTCATCTCTCTTAACTTGTCTAGATTCACATGCCCTAGCCTCTTATGCCACATCATAATATCATGAACACCAGCATAATAAAGTTTCTTCGTTTCATTACTTAAAACCAGCCTAAACATCCCATGGCTACCTTTCCCAGCAATGAAATAGACATCCTTCTCAAAACTAGCAGTAAAGACTCCTTCCCTAGTGCTAGTAAAAAAACAATTATCATCTAATACAGATGTAGAGATGAGGTTTTTGTTCAGTTCCGGAATAAACAATACATCGGAGAATGTTACTATGGATGTCTTTCCTTCTACTAACACTTTCAGATCTACCGATCCTAAAAAAGTAGTGGTGACTATCCTCCCATCTCGTACTCTATCTCAACAGTGGGAATATTTCTTATCTTAGTGAACAGGTGCCTATCCTTACACATGTGCATGGAGGCACCTGAATCTACAATCCACCCTGCTTCACCTTTCAATCCACCATAAGCACAATTTTGCCTTCGTTGAATTTTGACCTCGTTTTTCGCCATCAACTCCTCATCCAAAAGGAGCTCATCATCCTTGTCCTCGAATTCCGCCTCATGTACCTGTGTCACAAGGGCCTTTTTCTTTCCTCTCGGTGTACCACCGGTCTGCTTTTCCTTTAACCGAAGCTCGGTTAGCTTAGTGCACTTTGCCATATAGTGCCCAGGTTTCTTACAAAAATGACATAAACCTTTGGGAGCCCTTGGTCCGAACTCGTCGGTCTGATTTTTCTGCTCCCTCCCCCCAAAGTTTCCGACCGGTTTCCGAGAATCCTTGTTCCCTCAATCGGTCGCAGTTGCCAAGGCTTGGCCACTCTTTCCTCCCATTCGGATCTCAATCGTATTCTCCCGAACGAGAATCATCCCTACCACTGAGTTCCATATCCACCTTGAGTCCGGCAAGTCCTGCACACGGTTGACTATGTTCTCGAACTCATGGGGTAACTTCATCATTAAGTAGTTAACCTTTTCTTTTTCACTAAAATCTTTTCCCGCACTCTCTAGCTCCATGAAGACTCTAGCAAGCTTATTGCAAAAATCCAACATCTTCCCCCCTTTGTATATATACTCCTTAACTTTCTGATCAGCCAACTGTAATTGCTGAATCGTACCACTTCGGTACATCTTTATGACAGCCATCAAAAGATCGGATGCTCTTTCTACCTGCAAATGAGGACATGCAAGTCCTTGACTGAGATGGCGTAGGATGAAGTGCTTTGCCGCCATATTGTTGAAGTTCCAGGTTTGAGTATCATTCTCCCCGTTCCTCGGAATAGGTGATATGAATGTCGAACCAGTTGCTATTGGTGTGGTCGCCTCCTTCTCCTTTCCTTTGTCCACCTTCTCTCATTCCTTTGTTTCCTCCGTTGAAAGTGGATCCTCTTTCCTGGTGAATTTGCTTCCTCCAAACCCTGGAGGAATTCGAAGACTTGATGGACGCCCCAACCGTCCACTCACTATCCCCCAAAACCTTTTTTGCATAGAGCTCCTATCATCATACTTTCCTAATATATGAATCTAGTTCCATTAAAGATTGGTATGATAGATGGTGGGCCCATAACGTGAAACTGTGAGACCTCTATAAGTCCTCATAGTGGACAGCTTCCAAGAAGCCTCTAGGATAACCCTGACCCCTTTGTGTTTAAGCAAAAAAAATTGCCACCCAGGCAGGCAATTACTTTGACCAACTTCACCCCTGTGAAGGTAAGACTCCCCTGAGTCGATAGCAAAAAGAATCTCTAAATTTGCTCCCCTGAGCAGTAAGTTATGGAGGGTCAAAGTTGACCTTTTGTATAAAAGCACTCTGGGAGAGAGGGTCCTATCTCCTAATTTTTCTAAGTTCTATCTCTCTCACAGACTCTATCTACTGATGTACGGAGCCAATCAGATAACAGTTCCGTACACAAAAGTACAGTTGCCGGTGTACTTTCTTTACGGACACTGTACCACATGGCCTAAATGTCGACACGTGGTATGTCCGGATTCGCTCCCTTAATCCTCGGAGATGTCGCGATCCAATGTCGTTCCGCCACGTGTCATCCGATGTGGCGATGACCGCAAACCGCCGAAATCCTCTTCCGGGATCTCGGCGTTAATTTCGGCCGTCTAATTAAATTCACATTTAATCGTAGCCGTAATAAATACATGCGCGGTATTCGTTTCATTAAAGAAATAAATGCGCAGTATTGGTTTTTTATGTTGAAAAGAGAGGTATTTTGTTGTCTTTCTTGTGGACTTACTGCAGCCCTCATACTTGTCGCAGTCACAGAGGACCTGCAGACAGCCATGGCTGCCTGCTGCAGCTAAAGGAGACAGGCAGATCTTCTGGTACATTTTTTCTGCAAAATATAATTGCCACTTGAAAGACTTGATCCAGTGACCTCTGGATGTTAAGCGTATGGTCTAACAGAGCGCCTTATCCAGTAAGTCTTGAAGAAATCGATAAATGAATCTGGCTCGATATTTATTTAATGCCATATCGCGCCGGACATTTCATTTAACTAATTACGGGACGATTTATGCATGGAAACATACCGGTCCGCACGAAATCGGGACCGCACAAAATATACGAATTAACATTTAATTTTCGACGGACGAAATCAAATGTTTAGATCTGATCGAACGGCTCACAGTGGAGCCGGAATGCCGGAATAGCCGTTTGACGGTTTGCGGACCAGATGTCGGTGGATGACACGTGGCAACATATGGTTGGGTAGCGGATATCACGGGAGGAGCAACTACGGCTCCGGAACTGACACGCGTCAGCGGAACGGCCATGCCGTACTATGGCCGTACAAGAAGTACAGCGGTACCTGTACCTTCTTGTACTTTACAGTCTTATGATTGGTCGAAGTACCTTAGTAGTAGGCTTAGAGATAATTCAGTGGGATCAGTAGATTTGAGTGTCCTAGTTGATGGAAAGACATCTATAGTCACTTTCTCTGATGTTCTTTTTATTCCAGAGCTGAACAAAAATCTTATCTCTACGTCGGTCTTAGATGATAAGGGCTTTGAGACTAGTACTAAAAAAGGAGTCTTCGTTGCTAGCTATGAGAATGAAGTGTACTTCACAGCTGAAAAGGGTAGCCAAGGAATGTTTAGGTTGAATTTGAGTAATGGAAAGACGGGAGTTTACTATGCGGGTGTAAGTGATTTGATAATGTGGCATAAAAGATTGAGACATATGCATCTAGATAGATTGAAGGAAATGAAGAAAACGGGTGTAGTTGAGGGCATACATTTTGGAGATAATGAGACTTTGGATGATTCTAGTGGGTGTGCTCAAGGAAAGGACCACAGATTGCCTTTTCCAAAAGCCGCAACATATAAGGGTGAAAAGGTTTTAGATTTGGTTCACACTGACATATGGGGACCGGCTAAAGTGCCAACAGTTGGAGGGAAAATATTTATGCTTACTATCACTGATGATTGGTCTAGATACTCTAGGGTATATTTCTTGAAAAACAAATCTGAGGCTTCGGCTTACTTTAAAGAATATAAATCATGGAGTGAAACGCTTCATGAGACACCTATAAAGAGAGTGAGAAGTGATAATGGGGGGGAATTCACTTCTAATGAATTTAAGGATTACTTGAAAGAGGAAGGGGTTCAACACCAAAAGACTGTCCCAAAGAATCCAGAACAAAATGGTGTAGCCGAGAGACTAAATCGGACATTAAGTGATAGTGCCCGTAGCATGTTGACAGATAAAAAGATAAGGAAAAGCTTTTGGGCAGAAGCCATGAATTGTGCTAACTATCTCAAAAATAGAGTCCTTACCTCAGCTGTAAAAGGTCAAACACTTTATGAAAGATGGACCGCGAGAAAACCTAACATATCACACTTAAAGGTGTTTGGAAGTCAAATGTTTAGTTTAAACACAAAAAAATCTGATTGGAAGTTAGATGCTAAAGGAAAGCCGGGATACTTACTTGGGTATGATGAGAACGTAAAAGGGTATAGAGTTTATGATCTCGGAAGAGAAGATATAATTCTAGTGAAACACTTGGTAGTTATGGATGAAGGAAAATCCATAGATCCCTTTAAGTATTCTAAACCGGTCAGAATTAGAATTGAATCCGAAAGTGAGTTAGATTCAGATTCTACTAACCGAACTCCGGTTCAGCCTGACTTTTCAGAGAAAGAAGAAAAACTGACCAAGAGTGATCCTCTCTTGGAGTCACAACATCCTGTTCAAACCGAGGAAGAAAACGAAGAAAGACTGGAAATGGACGATGAACGTCCGAAGATGGACTCCACGGATAGGGGAGAAGGCGAAGTTGTTCGGAGAAACCGAAGATTACCCTCCATTCTAGCATCGAAGTTTGAAAGAGGAAGGAGAAGCAGCAAGAGACTTCAAGAGAGACAAGTGAACAACAAGGTAACTAAGCTGTCACATTTGAGTGAACCTCAGACTTACTCGGATGCGGTTAATAGTCCGGAAAGTAGTAGATGGGTGACAGCTATTAATGATGAGATGGCTTCCATTATGGAAGCAACCACTTGGGAGTTGGTGGATTATCCTCCGGATAGAAAGCCAATAGGATGCAAGTGGGTATTTAAGTTAAAGCTCAATCCAGATAACACTATCGAGCGATACAAGGCCAGATTAGTGGCAAAAGGGTTCACACAGAAGGAGGGAATCGATTATGAGGAGACCTTTGCTCCGGTTGTTAGATTCCCCTCCGTCCGGATTTTACTTAGTCTCGCGGCAGCGGAAGACATGGAAGTGCACCAGATGGACATCAAAACTGCTTTCTTACACGGAGAATTGGAAGAAGAGATTTTCATGAGACAACCGGAAAGATTTGTGGAGAAAGGAGAAGAAAGCAAGGTGTGTAGATTGATAAAGTCCCTTTATGGACTTAAGCAAGCTCCTCGCCAGTGGAACAAAAAACAGGATGAGTTCTTGACGAATTTGGGATATATCCGGATAAGTTCGGATCATTCGATCTACTTATTTGAGGATGAGGAAGGTATAATTTTCATTGCCATATATGTTGATGATCTGCTTGTGTTAAGTAAATCAATGGTGAAAATTAATAGATTGAAAAGGGATCTAAAAAGTAGATTTGAAATGAAAGATTTGGGGGAGGCAAATTACATATTGGGAATTCAAATGGAGAGGGATAGAGAAAAGAAGATAATTAGACTAACTCAAAAAGAAGCAATTGGGAATATGCTTGAAAAATTTCAAATGGAAAAAGCAAATAGCTGTATAACTCCAATGGACTTAAAGAAGGGAAATGAGATGAGCTCAGAAGAGGGAGTCTTGATTTTGGATGATGAGCTAGGACCTGAGGAGAGCAAGTTCATGCAAACTATTCCCTACAGATAGGTTATCGGTAGTTTGGTCTACTTTATGAACTGTACTCGTCTTGATATAGCTGCAGCTGTGGGAGTATTAAGTAGGAGTCTGAATGATCATAGGAAAAAAGATTGGGAAGCGGCCAAAAGGGTCATGCGGTATTTGGTAGGAACTAGAGATTTGTGGTTGCATCTGGGAGGGGATAATACTGACATCACAACTTGGAGTGATGCCAGTTATGGGGATGCTCTGATGAGGAGGTGTACTTCTTGGTATGTGTTGTATGTTGGGAATGGAGCTTGCTGTTGGAGCAGTAAGCAACAAAAGGTCATTGCTCAGTCCACCATGGAGGCTGAGTATATGGGCTCTTGTTCAGCTGTGAAAGAGTTAATGTGGGTGAAGTCTTTGCTTCAAGAATTGGGATACATGAAGAATGGAGTACAAAAGATATTTTGTGACAATCAAGCTGCGATTGCAATTGCGACGAACCCTAAATATCATTTTAAAGCAAAACACATGGATATTCGTTTGAGCTTTGTTAGGGAGAAAGTTGAGAATAAAATTAATAGTTTGGAATATAGACCAGATAGTGAGATGGTAGCAGATATGATGACTAAACCGGTCCCTTCTCCTAAATTGATATTTTGTAGGGAGAAGTGTGGACTGAAGCAAAAGATAGACTAGAAAATAAGGGGAGTGTTGAAAAGAGAGGTATTTTGTAGTCTTTCTTGTGGACTTACTGCAGCCCTCATACTTGTCGCAGTCATTGAGGACCTGCAGACAGCCATGGCTGCCTTCTGCAGCTAAAGGAGACAGGCAGATCTTCCGGTACATTTTTTCTGCAAAATATAATTGCCACTTGAAAGACTTGATCCAGTGACCTCTGGATGTTAAGAGTATGGTCTAACAGAGCGCCTTATCCAGTAAGTCTTGAAGAAATCAATAAATGAATCTGGCTCGACATTTATTTAATGCCATATCGCGCCGGACATTTCATTTAACTAATTACGGGACGATTTATGCATGGAAACATACCGGTCCGCACGAAATCGGGACCGCACAAAATATACGAATTAACATTTAATTTTCGACGGACGAAATCAAATGTTTAGATCTGATCGAACGGCTCACAGTGGAGCCGGAATGCCAGAATAGCCGTTTGACGGTTTGCGGACCAGATGTCGGTGGATGACACGTGGCAACATATGGTTGGGTAGCGGATATCACGGGAGGAGCAACTACGGCTCTGGAACTGACACGCGTCAGCGGAACGGCCATGCCGTACTATGGCCGTACAAGAAGTACAGCGGTACCTGTACCTTCTTGTACTTTACAGTCTTATGATTGGTCGAAGTACCTTAGTAGTAGGCTTAGAGAGGTAGCTTAGGACTTAGAATATTTTTAGTTTTCCAACCTCTCTCCCAGAGTGCACTTGTATTTATAGACCAACTTTGGTCAGCCATAACTTAATGCTCAGGTGAGCAAATTCAGTGATTCTTTTTGCTGCGGACTCAGGGGAGTCTAAGCTACACAGGGGTGTAGTTGGTCAGAGATTTTGCGTCCCAGGGTGGGACTTATTCATTGTCAAAGTCAAAAGTGCATATACTATCCTAGAGGCTTTACATAAGCTGGACATTCTGTGTACCAATGGAGGTCACAGAATAACATTTTATCCGTACCGTAATCCGTACTTTTACATTACTGGATCTATGTATCCCGTAAACAGTTACAGTTAAATGAATTATCCTACTTGATAATGTTTAATTAATTATCAAACCATATAGTACGTAACATTAGTTCTAGACTTAACGGCTAAGGCTACCGGCTACCGGCTATCTGCCGGCCGGTAGGTACCAAGATCAAATCCTGTGGCCAGCATATACCTTTTAGTAAATAAACCCCTAACTAATATATATTTCTTGTAAACCTCTGGATAGCCTAGGTAGCCATGGCTCTGGCTCCCTCTCCAATTTCTCAGTGACTGCGACAAGTTTGAGAGTTGGAGAGAGAAGTTAGAGGTAGACTGCCTCGGCTTCTTTCTATATTTCTATTTAGACCTAGAAAATACTTTAAATGGACCATTAATTTCTACACTCTCTTACCCCCATACTTGTTTTAATCAATGAAAGAGAGAGAGAGTGATGGAGCCATGGCTGCCTCAGCTCCATAGACAGAGTTAGAGAGTGACCTTAAGTCACTCTGTACAAAAATGTGGAGTCCAGCAGGACTCGAACCCGTCCTAGTGAACACATAACCTCCTTAAGGTCGTCTTAGTGAACAAAAATCCTACATCACGTCGTTCTAGTGAACACAAATCCTCCATAAAGTTGTGCTAGTGAATATAAATCCTCTATTAGGTGATGCTAGTGAACACATATCCTCAATCAAGTCGTGGTAGTGATTACAAATCCTCGATCAGATCGTGCTAGTGAACACAAATCCTCCACCAGGTCGTGCTAGTGAACACAAATCCTGAAGCAAGTTGTGCTAGTGAACACAAATCCTCTATTATGTCGTGCTAGTGAACACAAATCCTCCATCAGGTCGTGCAAGTGAACACAAATCCTCCATTAGGTTGTGCTAGTGAACACAAATCCTCCATTAGGTCGTGTTACTGAACACAAATCCTCCATCACGCCGTGCTACAGAACACAAATCCTCCATCAAGTCGTGCTACTGAACACAAATCCTCCATCAGGTCGTGCTACTTAACATAAGTCCTCTATTATGTCGTGCTACTGAACACAAATCATCTTTCAGGTCGTGCTACTGAATACAAATCCCCCACTAGGTCATGCAACTGAACACAAATCCTCCATTAGGTTTGTGCTAGTGAACACAAATCCTCCAATAGTTCGTGCTAGTGAACACAAATCCTCCATGAGGTCGTCCTAGTGAACACAAATCCTCCATCAGGTCGTGTTAGTGAACACAAATCCTCCATTAGGTCGTGCTAATGAACACAAATCCTCCATCAGCTTGTGCTACTAAACACATATCCTCCATCAGGTCGTTCTACTGAACACAAATCCTCTTTTAGGTCGTGCTAGTGAATAGAAATCCTATATCAGGTCGTTCTAGTGAACACAAATCCTCTATCAGGCCGTCCTAGTGAACACATAACCTCCATCACGTCGTTCTAGTGAACACAAATCCTTAAGCACGTTGTGCTAGTGAACACAAATTATCTATTAAGTCATGTTAGTGAACACAAATCCTCCATCACGTCATGCTAGTGAACACAAATCCTCCATTAGGTCATGCTAGTGAACACAAATCCTCGATTAGGTCGTGGTAGTGAACACAAATCCTCCATTAGGTCGTGCTACTAAACACAAATCCTCCATCACGTTGTGCTACTAAACGGAAATCCTCTATCAGGTCCTGCTACTGAACGCAAATCCTCCATCACGTCGTGCTACAGAATATAAGTCCCCCATTCGGTTGTGCTATTGAACACAAATCCTCCATTAGGTTGTGCTACTTAACATTAATCATCCACTAGGTTGTGCTTGTGAACAAAAATCCCCCACTAGGTCGTGCTAGTGAACACAAATCCTCCATCAGGTCATGCTAGTGAAAACAAGTCCTCCATCAGGTCGTGCTAATGAACAGAAATACTCCATCGGGTCGTGCCAATGAACACAAATCCTCCATCAGGTCATGCTAGTGAACACAAATCCTCTATTAGGTTGTGTTAGTGAACAAAAATCCTCCATGAGGTCGTGCTACTGAACACAAATCCTCCATCTATTCGTGCTAGTGAACATAAATCCTCCACTAGGTGGTGCTTGTGAACACAAATCCTCCATCAGGTCATCCTAGTGAACACAAATCCTCTATCAAGTCGTGCTACTGGACACAAATCCTCCATTAGGTCATGCTACTGAACACAAATCCTCCATCAAGTCATGCTATTGAAAACAAGTCCTCCATCAGGTCGTGCTAATGAACAGAAATACTCCATCGGGTCGTGCCAGTGAACATAAATCCTCCAGCAGGTCGTCTTAGTGAACACAAATCCTCTATCAAGTCGTTCTGATGAACACAAATCCTCATTCTGGTCGTGCTAGTGAACAAAAATCGTTCATTAGGTCATGCTAGTGAACACAACTCCTCCATCAAGTCGTGCTAGTGAACACAAATCCTCCACAAAGTCGTGCTGGTGAACACAAATCCTCCAGCAGGTCGTGCTAGTGAACACAAATACACTATGAGGTGTGTTAGTGAATACAAATCCTCTATCGGGTCGTGCTAGTGAACACAAATCCACCATCAAGTCATGCTACTGAACTCAAATCCTCTATCAGGTTGTGCTAATGAACACAAGTCCTCCATAAAGTCGTGCTAGTGAACACAAATCCTCCATCAAGTCGTGGTAGTGATCACAAATCCTCCATCAAGTCGTGGTAGTGATCACAAATCCTCCATCAAGTCGTGCTAGTGAACAGAAATACTCCATCAGGTCGTGCTAGTGAACATAAATACTCCATCAGGTGGTGCTAGTGAACACAAATCCTCTATCAGGTCGTCCTTGTGAACATAAATCCTCCATGCAATCGTCTTAGTGAACACAAATCCTCTATCACGTCAACTTAGTGAACATAAATCCTCCATCAGGTCGTGCTAGTGAACATATATCGTTCATTAGGTCATGCTAGTGAACACAAATCCTCCATCAAGTCGTGCTAGTGAACACAAATCCTCCATCAAGTTGTGGTAGTGAACACAAATCCTCTATCAGGTTGTGCTAGTGAACACAAATCCTCTATGAGGTTTGCTAGTGAACACAAATTCTCCATCGGGTCGTACTAGTGAACACAAATTCACCATCAAGTCGTGCTAGTGAACACAAATCGTACATGAAGTCGTGGTAGTGAAGACAAATTCTCAATTAGGTGGTGCTAGTGAACACAAATCCTCCATTAAATCGTGCTAGTGAACACAAATCCTCCATCAAGTCATGGTAGTGAAGACAAATCCTCCATTAGGTCGTGCTAGTCAACACAAATCCTCCATTGAGTCGTGCTAGTGAACAAAAATCCCGCACTAGGTCGTGCTAGTGAACACAATTTCTTCATCAAGTCGTGCTAGTGAACACAAATCCTCCACTAAGTCGTGCTAGGGAACACAAATCCTCCATTAGGTCGTGCTAGTGAACATAAATCCTCCATTAGGTCTTGTTAGTGAAAAGAAATCCTCTATTAGGTCGTGTTGTGAAAAGAAATCCTCAATAAGGTCGTGCTAGTGAACATAAATCCTCTATCAAGTCGTGCTAGTGAACACAAATCTTCTATTAGATTGTGCTTGTGAAAACAAATCCTCCATTAGTTCGTGCTAGTGAACACAAATCCTCTGTTGAAAAAAGGGAATTAATAGTTCACTTCTTTATTTTTGTGTCACTTTAAGGAAAGAGAGTGAGGAACAAAGGCACGCCATGGCTGACGCCATATATAGAAAGTGGAAGTTTTTGAAGTAGAGGATATTTTACTAAAATGAATCTGGGTCAGTGGACCTCTACAAAGTGGTACATCTCAACCACTAAGGCGTTATCGAAACGATATAGGTGACGGTTTTCAAAGATATATAAATATTAACGCAACAACTAATTAACAGCAGACTAACAAAAAGGAGCAATTCATGCATGTACGCGAATCTGAACCGTGTAAAATATTCTTTGATTTAACGGCCAACGTTGTAGCCGCCATGCGAAATGAGCTTTTGGCATCATTTAGAGATAGCGTTACGTGGCGCCACAATATTTGATACTCGAGAAGATGAGAGGAGGAACCATATCTCCTAATTTGAAAGGTGTCACCTTGTAGATCATGTCGTACAATGGTCGTACAATAAGTACATCTCTTATTTTACCTTCTTGTACTATATAGTGTTCCTATTGAACTAGGGTTTAGTAGTAGGTAGTCGTGAGTAGGCAGACTGAAATTAGGTGTCCTCCATTGGACTACAGAATACAAGAAGCCTTTAGATAGTTATCAACTAGCCCACTTTCAATGGCAACCACTGCTACCCAAGCAAACAAGCAGACAATCTAATTGTACCCTTGTGCAATTTAGATTCTTCTGAGTTCGTAGGAAAAAGAATCACTGAAAACGACCAACCAACCGATAAGTTATGAGGCAGAAAAAATGCCAATTTGTACAAACTCTCAAAGGGAGAGGTGACTACCTACCAAACTTTTCTAAGTCCTGATTCCCTATAATAACTTCTATCTACTGAAGTACGGACGAATCAGATTATTGTACCGTACCAAAAAGTATTACTGCCAGTGTACCTTTTGTACGGCCTATGTACGACAAGGCTATTAAGCGGACGCGTGTCTGCTTTTCACTCGTCCGTACATTCCTCGGAATTCCCATGACCGAATGTCATCTCTCCACGTGGCTCCAGGTCATGCCACGTCACAAAACGCCAAAGTGACCACTCCGGGATTTCGGCGATGATGTGCGCCGTTGGATTTGCAGCGAGACGCAATCTTAGCCGTTATAAATACTTGCGCGACATTTGTTTCGCTGTCGAAAAAAAATGCGTGGTATCTATTTTGAAATAGAATCGTACTTCGTACTTTCATAAAACTGTATCTATGTATGCCGTATTCAGTTTTAGTTAAATGGGTTTGTTCCTCTATATATATATATATATATATATATATATATATATATATATATATATATATATATATATATATATATATATATATATATATATATATATATATATATATATATATATATATATATATATATATATATATATATATATATATATATATATATATAT
Organism: Zygnema cylindricum; assembly: GCA_037447655.1. Taxonomy (NCBI): domain Eukaryota; kingdom Viridiplantae; phylum Streptophyta; class Zygnematophyceae; order Zygnematales; family Zygnemataceae; genus Zygnema; species Zygnema cylindricum. The sequence goes on along the minus strand of JBBHKE010000708.1, from coordinate 53,062 downwards.
ATATATATATATATATATATATATATATATATATATATATATATATATATATATATATATACATATATATACATATATACATATATATACATATATATACATATATACATATATATACATATATATATGTATATATATATGTATATATATATATGTATATATATATATGTATATATATGTATATATATATATATATATATATATATATATATATATATATATATATATATATATATATATATATATCACATACGATAGCATTTAGCATTGGTCTTAGTCTAATAGGATAAAGCTGACCACTTTCTGCCAAATTGACGAACCACAGGCACCGAATCAAATCCCGGGTCTATCAGGTATATTTTTAGTAACCTACTAAAACTAATTGCTTGTTGAACTAAGGTAGCCATGGATCAACCACCCTCTCTATCCTTCAGTGACTACAACAAGTATACGGCTTAGAGAGAGGAGGTGGAGGCAGGCTGCCCGTCTTTTTTTTTCTTTTATACGAACATATTTAAACCTAGAAAATACTCTATAAATCTGTTAATTTCAACACTCCCCTTATTTTCTAGTCTAATTTCAATTTTTCTTTCAACCCGCATTTTTCCTGACAATATTTTGCCTCCCCTAAATCCTTCATATCAAATCTGCCCCTAAGATTTTTCTTTAGCCTATTGATTTTCCCCAAAGGCTTACTTAACACAAGCAGATCATCCACATAAATTGCAATAAAAATGACACCATTCTCATCTTCAAACATATAGATAGAATGGTCAAAGCTGATACGAATATATCCCAGATCGGTGAGAAACTCATCTAGTTTTTTATTCCACTATCGGGGAGCCTGCTTCAGTCCATATAAGGACTTTATGAGCCTACAAACTTTGCTCTCTTCTCCTTCTTCCACAAACCCCTCGGGTTGCCTCATGAAAATTTCTTCCTCTAACTCACCATTAAGAAAAGCAGTCTTAATGTCCATTTGGTGTATTTCCATGTCTTCCGCTGGTGCCAGATTGAGGAGAATCCTTACCGATGGGAACCGAACAACTAGAGCAAAGGTCTCCTCATTTTCAATCCCATCTTTTTGGGTGAACCCCTTCGCTACCAATCGAGCCTTATATCTCTCAATGGTATTATCTGGGTTCAGTTTTAGTTTAAATACCCATTTACACCCAATAGGTTTTGTCCGGAGGACAATCCGCTAGTTCCCAAGTATTTGCTTCCATGATAGAAGCAATCTCATCATTTATGGCTCTAATCGATCTTTCTTTCTCTGGACTATTCACTGCCTCTGAGTAAGACTGGGGCTCATCTGGGTGAGATAGCTTAGTTACCTTATGAGCGATCTGTTTTTCTTGTATCCTTTTGTTTCTCCTCTTTCCTCCCTCAAACTTCGAAGCTGGAATGGATGGAAGTCTTGAGTTTCTTCTCAACGTCTCATCGGCTCCCTTGTCCATAGAAGTCGGTTCAGGTCCCGCTTCTTCTATGTCCTCGAAATCCATAGGAGTATGTGAGGTTTCCAGTGAGTCTCCTGTATCTCGGATCTCCCCTGAATCAGCAATCACGGTTTCACTCATGTCACTTTCAGGAACGACCGAGTTCTCCTCACTGTAGGACTCAAATCTGATTCTTATCTTCTTTGTATGTTTGAAGGGGTCAAATGACTTCCCTTCATCCATGACAAGTAAGTGTTTGACCAGAATTATATCTTTTTTTGCTAAGTCATAGACTCTATATCCCTTAACAAGACTGTAAACTTGGCTACAAAATACTTTAAGGTGTGAGATATCTGGTTTCCTTCCAACCCATCTCTCATAAGGTATCACTCCCTTTACAGCTGAGGTAAGGAATTTATTCTTAATGTAGTTGGCACAGTTCATTGCTTCTGCCCAAAATTTATTTCCTATTTTCTTGTCAGCCAACATACTGCGTACAGTATCTAATAGGGTTCGATTCAACTTCTCAGCTACCCCATTTTGTTCCGGGCTATATGGTACAGTTTCTAGTGATGCACTCCCTCATCTCTTAGATATTCCTCAAATTGGTTAGAGGTATATTCCCCCCCAATATCACTCCTTATCCTTTTAATGGGGGTTTCATGCAACTTCTCACTCCAAGCTTTATATTCTTTGAAGTAAGATGATGCTTCAGACTTTGTTTTTAGAAAGTAGACTCTAGAGTATCTAGACCAGTCATCGGTTATTGTCATCATAAACCTCTTTCCTCCAACCGAAGGTACTTTCTTTCTTATCTTAGTGAACAGGTGCCTATCCTTACACGTGTGCATGGAGGCACCTGAATCTATAATCCAACCTGCTTCACCTTTTAATCCACCGTAAGCACATTTTTGCCTTAGTGGAATTTCGACCTCGTTTTTCGCCTCCAACTCCTCATCCAAAAGGAGCTCATCATCCTTGTCCTCGGATTCCGCCTCATGTACCTGTGTCATAAGGGCCTTTTTCTTTCCTCTCGAGGTACCACCGGTCTGCCCCTCCTTTAACCGAAGTTCGATTAGCTTAGTGCACTCTGCCATATAGTGCCCCGGTTTCTTACAAAAATGACATAAACCTTTGGGAGCCCTTGGTCCGAACTCGTCGGTCTGATTTTTCTGCTCCCTTCCCCCATAGTTTCCGACCGGTTTCCGGGAATCCTTGTTCCTCCAATCGGTCGTAGTTGCCAAGGCTTGGCCACTCTTTCCTCCCCTTCGGATCTCAATCGTATTCTCCCGAACGAGAATCATCCCTACCACTGAGTTCCATATCCACCTTGAGTCCGGCAAGTCCTGCACACGGTTGACTATGTTCTCGAACTCATCGGGTAACTTCATCAGTAAACAGTTAACCTTTTCTTTTTCACTAAAATCTTTTCCCGCACTCTCTAGCTCCATGAAGAGTGTAGCAAGCTCATTGCCAAAAATCCAATATTTTTCCCCCTTGTATACATATTCCTTAACTTTCTGATCAGCCACCTGTTGTTGCTGAATCCTACCACTTCGGTTCATCTCTATGAGAGCCATCCACAGATCAGATGCCCTTTCTACCAGCAAATGAGGACATGCAAGTCCTTGAGTAAGATGGCGTAGGATGAAGTGCTTTGCCGCCATATTGTTGAAATCCCAGGTTTGAGTATCATTCTCCTCGTTCCTCGGAATAGGTGACATGAATGCTGAACCAGTTGCTATTGGTGTGGTCGTCTTCTTCTCCGCTCCTTTGTCCACCACCTCTCCTTCCTTTGGCTCCTCCGTTGAAGATGGACTTGCTTTCTTTGTGAATCTACTTCCTTCAAACCTAGGAGGAATTCCAAGACTTGATGGACGCCCCAATCGTCCAATCACTATCCCCCAAAACCTTTTTTCGCATAGAGCTCCTATCATCAAACTTCCCAGTATATGAAGCCAGTTCCATTAAATATTGGTACCCTAGAGGGTAGGCCCATAACCTAAAACTCTGAGACCTCCATAAGTCCTCAGAGTGGACAGCTTCCAAGAAGCCTCTAGGATAACCCTGACCCCTTTGTGTTTCAGCAAGAGCAATTGCCACCCTGGCAGACAAAAACTCTGACCAACTTCACCTTTGTGAAGGCAAGACTTCGCTGAGTCGATAGCAAAAAGAATCTTTGAATTTGCTCCCCTCAGCAGGAAGTTATGGAGGGTCAAAGTTGACCTTTTGTACAGAAGCTCTCTGGGAGAGAGGGTCCTATCTCCTAATTTTTCTAATTCCTATCTCTCTCACACACTCTATCTACTGATGTACAAAGCCAATCAGATTACTCTTTCGTACACAAAAGTACAGCTGCCGGTGTACTTTTTGTACGGACATTGTACGACATGGCCTAAATATCGACACATGTCATATCTGGATTTGGTGTCGTAATCTCCGGAGATACCACGATCCAATGTAATTTTGCCACCTGTCATCGGATGTGGTGATGACCACAAACCGCCAAAATCCTCCTCCGCGATCTCGGCGTTAATTCCGACCGTCCGATTAAATTCACATTTAATTGTAGCCGTAATAAATACATGCGCGGTATTAGTTTCTTATCCGTACCGTAATCCGTAATTTTACATTACTGGATCTATGTCCCCGTAAAACTATTTCAGTTAATTGAACTATCCCACGTATAAATGTTTAATTATATATCAAACCCTACAATACATAACATTATCTCTAGAGTTAACGGTTTAAAGCTATCGGCTACCGGCTGGTTTCCGGCCGGCAGGTTGCAAGTTCAAATCTTGGTGGTGGCACATATATTTTAGTAAATATATCCTTAATTATAAATAAACTAATATTTATATCCCGTAAACCTCTAGATAGCCTAGGTAGCCATGGCTCTAGCTTCCTCTCCAATTTCTCAATGACTGCGACAAGTTTGAGAGTTGGAGAGAGAAGTTAGAGGTAGACTGCCCCGACTTCTTTCTATATTTCTATTCAGACCTAGAAAATACTTAAAAAGACCATTAATTTCTACACATCTCTTATTGTACCTTTTTTTACTATATAGTGTTCCTATTGGACTAGGGTTTAGTAGTAGGTTGTCGTGAGTAGGCAGACCAAGACTTAGTGATATTTAGGTACATGTCTTTAAGAGAGCTTGTAACTATAAAGGTCATCTTTGACCAGCCATAACTTACTGCTCACGTCACGGGAGAAAATTTAGTGATTCTTTTTGCGTTTGACTCAAAGGAGTCTTGTCCTTACAGGGGTGAGGGTGGTCAGAATATTTGTGTTCCTGGGCGGCACTTATTCAGTGGGAAAGTGGAAGGGGCAAATATTATCCTAGAGGTTTTACATAGGCTGCTCATTCTGTGGGTCAATGGAGACCACAAAATTTCATCCTCCATTATGTCGTGCCAGTAAACAACCTTTGACTTACTTGTTTCATTACATGTTGGTTTGTGTTCAGTCGTTAAGAATCGTCAAAGATTGTCGAAGCGCCAATTCTAAATAAAACGTCTATACTTTCGGACGAATATTAAGATTTGTAAAAGCGTACTTAAATGTCATATTTTTACCTGCGTACTATATCATTGTACGAACTTTGTTGTGGTGTTTTAAATCCCAAAATCCAATCCACAAAGGTTAAAATGGATGGTGAAAAAAGCTTTAAAGAATATCCTTGGGCAAAATTTGCTCGTGGCTTTTGATGAATTTGCATCCACCTTGTGCGAAAGCACATGGCCTATACAACGTGTGAGGTTTTTCATTGCTCGTCGTTCATGTATCTCGCTTTTCCCAATGGATCAATGTACAAGTACACCGTGTATCACTATTTGTGTTAGTGATTTTTTCGCCAGTTAAAACATCTTTTCTCCGTACACATTTGCTTGATGATTATGGATCTGACGGTTGCGATTCAAAGGCAAGATTCTCACCTTCTGATCGGCTGTCTCCATGTAAAAAAAGGGCACATGTGTACGGAGAAAAGATGTTTTAAGTGGCAAAAAAAATATTTAACATATTATATCAATTTACAATCTCGTCGTTCATGGATCTCGCTTTTCCCAGTGGATTAATGTACAAGTACACCGTGTATCACTATTAGTGTTAATGATTTCTTCGCCAGTTAAAACATTTTTTCTCCATACACATTTGCCTGATTATGGATCTGGCGGTTCCAATTGAAAGGCAAGATTCTCACCTTCTGATTGGCGGTCTCCGTGTAAAAATCGGACAAATGTGTACAGAGAAAAGATGTTTTAAGTGGCGAAGAAAATTATTTAACATATTACATCTATTTACAATAATCACAACGGGTTACAACCATCTTAGATATTCTGCATCGGTTGGGAGCAAAACCCGAGTCTGATGCTTAGAAGGCATCTATCCTGGCCGTTGGACTACCGGCGCCGCATAACACGTGCCCGCTGATAACAAACTTTATCTTGTCACACACGTGTAGCATCTCACATAAGTTTGTTGTCTACTGTAGTTATTTAACATGAGTATTGGTCCACCAGATTGTTCGTCATCGACTCAAGACCTAAAATAGAGCTATGCGACAACGAGCCTTGGAACAATTTTGTAAAAGCCTTCGGCCGGTAACGCAATCAGGTTTAACGGAACAGCGAGCGAAACGGCCCATTTCCATGACAATTTTATGCACTCTAACAGCATTCCCCCCAATACACATTTAATTATGGTAAACAAAAAAAACTGAGGTGTGTTACCCTATTTTTTATGGCAAAAATGACGAGACTTTCTCTCGTCCTGTTGTTTATTTGTCACAGTAAAAAGAGTGAAAGCTTCTCCGTTGATTTGCCGGCGACTTTGCATGCGGTTGAAAAAAACAAAAAAGTCAACTCTCATGCGGTTGAAAAAACAAAAAAAAGTCAACTCGCACAGTGATGCAAACGGTCCGACGCGCCGCCGCCACAAATAGAGTTACTGAATTTTATGAGTCCGCATTTTATTAAAATTGACTGCACGAAATATTTTCTTGCCACGTCGTTGAGTGTGGGCCACTTAACTTAGGGTGAAGTTCCATCGGACGAAAAGTGAGGTTGTTTACAGAAATCCGGACCTCTATGTACTACGCTATACCTTTTATTTTGTTTTTAGAATCAAATAACGTTACAGAGAATCTTGCCAATATGCTCCAAAGGTCTGGGAGGTAAGAATGACCGTTGGATATTCATTCGCGAAGCATTCCCTTCAAAAGTTTTTGTAAATGGTGATGTACCTCGAGAAAAAAAAAAAAAAAAAAAAAAAAAAGCCACGTTGAATAATGAACATACGTGTGAGGATGGCAACCAACGGAAATCAAAAAATTTCGCACATGTTACATATATTCAAAAATTTAAGGGAAATCACAAAAGTACACCTTGAATCGTTATTAGCGTATAGAAATTATTAGTGTAAAGAAAAAGTTAGCGTCATTCATTCTAATTTAGTGCCAGGAGACGTGGTAGATTATGGTCCACGTTCTTAAATGTTGTAATTTACTATATTTAAGGAATCAATGTCAAAATTTTGGGGTGCCAATATAGCGTAATAACGATTCACGGTGTAATCTCGTAACGCACTTTCGTCACGCTATTTTGTAACTCCGATTCGTCACCAGCAGCGCTCATTCTTCAAGCGAAACTACACCGCGCATCGTTATTAGCGTTGAGAAATTATTAGTGTAAAGAAAAAATTAGCGTCATTCATTTTAATTTAGTGCCAGGAGACGTGGCAGATTATGGTCCACGACCTTAAATAGTGTAGTTTATTCTATTTAAGGTATTAATGTCAAAATTTTGGGGTGCCGATATAGAGTTCATAACGCTAATAACGATTCGCGGTGTAGTTTGTGCAATCATTTATTTTAAAAAACAAAGTTTACTCTAATTTATCAATAGCTCTGATTTGGGTTTCTTTCCATACAAATTATCCGGTTTCTTTCCACACTAACTATCCGCGCTGATATCTTGACTGTAAATTAGGTACACGTACAGAATCTGACAAAATGTACAGTTTCACGTCACTATGACGTTTACACTACGCAGTTTGTGAAAACGCAGTTACATTAAAAATGCCTGTTTTAAATCTTTTTTTGTACTTTTTTAGTTAATAAAGTACAATTTTGCACGGTCAGACATTGACCGTACGTCACACTATTTAAAACGACACTGTATTAGAGTTGTTAACGCTGATTCACAATGTACCTTAAAGAGTGTAAAGAATAATTTATAATTATGTACTCTATTTAGGGTGATAGAGTCAAAATTTGGGGCGACGGAATTAACATACATAACGCAAATTACCATTCGCAGTGTAGTGTTGTGTATCGAAGGTCCCTAACTGATATTCGATATGTTCCTAATTTTGGGAACCCCGGTAACCGATATATCCAGGAGGCCAATATCGCGACATTATTTTGATATATCGGCAGATAATCCGATATATTTTGTACCGCGATATATCGAAGTTGACGTTAGGTAAAAAAAAAAATCAAAAGCCCCCCCCCCCTCCCCCGTGGCGCGCCCTCAATGGGGGGGGGGTGACTGTACGATTTTTTTGTACCTTTTTCCGTATGGCTTTCCGTACCATATCAAGGCCTCTGACCGATCGATAATCGATATATCGAATATCGAATTCATCGCGATATATTTTTACCCGATACACAACATTAACTACAACCCATAGTGGCAAAGTGTAACCCATAGGGCTCAATTTCACTAGGGCGATTTTGGGTCAAGCAAACATGATTGAGCAATTCGTAGACGTCGATTCGCAACCAAATTGAATCGGACGGTTTCCAATGGTTTTGATTGTCTCCCTTAAAAGTGGACGTAAAACATGTCTCTATTTTGAAGGCCAAATGCGTTGTATGCCACGTGATCCTTGCGCCAACTCACTTTCTCCGGTAAAAAAAAAGTTACTCACTTAGCCAAACCATAACAATTTTGGGTCTGTAAGAGCACAATAAAGTTTCATTACCATGGAGATGGAGTCTTTTAAATTATCAATCTTACCACTTAAACATATCAATTAGCATTTCATACTAATTTCACCTTCAAATTTCCCCAGCCAAAGTCACGGTCCATCATACAAATCGTATTATATATTTTTATTAAAAAATATACATTTATGTATCATCAACAATGGTCTTCACATCACTGGACAGCAAAAACTCAACAAGAGTTTAAGTATTTAATACACATGGTTGCAATATTTTTTTTGCTTTAGAAACAGTTTGTATGAGTGTAGAAAACCATGATAAATAGTGATCCTTGTTAAAAAAACTACTAGGTGACAAAAGAAATATATGGCATACACTATGTATCACTGTTTTATTTATTATGGGTAAAAGTTATACACTCATCTATTTGAACTTTAAATGACCTAAGATAGAAAACAGTGGTGAAAAACAATGTCAAGAAACTCAAAGCTTGCGAAGTGCAAGCTCAAAATAGATGGTTTGTTTGGAAACTCTTATTTACTTCAATTGTCCAACTATTTTACTATTTGAAAGCATGTTAAAACGGGGCATCAACTTTTAATTGCTAAATGGCAACACAAATGATACTACAATGCTAGTTCTTATTAATGTAAAACACATAATACTGTTAACATGACTTTTATTAACAAACCTACTAACTTTTATTAACAAAAGTAAACCAAATAAAATAAAACAAATGTAATTCACATCCTTTAAATAATGTTACAACAAAATAACGATAAGCATCCGAATAAAAATATGTCAATATAGCGACAACCGGTATGCTTGAAAGTCTTTGTCTTAGACTAAATAGATATGTGATTTTTAGAGTGAAAAGTTTGTATAATGGCCAGTCCGGGGATTGAACCCGGGACCTTGTGTTGGCCATACACTAGCTCTACCAACTAAGCTACCCGGCCGATTGTGCATGTGTAACAGTAATAGAGGATCAACCTTGTTTGTAACCAAGTATTTAAGTGTTACCAATATTGAGTAATGAATTTGGTAGACGCCCGCGAAAAAATCGCACGATTTAGAGTTGTATTTTAAAAGATATAGCGATAAGTGTATCTAGGCGACAACGCGAGGTCAAAATAACGAATGGGTGTTCATTGTAACGGTTAAGGGTCAAACTAGCCGCGGAATTTCAGGCACACGTTTATAAAGTACCAAATAAATTAATATTTTGTTTGGTACGCACGATAGTTCGTTTCGTACAATTTTTAGTACGAAACGTTACTTTCACTTTATGAAATTCCGTAGGTAGTTTCGCGTGTGAAATTTTTGACGTGCGTCCGTGTAAAATCGCTTTTCGATTGGCGTGCACTTTTGCATGTAAATATTACGCAGTGAAAAGTAGCGTTTGATTGGTTAGAAACGCAACATAGTTAGTGAGAGATTTTGCACGATTTTGCATTGGTCAGTGTAAGTCTTAGCTGTTCAATGATTCGCCCAGGTAAAAGCCTGTTCAACGAAGCGTTGACTTTGGCCTGGTTGGTCCAGGGCGATGATGGATAAATGGTGATGTTGAAAAGAAAATTAGGCATCTTTTCCTTTGGAAAAATTGGTGGAAATTCTTGACGAATCTTGGTATTGAGCGAATAATACCAAATTGGAGCAATGGCATTTTGCACTGAAATCTTTTACTAACTAATTAGTGTTGTAGTAGTTAAGAGATATAATTATTTAAGAGTGGAGGGCAGTGGATAATACTTTAAAGGAAGGGTTGAGCGAAGAGGGCAAGAGACCAAGCTAATGTTATGTGGACAAAAGCTTATTCTAATTTAAAGTTTATCCTTTTGGGAGTGTTTTCCAATGTGGATGTGTATTTTCCAATGTGTGGAATTTGTGGTTGAAATTGGTTGTAGTAATGGGAATTTGTGAGAGGTAGGAAATCGTATTACATATGGTATCAAAGCTTTGGTTAGAAACCAGAGAGTAGCTTGCTCACTCGAAAATCGACTTTTGTGACCGTTGAGGGTGCTTTGACCCTTCTAGGTGGAACCACAATGTGAAGTGGTAGAGGATTGGAGGGAAACTAAGTGACCACACTCCCAGCGGCCGCTGGTGAGATGTGGGGCGTGCTTAGGTCTTAAGGACTCAAGCGGGGTGGGCAGTGTAGCAACCGCTGAATCTCACCCCAATTACCTAGAGGCCAAGGAAACATGCCTTCTCCTAATGATGAATCATGTGTAGAGGGAGGGCTAGAAGCCATAAAAGGTGAGGATGTGAGGATTACAGGGTAAAAGATTTTGATTTAGTGGGAAATGGGAAATTTGCTAATGGAGGAGAATGAAAGTGGAGTACTTTACTTCTTCAAGATCAAAGGAGTCTAGAAATGACTCAAAACTTTTCAAACCCTAAATTGCTACCTTTGAGAGATTTTCAATTTTGATGTTGCACAATTTATGGTTGAATCTTATCTTTGAAAGCTTTCAATTTTGCTGTTGCGAAATTTATAAGGAAATTTTACCTTTATGTTTTAAAGTTTGGAAAATTGATGAATTAAATTTGCACTAACTTACTTTCAATGTCTTCTTGATTTTTTAGATTTTGATCTTTTCTAAAGGATTTGTTGAGGAGAGGAAGTATCTGATTGGGGTAATCTAACGACTTCAAGTCTGCAGTTAATTTCTTTGGGAAATTTTATTATATCTTTCCTTTTGTTTGATTTCATTATGTGATAATGACAAATTTTGCATGGAAACGTGAATTAGAGAATGCCTTAAATGTTATGAAGATAAGTTTTAATAATCATGCTACTACTGTGGACTAAACAATTTCCGAATAAGTCAGGATAAATTGTTTTTAGATGTTGTTCGAAATGGTTACGATAAGGATCCTTACTTTGTTGTAATTTGCAAGAATCTTTCCTGAATAATTTCTAACCCATTGAATGAGAGGCATGTCAAAAACTTTAAAATAGAAGAGGGTTTATTGTATTTGCAAACAATAGATAGGTTATGCATTCCAAAAGTGGGAGACTTAAAAAAGCAATTTTTACAATAAGCCCATAAACATTTAGGACATCTAGGGCGAGATAAAACTCTTAGTCAGTTGCAGAGTAGCTTTTTTTGGCTATCGATGGCAAAAGAGGCGTCTTAACATTTGTAAAGTTGCGCTCCCTTCCAACACAATAAACCTAGTAACTAAAAGCCTAGAGGTCTCTTAAAACCTTTGGATATCCTAGAAACACCATGGGAGTCTGTCGGTATCGAAGTTTTTGTCAGGTTACCAACTATGTTTCAAAAAAATGACAGTATCATTGTCGTACTTGATAGGTTTAGTAAAATGGCAATCTTTATCCCTTTCAAAGCTACTCACTCAGTTGTAGATATTACAAGTTATACTTTGACAATGTGGTTAGGCATTATGGAGTTCCTCTTTCTATAGTCAGTGATAGAGATTATAAATTTACGTCTGCATTTTGGAAAAAAATGCAACATATGAATTAAAAATGAGTCCCACTTATCATCCTCATGCACATGGACAGATATAAAGAAACACGAGGGAAATGCATAGGACTTTTTACATTGGAGTCCAGAACACATGGGAAACTAAATTGACAATAATGGAATTTACATACAATTCATGTAAACATGCCAGTACAGTATTCTCACCGTTTAAGTTGCATATCGATATCAACAGAAAAAAGCATTAGACTTAATAATAAAGGTAATTCAAGAGAATACGTGTTCGGGAACGGAGCTTGGGGAATACATTCAAATAGTTTGGAAAATAGTCTGGGATGCATTAGTGGAGGCACAAAAGAGGCAAAAGTTAAATGCTAACCGCAAACGGGGTGATTAGGTGGTAACCACAGGTGACAAGGTTTGGCTTTCAACAACTCATTACAGGTGCAAGATCGAGGGCCAATCGGATCCTATGGGGAAATTTGCTCCTAAGTACATAGGACCATTTACTGTAATCGAGATGATATCGTCAGTTGCTGCCAAATTGGACTTTCCATCTTCAACAAAAATTCATCCAGTGATACACATCAGCGGTTGAAACTAGCGAATCTTCGACCAAATAAATAAAAAATCGAATCATATCCCTGAATAATTATAGAACATGAGGTCCACAAACGGGTAATATATTGGGTTAGTCAACAGTTTAAGGTCAACAATACCATAATCTGGCAAGTGCATTATCTAAGAAGGCTAGAAGATGAGTTGACTTTAGAGGATATTTTTTTTGAGTTTTTACAAAGGTATTGGAGGGATAATAACATAAAAGTCTCGTCTTGAGAATGAAATGTGTTTTAATTGAGGAAAGTTTAAAATAAAGAGGGGATGATGTAACATTAATAGTGAATCGAACTTGTTATTAAATTGGCATTTAAGTGTTACGAATATAGAGTAATTAATTTTGTAGACGTCCGCGAAAGAATCCCACGACTTAGAGTTGTATTTAAAAGATATAGCGATTGGTGTATTTAGATGATAGCTCGAGGTCAAAATAACAAATGGGTGTTCATTGTAACGGGTTTAGGGTTAAACTAGCCGCGGAACATCAGGCGCACGTTTATAAAGTACCAAATGGATCAATATTTCGTTTGTTATGCACGATGGTTTGTTTTTTACAATTTGTAGTACGAAACGTCACTTTCACTTTATAGAATTTGTTAGGTAGTTTCGCGTGTGAAATTTGTGACGCGCGTCCGTGTAAGGTCGGGTTTCGATTGGCGCGCACTTTTGCACGTAAATGTTACGTAGTGAAAAGTAGCGTTCGATTGGTTAGAAATGCTACATAGTTAGTGAGAGATTTCGCATGTTTTTGCATTTGTCAGTTTGAGTCCTAGCTGATCAATGATTGGCCCAGGTAAAAGCCTGCTCAACGGAGCGTTGACTTTGGCTTGGCTAGTCCAGGGCGATGATGGATAAATGGTGAAGTCGAAAAGAAAAGTAGGCATATTTTCCTTTGGAAAATTGGTGGAAATTCTTGACGAATCCTAGACTTGAGCTAATAATACCAAATTGGAGCAATGGCATTTTGCACTGAAATGTCTTATTAACTAGTTAGTGTTTTAGTAGTTAACAGGTATAATTATTTAAGGGTGGAGGGTAGTGGAAAATACCTTAGAGGAAGGGTTGAGCCAAGAGGGCAAGAGACCAAGCTGAATGTCATGTGGACTGAAGCATCTTCTAATTAGAAGTCGATCCTTATGTGAGTGTTGTCCAATGTGAATAGGTGTGTTTTAATTTATGGAATGTGTGGTTGAAATCGGTTTTAGTAATGGGATTTTCTGAGAGGTAGGAAATCCTGTTATAGCATGCAAGTGCGTGAAACCGAATTTAGGGAAATGAACGGCGCACTAGCGGAACCAACATTTAACGCGATACACAAGTGTGGAGTCCGAAGTGGACAATACTCCAACAAATTCTTTGCAAACAAAAAAAGGGCCTATCTATTATTTGTGTTTCTTAGTATGTTTCTTTATTTTGTTTGTTTTTATTTGTAATTATCTACAACACAAAATGCACTCGTTTTTCAGACATAAAATAGCAATGATAATATCATAAGAGCGTATTTTAAAGTTGGTATATTGACTAGGGGCCATAATTGTTTATAAAAACAGGAATTTGGGTTGAATTATCGACACTCTCATCATAAAGTGAAAATTGCCCTAAATAGTTGTAATAGTTGTTATTACCTTATACAAACTATCCTATAGTATATATGGAAAATTCATTTAAATGACCCATTTGTTAATAATATAACGGATACGCTCAACAATTTAACTTTATATTGACATGATTGAGCGATAATTGCTAACAGAAAAAAACAAAAAATGAAAAAAATCAATCAGCAAATTCAATTGAAGGTTACGCTTCACTATTTATTCTCACCTGACCGCAACTGTAGTTTTATTTTTAGCGTAGCGTACTTTTGCACTGACGATTTTTATTAGTATTGGAAACTTTTCAAAAAGCGAGCCGACTCGCCATATCGACAAAATTCAAGAATCTCTTCGATATGGAAAGTTGAAATTTGGCGTTTCGAATCGATACACCCCGTTATCGTCATTTACTATTTACATTTATTATGGCTAGAACTTCAAAAAAAAAACGAATAAACTGCCTTCGGACTCGATCGGACGGCTGTACGGATTGCTTAGGGCTTAAGGAAGAGATCGTACGGACAAGACGCGAGGGCGGGAACGGCGGCTTGGAGGGCTGGAGACGTTCAAGGACAGTTTGTACGGACAATGAGGGACGAGTGACTTGTACCATTTGTACGAAGTGTCACCGTCGGAGTCGAGACGATCAGTACGGTAACCGTGTAGAAAATCTGGTCGGACAGCGAGGGATAGACGACAAACGGAGTTAATGCGTGTCAGACGTCCGTCCAAAACCTGTACAGGCTAAATGTCTGGCGGCAAGTCCGACCAATGAGTGAGCAGAAAAGCGGGGTGCTCCGAGGAAAGCGAGAGGAAATGAGATATATATCAAAATGGGAAGTTAAGGGACTTTCCAACTTTATTGACAGGAGACTGAAAATCAAAATACTGAAATTTGATTCGATAGTTTCGGATGGCGGTTCGTTTCACTGTACGGACATTCTATTGACGGCCAGTCCGGCGGTTTTGGAAGTCACGTAGATGACGTGGCAACTGCACTACTTTTACCCACGCGTGGAAATAAGGTGGTCAGAAATGGACAAGAGTGTCAGTATAAAAAGGTACATGACTTCGTGTACGGTAGCTGTCGGTCGGCTGTTTTTCTCGAGGGACTCGACTTGAAGTTTACGCCCTTTAGATTTGGACGATTCCGATTAGTCGCATGGCGGTTCCATGCGAGACAGGCTCAACTGCAAAGGTGTCCAGTAGTAATTCGGAGCTGGCTGTACGGAAAAATCGTAACAGCGAGTAATTGGCTCGATGGCGCAGTTCGGGTCAGTCAATCGCGCCGTCCAATAAATCTGCACCGGATTCGACTCGGATCGTCATCGGACGGCTAGGATTCAATTAACTTTGACCTAAAACGGGCCAAATAAAGCAAAGTCACGAGTTCAAATTTGATAAGGCGGAAACTGAGGCGGGGACAGCTGTTGTTTGGCGGGAAGGATTTTGGAAACTTTCGCTTTTGGATTATTCGATCCATATAAATGCGATGTTGGGCCGATTTCCACCATATGTATATTTAATGGCCGAAAAATCGCAATTTTATTATTGTTTGGCGCAGAAAGTGGCTCAATGGAGCCTGAGCCTTATGCGTGAATGTCGTTTTAATGCGCCTTTGTGATTGGCCGAGAGGGTCAGTGGAAACACTTTGGAACTGCAGCAAGTCACGCGACAAAACATATTTTATTATTTTTTGAAGTTTTGGAGGGAAAGGACAGAAGCTGCTTATTTCGTCGGGGGTCTAGTAACAAAAGGACAAAAGTCAAGAGAACACTAAACATTAGGACTGTGGTACGGTTTCAAAAAGTCTCACACGTTTAAACCGTACATCGACTACGATTGTACGGAATCGTCACGTCTCGTTTACGAACATAGTTCTACAACTCTACATGGATGCATCTACTTCACTGTTCGCTGTTTGTTTTCTTTCCGCAAATCTCATACAAGAAATCGATCCTTAATTCCTTACCATGCTAGAATGCCGCAACACGTGTCTTCCTGAGCTGGCACCACTCGCCTTAAGATACGCGGGGAATCGCAATATCCTCCAACGGATTTGGAGCGCCAGGAAAATGAATCTTCGTTTCAGCAAATCGTCGTCCAGAAGTCGGCGTTCTTAAAAAATCCTCCAAAAGATTCGCAAACGACACATTTGGCCGTGAACGTACGGAAAATATATGTTCCATGTGACAAATGGCTCCCGAGTCCCGACCGTTTTCCGCGTAAAATTTATTGAATCCGGAGACGGGTGAAATCGGAATCGGGAAAAAAACAGGGTGGCATTACGGAACTGCCAGGATGACGTTCCATGTGAAAACCTTTGTGCTCGACAGGTAAGGTGGTTTCTCTCGCTCATTCTGACCTTCTACTATCCGTACAGAATCATGATATGCGGTTTTCTTGGCAGCTACACCGCGCATCGTTATTAGTGTCACGGTCACTATTTTGGGTTCTTAAAATTTTGATTTTTTTCCAAAAATAGTATACGTGATTTTAATTTTTCCTTGACGTTAATTTTGGTTCCGTACAAATTAGCGTACAGAGCGAAAGTACATTAATATGTAAATAGTGTGGTGTACGGTTGATGTCAGACCGTACATAAATGTACCTTTTTAGTTGAAAATTTTACAAAAAATGACTTAAATCGGACGCGTTCGCATAGGAACGTGCGAGCGTAGGTCTGACGCCTACTGTAGCCTGACCATTGTGGACGGTTAATGACGGCAGCAAACTTTGGCGGTTTGACTGTCACACACGTGTCAGATGAAAGCTGCCCGTGGATAATACGAGACGCGACATTTCCAAGAAATGTGAAGTCTGAACGGCTGCAGAATCTAGTCCCATCTTGTCTTCTTCTGTAGGCCCTCTGGCAGAGAAATCTAGATTGTTGTCGTTTCCGTGCTGCGACCTTTGGAAAGACGACGTGAAAATACCGTCCATGTTCGTACTCCATACGCGTGTCAGCAAATCAGTGACCTCTCCGTACGTCCGCTAACGACATGACTGCATGTCAGAAACAGCTCGAAATTGGTAATACACGTGGCTATCATTAGGGGAAGCGTGAAACGTGGCGGAGCCAGAAAAGGTCATTATTAAACGTGTCGTAATTGTCGTTTTATAACGTAATGCGATACCTCTTTGTAAACCACTTCCGCGTGGAAAACATTACTCTCTCGCGGCCTTAAGACCAGCCACGTGGCTCAGATATTCGTTGCCGCTTGTCGGATAGGCCGAAGGTAGGCGGCATAGTCGCATGTCACACACAGAACAAAGTGAACCAAACTGCGAAGTGCGAACAAAGTAGCAAACTAATCGTTTCGTTTGATCTTTCAGTTCGTATATTCAATTTTCGAACTTTATTTAAAAGTACAATATCAAAAAAAAATCACTCATCGTACTCAAGAAAAAGGACGAAACCGTACAAAGTACGTGAAAATTTCGCCGTACGCCTAATTTTTCGAAACATCCCAATCGCCAGTCGCTATGCTCCAAACTTTCAGTCCAAGCGTGGAATCGTAAATTATTAACAAACTCATGCGGCCGTAAAACTGTCAACATGTGAAGCTTCCTAGTATGAAATCCTGTACAAACGTAATGATTATGTACGATGAACTTGGTACAATGAAGTTATTACCTCCACCGCCACTGGAATTAAGGTGTCCATGCTTTTGGTCGCGTGACGGGCTGCCACTCCTATATGACGAACTGCTTCACCAAATAAAGTAGCGAAAACACAATCCATTGAAAAAAAAAATATATGCACGGTTGTTTGCGTGTATCAAAAGTTTTTTTGGGGTATGGTTTCACATTTGGACGAATCATTTATCATTTTTAAGAAATATATAACTTAAAAAAAATTAAATGACATTTTTTGTAAAACATACTTTTAATTTTTCCTCTAAATTCCACAGGTAAATATATACTTTGTTGTCTCAATTACCCATGTCAATCGTAATCGTTAAGATTCATCGGTCTTATTTTTGTTTTTCATCGCATATTGTTGTACAATTTGACTTTGAACTCAAAATTACTTTGATGGCGCTGTTGATGAATAACATTTACTGTTTTAACGTTTACAGTTGAAACCTCGTTGCTACACTAGCTAAAAAGGTGTTATCATTTTACGATAATATCCGAGCATGGGCGGCGACTGTTTATGAAGACCTTTTAAAATGACAAAACTTTAAACGTAAAGACTATGCACAACCGACATTATCAAGCGTTACAATATTGATCCAACGCAAAGGAATAATATGTGAACCTCTTATTGAATACAACATCCCCCCTCAACAAAAATACTCACTATGGTATCGGGAATAGTGTTGTGTGCCTTGGATCAACTCTCCCCTATAGGAGCAACAAAGCAAATGGACGTTGTCATGTTGAAAGACATGGTCGCATGAGCAAATGAGAGAGCCAAGTAAAACTCGATGAGAGAGGCCAAGCTTGAATATGAGGGTAGCGGTGAATTGAGCAAGCGTGAAACATAGAGTGGAGAGAGTGGGTGTAGCCAACAACCAAGCTTAAAAAAAAAAGAAAAAAAAATCCTGCACATACACAAGTGGTCTTGTAACTAGAGTTGAGAAAAGTAGGATATCCACTAAGGCATGAGGAGGGATGGAATAGGATACCACCAAATTGGATTGTTCGAAAGCGAAGACATTGTCTCAAACATGAGGGAGAACAGTAACAAGACCATGAGTATCCCCAGCTGAAAGATGAGAGGCGGGAGTAGTGAAGCAGTTTGGCATTAACTCCACAAGTTGGCAGGGAGGTGCCATATGTGGCCTAGATATTAAACCCAACCCTCTTACAAAGACAAGAAAAGACGTGTGAATGCGCTAGCAATCAAAAGCGCCACAACCCAACAAAGTGTAGAGGACGTCTATTTGATCATCAAAGCGGAAAGAAATGAGACAAATGTTGTGGTGGAAGTGGAAGTGCCGAAAAGGTAGGAGATGTGTTGGTGGAAGCACCGTGTCAAAAGAGCAAAAGCAACTAGAGGATCAATAAGTTTGGGGAGGTCGTCATGTGGGTCATATTTGTCTGAAGAGTACAGGTAAAAAATTGGGTTACAAAGCGGGTAAATCACACACCAATGCCGTTGGATGGAAACCCTAAAGGAGAGTAAATGAAGGACGAATCTAAAAAGGTGACCAAACAACACACTTGGATGGTTGAACAGAATGCTTAAGTTTCACCAAACGATATTTGAAATAGTTAAGCCGACGGAACTTTGTTTATAGGATCAATAATGCAAGGGCCGATAATATGAGTGTCTTTCGCCACGGAAGGAAAGAGGCAAGGACGGAAAGCGAAAGCATGAGCTTAAAGGGCACGATAATGAGCAATGGGCAGACAAAGGTGCACAAAGGGGGTTCTCGAAAGAGCAATGGTCACAAAAGATAGAGGAACCAAATCATTAGCGGAGAATGAGGACTTGCTTGTCAAAGAATAAAAGGCTTGTAAAAAGGGTAGCTGAATAGTTAGGTAGAGGGCAACCATAAGCTACGGAATAAAGCACTGCGATCCATCGTATTAATGGTATTGGGAAAATCAATGTGGAGGACTAACCAATTCGATGGCGTTCCAACAATGCTCGATTCTTGTAAACCACCACCCTACTCCCCTCGGAGTGGCCACTCCAAACTTAAGGAGAGAAAAATTATGAAAAGATGGGGCTGGAGCCCGCAGCAATAGGGTAGATCGCCACATTCGACTTGGTGACAACCGCGAGGCAAGACATCGTGACAAGACTTGAAGTCAACAGGGGAACATTTCCACTAGCAATAAAACAACATGCTAAAAAAAACAGATTTAAACCTCGAGCACCTGATTCAAGGGGCAAAACATCGCAAAACAATTCTTAGACCATTTCAGATGAAAACCCTTTCTTGAAAGATAAGGGAAGAGGTAAATGCTTTAGCAGAAGCATCTCGATCCATAACAAAACATTTTGAAGGCTTGAAGTGTGGATAGAAAGAGACGAAGTGATTGGGCTGGTGGATAAATCGCTGTAAAAGACTGAGGAGCAAAGGTGAAGGAGCCCTAATCGCCTAAGAGTGCTCACCAACACAATCCAAATGGACAATTCACCTTTAGAAGGATGAGAGATATCAAGGTTTAGACGGACCACGAGGTGTAAAAGAAACACTAGCAACACGATCCTCACACTGGGCGTAGAGGGCCTTCCAATCACCTTAATAGAATCCCTGCGGCAGGCTATAAGTTCACTACCCCCACTTCCACCCTCACGACCTGGTAGAACTGCGTACTCAAAGAGAGTCATGAGACAGATATTAAAGAGCTACATTTGTTGAATCCGAATAAGTATAGGATGCAAGGAAATGCATGTCTTGTACCAAAGTTCGGTAACTATATGGGTATGGGTGTACATCGAGGAAGAAAAGATCCCACAATCATAAGCCCTTAGGTCATTGAGATCATTGACAAAAAACCCAATCCTCACACATAGGACGAGATGAACGAGTACTCGACGAAAGAGTGCGAAAGGCTATGAAACGAAAGGAACTTTAATATGGCGGGCGTAGTCAACAAAAGAGCAAAATGGAAAATAATAATAATAATAATAATAAATGAATGAATAAATTAATTAATTAATTAATTGATTAATATGAAAAAAAAAAAAAAAAAAACAAAATGGCAAAATGGTTTGGACACCCGAGACATTGTAAGCGTGGAGAGTTTTGTTTACGAGATGTGAGTGGAGGAGGTGGGGAGGGAAGAAAGGCAGGAGAAGTGGTGAATCGATAAGTAAAAAAAATTGCTATTTCCAAATTAAGACATCCTGATCACGAGAACCAGAAGAAGAACAAAAAAAGAGGTTGGGGGGGGAGGGGGGGGAGGGGTAAGGGGGCTAACAAACACCCTCCCTTAACAACTTTTCCTTTGATTCTATTTTTATTCTCGGTTACAATTCTAATCCGATGCAAAACAAATCTAAAAAAAGACATCTTTGTACACCTGCCTTTCTTGAGGTGATGATTCTCTCTCCCTCTTCTCCCCACTCTCCCTCTCTCCCTGCCTTGCTTCGTCCCCCCCGCTTGCTCTGGCTCTCTCAAACTTTCCCATTCTCTCCCACTCTCGGTCCCTCTCCAGCTTTATCCTCACTCTTCCTACTCTCTCCCTCTTCTCTCCCTCTTCTCACCCTCTCCTTCGCTGCCTGCCTCCCTCCCTTCATCTCCACTCTCTCCCTCTCTCTCTCTCTCCCTCCCTCTGCCCCCTTCCATACGACACTAAACCACTCACATCGAGGCTGCTTCTTAAAGAAAATCGACACACAATTTTTTGTCTATGTACTCCTGCCTCAAAAGGCTAGGTGGATTTTAAAGGGAGAATAGGACGAGCTCCTTTTTTTTGATAAACTTTAATAACTACACATACTCGTTCCATCTTTTAAAAGCCATTTTTATGTTGTCCTTATTTGAAAAAAAAATAAATTTATTAAGAATTTGGAGAATCGTCGAGATCTAGTGCTTCCGCAGGATCCAATTCGCTTAATCGGCAAGTTCCGAGTAAGGTTTCCGGAAGTTCCTCGTCCGTATTGGACTAAAAAAAAGGAAAAAAAGAGGGAGAACAAAAACGAAGAAGAAAAACGAAGAGGGAAAAGAGAAATGGAAAAAAAATAAGACAATCAAATCACTAGGAAAAACATAAAAACGAGGAGAAAAAACAAAAATA
Source organism: Zygnema cylindricum (assembly GCA_037447655.1). Taxonomy (NCBI): domain Eukaryota; kingdom Viridiplantae; phylum Streptophyta; class Zygnematophyceae; order Zygnematales; family Zygnemataceae; genus Zygnema; species Zygnema cylindricum. The sequence continues at coordinate 31,308 of JBBHKE010000708.1, read as the reverse complement.
AAACCAGATTGAAACAAAAACAAGAGAGCAAAAGACGAAATTACAAATAAACAAACCATGGTTTTCAAGGTTTTTCAGGTTTTTATGGTCTTTAAAAATTCATGTAGAATGTTAACTAATAAATGAAATTAATGTTCGATGCTTCACCTGTTGTACTGACCTGCATTTAAAACCCACATGGTTTTTTTCATTATACATAGTTAACTTTCCTAAAAAAAAAAAAACCGTCTTTACGAAAAAAAGGGTTAAACTAACCTGAATCAAAAAGGCCATATCGATAACGAGCGTCTTCACATATCCCAAAACAAATCGGACGATTCCGTTGGCCACCGCACTCGACCCGATGTCCACGTCACACTAAAAAAAAAAAGCACGAAAAAACAAAAATAAACCAAAAAAACACCAAAAATCACACAAAAAAACAAAAAACTAAAGGCATGTTCCCATGTGATAAAGGTTTTTTTTTGTCGTTTTTGTCCAAAACTTAGCCCTCAACGAAAAGATCTTCAGACGTACCAAAAAAATGAAAATACCACATTACAATTTGCGTCATCTTCCAAATTTAACGCACTACAGTTTGTCATCTTGCGCGTTTTGGCCCACTTTCGTGTCACTCCAGCTCATCTTCAAACTTCTACTGAAATCACCTCGCGAGGTGATTTTAGTTGAAGTAATAAGTTATGAGCGAATAGGAAAATGTTGTGGCACGCCTCATACGCTTTTGAAAACGTTTTTTGCAGTACGCGAAGTACCAAAAAAAAAAACCACTCGGTTTCCAGCCTGTACGGATTTTTTTCCGTGTAGGGGCCGTGGTTCTCGAGCAACTGATGCCATTTCACAAAAGCGAAGCGCCTCTCTCTCTCTCCTTCTCCCATTGTCGCGTCTATCTCACAATTCTTGGAATGAAACACGACTATAATGGTATCAAATGAAAGATCTCTAAAAAATATTACTTTTGACTATCTTTGGCCGTATGTTGATGGCAAGTAGAATGAGAAAAGACAAAAAAAATAAAATCGGGAAACCATGGCAATTTTTTTTGGAATTAGTGACGTCGACGCTATCACAAGTGAGCATGACGTCAAAATGTCACAAACCCTAGACATCTACAATGTCACAAGAAACTAAACGTCTACAACCGTCGCTATTTTGTAAACGTCATCAATTGTCGCGTTTTATAGTCGCCTACAACCGTCACAAATTACACCCACGTCTACATCCCTCCCAATTTAAAGTAAGGATTCCGTTGCCGAACACCGGAACAATCTGAAAAGTACTACAGAGAATCTTTGCTCAAAAACGAAGTAACAAGACTAAGTTTCGGTTACATGGGAACATGCCCTAAGAATAGTAAAATTTGAGCGTTGCAATAAGGTGAGGGGAAGAGAGAAACCAAAGACCCGAAGTCCACATTACACAAGTTAAACAAGAAAGTACACATACACAAAACAAACACAAAAAAGGAAAGAAAATGGAAAAGGAGATAAGGAAATGGAAGAAAAAAAAAAGAGTAAAATCAAAATCCAGTCAGGAAGGATAAGGATGGGGGCGGGTTGAGAGGGAGTGGCTCTTTCGTGAGACCGGGCAGCATCGAAATAGGAAGAAGACAAAGGAAGAATATGGCGTCGAATAAAGAAAGAATCCGAGAAGTCGGCGCAAGAAAGGGAGCCTCCGTCAGAAATCAAGTCCAGGGGGAAAAAGAAAAACGTCGGATCGAGGAACAAATAAAGGAAAAGAGGGAGGGAGGTAGGGGCGCCATATAGGGAGGGATAGAGAGAATGAGAGAGGGAGTGAGAGAGGCACAATTTCTAATCCTCAACCCCCATCCTGAGAAGAAAACATGGACGAGAGAAAATGGGAGGGAGAGGGCACCAGGTAGGGAGGGATAGAGAGAGAAAGAGAGAGGGAGTGAGTGAGAGAGGCATAATTTCTCATCCTCTCCTCCCTTTCTTACCTCGAAGTAAAGAGGCCCCCTGTGATAGGCCACTTTTAGGGCTCCCGCCACAATTAGAGGAGTGGTTCCCACACTCCTTTTCACCACCCAGGCTCCCTAAAAAACAAAAGAAAGAAGAGAAGGTTTGTTTCTCTTATTTTTGTTTATGTTTCTGTTCATGTTTTTGTTTATGCTTTTGCTCATGTTTTTGTTTATGGTTTTGTTCATATTTTTGTTCATGGTTTTGTTCATGTTTTTGTTCATGATTTTGTTTTTGTTTGCGTTTTTGTTCGTTAAATAAAGAGCTCCCAAAAATTGTAAAACCGAGTTGAATGTTTTCCCCTATTTTGATGAAGAAAAGTTCAAATTTTCAGGTTAAAGAAATTGCTTAACTATATGTTCAAATCTATGTTCAAGTCTTATTTGAAATCCTCTTCAAAATCAGATTCAGATATAAAATTTGACATTAAATTGAAAAATCTATTTTAAAATCAAATCCAAATTTCAAATCCAAAAAATAAAATTCAAAAACCGAATCCAATAAACATTTTTCTGATCGATTTAAAAAAACCAAATTTAAATCCCAAATTCAAAAAACAAAATTCTAAAAGCAGATTCAAAATCAAAGTCAAAATCAAAACTAAATTCAAAGATTATGAACAGAACTAGATTTAAAAAAAAAATGAAATTTATATTTCCGTTCACCTGTTGAATTCGAGGAATGAGTTTGAGCCGAGTGTTTCGAAACAAATCGTCTCCGTTAATAAATCGGCCCAAGAGGGAGGAGGGAGAGGGAGGCTCTTTGGAGGCCCAAAAGAAAACCATGGAGAAATGTTGGGCGGCTGGGACCTGAAAGACATCAGTAGACGACTGGAAAGGTAAGAGACGGAGAGAGGAGAGAGGGAGGAGGGAGAGAGAAGGGAAAGAGGAGGGAGAGACAAAGAAGATAGACAGGGAGAGGGAGACACAGGGAGAGGAGGGAGAGAGAGAGGAAGAGAGGACGGACAGAGAGGGGGAGGCACAGGGAGAGGAGGAAGAGAGAGGGAGAGGGAGACTCTTTGGAGGCCCAAATAAAAACTGTGGAGAAATGCTGGGCGGCTGGGACCTGAAAGATATAAGTTGAAGACTGGAAAGGTAAGAGAGGGAGAGAGGAGGGAGAAAAAAACACTAAAATGAACAATTTTTTATTTGATTTCCGTAATTTTATTTCTTGATTTGACAACATATTAACACTTATTCACCTGCATATTGACAACAAAAAAAAAGGGGCTCGAAGCGCCCAAACTTTTGTCACTTTCTGTCGACATAAACCTCTCGCGTGCCACCTGTAACAACATAAATGGCCGAAGCTCCCTTTAATAAAGTATTCCTTCAAAAAGTTTCCCTTTAAAATTAGCCTCCCTTTCAAAATAAGTTCCAATTTCATTCTCTCCCTAAAAAAAAGAGAACCAAGTAAACAAAATAAAATCTAACCATAGATGTCCCATTCGCATAAAACGCTCGCATGAAACGCCCCAAAAATAATGAATATGCGCATGGAACAAATGCACTGTTTCAGCGTAGACCGACTTTGACTTTATAATAAAAGAAAAATTAGAAAAACATTTAGGGTATGTGCCCATGTAACCGGTACTTTGAAGTGGTATTTTGGATTTTAGTGAAGATTATCCGTACTACTTTTCAGAGCGTTCCAATGTGCGAAAATGAAATCGTTTGAAATGTGAAGGTTGTAGACGTGGGTGCAACTTGTGACGATTGAAAACGGCTACGAAACTTCCGACAATTGGTGACGTCTACAAAAACAATGACGATGGTAGACGTCTAGTTTTTTGTGACATTGTGACGTCGTGCTCACTTGTGACAACGTCGACGTCATAGATTCAAGAACTTTCCGCCATGGCTTCCCGATTTCGTTTTTTTTACTTTTCTCACTCGACTTGTCATCAAAATATTTCAAAAGGTAGTCAAAAGAAATATTTTTCGAAACTCTTTCATTTCATACCAGTATTGTCGTGCTTCATTCCACAAAGTGTGAGAAAAAACCGATAGTGTTAGAGGGTAAGGGAGAGGCGACGACGGCGTAAACTTCTGCAAAGGACCCATGAGCGAAAGTGGATGTCTAAGACCCCTACAATTTTTTTTCCGTACATGCGCGTGACAGGCAAGGAAAAATATAGCGAGTACTCTCTCTCGACTAAAAATTTCACAATCGTGCGGCGCGTGCATAGATGTTTTTTCATCCGTTGTTCGAGTGATACTTTAACTAAAACCACCTCACGAGGTGATTTTCGTTAAAGTTTTTGATGAGCTGGATTCACATGCCCGTGGGTCGAAAAGAAGAAAACGCCAAAATGAGTACAAAAGACGACAAAAACGGAGTACAATAAAAACGGAGTATCAAGTTGACGTCCATTGTACTGCGGTAAAAGCAACTTTTTCATACGGCAAAAAAAAAAACCGTTGGGGATTGAAATTTGGAGGAAAACGACAGAAAAAACACAATGCTCTAACACATGCACATACCCTTAATCAAAAATACTACTACAACTTCAATCAAAACGAAAAGAAACACATTTCCACGTCACTTCAAATATCTCCCTATCTCTCTACTCCAAATCTAAGTCAAAATCTAGGTCATTTTCTGAAAATTTCCGAACATTTTATCCGTACACAAAGTATATGTAATTTACAAAAGTTAAAAAACTAGAAAAAATAACGCATTTTCGTAAAAAAGTCAAAAAATCCACGGATGATACATCTATGAATCTAACATTCACACTAAGAAATGAAACACACAAGACTAGCAAAAACAAACGTGACTTTATTCTTAACTTCAACTAACATCTGGAAAACAAAGGAAAAAAAAACTCAAAGAAAAAATCCTCCTTTTTTTTTCCTCTCTCTCCCTCTCCCTCTCCCTCTCCCTCTCCTCCTCTCACCTCAACCGCAGTCCTCAGTGCCACCACGTTGCCAATTCTTCTTTTACTTTTCAATTCAACCCTCCCTCCCTACCTTCCTTCCTCCCTCCCTCCCACCCTTCCTCTCCCCCTCCCCCTTCTCTCTCTCCCTCTCACCTCAACCGCGGTCCTCCTCAAAGCCACCACGTGGTCGATTCTTGTTTTACTTTTTAGCCAATCGCACGCTACGAGACGAAAAGCAGAAGGAGAAGCTTCTATTTTGGCTTTATCTGACAAATACGTTTTGGACCGAACAGGAAAAAGACGAGCTTCTGCCTCACTCCAACAATTAATCCCCCCCATAGAAGGACCTTTTTTTAAAGACCCACAATTTGAAGCCCAGGACAAGTCTCCTTCTCCCTCTAATTTTTTTTTGGAATTTTCCCCCGAGTCGATGGGTTCGGCTGTGGGGCAATTTCCCGGAAGTCGCGAATGTATCGGGAATTTTGAAGTAGTTCTCGAAATATCTTTTGGACTTTTCGAAAGAGACAAATTATTGTTGGAAGAAGACGACGAGGGAATGGATCCTAAACCTAAAATTGTCGTCAAGGTACTGCCTTTGGTTTGGGAAAAAAATTCACGAATACCTGCTCAAAAAAACAAAATAAGGAAAATTTAAATGAAAGAAAGAAGAATGAAAAAAACAATGTGAAAAGGACATGTAAAATGCTGCCTCAAAGAAAGGAAAAGGAAATAAATGAGATAGAGAGTGAGGGAGAGAGAAAATCATTGCTTGGAATGAAGCGAAATGTGAAAGGAAAAACCGAGAAAGCTCTTCGAGAGAGATGACAAGGCAAGGAAGGAGAAAGAAGGGAGAAAATGGAAAGGAGGAGAAGGAGACGGAGAGATGTGGAACAGCGAGAAGGAGACTTGAAAAAAAAGTAAAAACCCTTAAAATCACAAAAAAACCAAAAAAATAACCAACAATATCCCAAAAAAATCCAAAGATAGTCCAGAAAAATCCAAAATCAACCTCAGAAAATGACAAAACTCACCGGCCACCCTCGATAGAAACAAATAGTGTAGAGAGGCGACAAAACTTCCACATCTCGGCACCCACCCCCCCGGGTCCAAAGCGAGAACATGCATTACTAAGGACCTATCCGGTCCCGCGGGAGATAAGACAAAACTGCCATAAGTCAAACTGGCCCTTACAAAACGCCCGTTTTTTTTTTCCCATTTTTCGTTGTCCATCGATTGGTACAAAATCAAATAAGATCCATCAGATTCTCTTTGCCAATATCGACGGAGGAGGAGATCTCGGGGAGGGAGATGAAAAACACACCCTAAGGGGAGGGGTAGAGGGAGGGCTTGAGTTTGGTAGTAGATACAGTCAGTGTGACCGTCTACCACTTCGACTACTTTTGCTCCCGCATAGGCTAAGTCCCATCTGGAAGGACGAGAGAGAGAGAGGAGAGAGAGAGACAGGAAGAGAGGGAGAGAAAGAGAAAGAGAGAGAGGGGGCAGGTGGGGAAGAAGGGTGGAGTTCTTTTCAGGTTTCTGAAGGTTTTTATAGCCTTAGTCTCTCCCTCTCTTCTCCCTCTCCTCTCCCTCTCCTCAACCTCTCCCTCTCCTCTCCCTCTCCATCTTCTCTCCCTCTCTTCTCCTTCTCCTCACCCTCTCCCTCTCCCCTCTCCCCTTTCCTCTCCCACGCGTCACCCTCTCCCTCTCCTCTCCCTCCCGTCACCCTCTCCGTCTCCTCTCCCTCCCCTCACCCTCTCCCTCTCCTCTCCCTCCCGTCACTCTCTCCCTCCCCTCTACCTCTCCTCTCCCTATCTTCTCCCTTTCCCCTCCCTCTCCTCACTCTCTCCCTCTCCTCTCCCTCTCCCTTCTCATCTTCTCTTCCTCAAACCGCCTCTTACTGTGCTCTGGAGTCCCCCAAATCCAGTATTAATTTGAAGACTTTATCGCAGGAAGCTTCCACTGTCCCCACGGCACTCATGGAAGGCATCGACCCGGCCGCTACTCCTCTCCCCTCTCCCGCCTCTTCCGCCTCTCCCGTCTCTCATGCCTCTCCCTCCTCTCCCTCCTCTCCCTCCTCTCCCTCCTCTCGTCTCCTTCCGTCTCCTCTCCCTCTTGAATCTTGAACCCTCTTAAAGCAGACTGTAAGTTTGGATAAAGGAACTGGGTAGTCCACGATATGTGTTAATCAATTGACTAGACTGGCAACGTAATATTATCTTGAGAAAGAAGTCGTGACTTTATTAGTTATTCACCACTCTAATTCGATAACTTTTGAAGAAATTGGTCGTTCCAGATAAACTAATAGTCAGTTCTTTGCTTGTTGGTCTGTTACATTGTTCCATGACCACAGTATCGGAGAGTTAGTCAAAGAAGGAGAAAATGGTGTCACGTTCTCAAACTCTTTTCAGCTTGCGGACCTCTTTCTCGACTTTTTTAAAGGTTTCCCTTCAGTAGGTGCTGTCTTTTTAAAGCTGAAGGAAGGAAGTATGGTGGAAGCTAATGGAAGCCGATGGCTCGATCACTGGAGAGATGTTGTGCTTCCTCTTCTTGTTCAGGTGAGGAAGTTCAGAAACCATGGGTTTTTCTTTTTTCTATTTTCTTTCTCCTGTCTTCTTTCGTCTCTCTCTCTCTCTCTCTCCCTCCCTCCCTCCCTCCCTCCCTCCCTCCCTCCCTCTCTCTCCTTGGGACTTTCATGTCACTGTACACTTTATTTAGTGCTTAGTTTTAGAGTGCGGAAGTGCGGAAGAAGAGGACATATTGTACATTTTTTTAGTTTACACTTTTTAAGTGCATTTTACTTAGTAAAATTCAAATAAATTCACTTTTATCATTTTGTTTACACATTTTGGATCGATGTTTAGGTGATGTATAAATCGTTTAAACAGATGAAAAGCTTTTTTTTCTAAAGCTAGGAAAGGTTTTTAGCAATCGGATTCTTGTTTTTTCTCTATGTTTCCAGGAAAGGTCAGTTCACTAAATTGATGTTATTATTCTATGTTTATGATCAGGTTTGTCAAGAATCAAAGAAACCAGAGCCAGAAGAGAAAGTAATGTCCGGTGAATGTTCTCCGGTGAATGAAAAGCTGAAAAGTAAAGGGGCAAGAAAAGAACTCAGGAAAAAACTTTCATGAGTTGGCCCTCAAGTTGAAGCAGATTTATTTTTTCAAGGATGGTTGGCGATTGTTTATAGGATTGATGTTTCTTATCACCTTTGGATTGGCAAGAAATTGACAAAAACAGTCGATCAGTGCTGTTTTGAGGAAATGAGTCGTTATTGAATTCTGTTTTTATTTCTGATTCTGTTTCTGTTTCCGTTTCTGTTTCTGTTTCTGCTTCTGTTTTTGTTTCTGTTTCTGTTTCTATATTTGTTTTTGTTTTCTTTCTTTTATTCTGTTGTTGTTTTTTTTTGTTTTCGTTTTCGTTTTCGTTGTTATTTTTGTTTTTGTTTTCGTTTTCGTTTTTGTTTTTGTTTGGGTGTCGATGTCATCTGAGAACACGCATTTGGATACTTGTGGAATTTGTGTGCTCGACTGTTTAGTTTTCACTGTGTGACAGTGTGATGTGTTTCCAGTGCTTTTTCTCGCTTGGGATTGAACTGTGCAAATAACATTTCTTGGTGAATAGCTGAATTATCAAAGTGAAATAAGTGAGATTGCAACGTTTTTTTCCAAGTCTGTTTGATATATCTGATACATGGTTTGGTGAAATCTCCATAAGCTACAGAGCTCATCACTATCGAAGGAATTGTAAGCGTAAATAAGATGTTAGAATGCATGATACTGATCCGGCTGTTAGACGATGTGGCACAAATGGTGTTAATACCACGTGTTGTTAATACCATTTTGTGACTTTGGCCAAAAAAAGTAGTCGAAATTAGTGTTGTTAATTTACCTACAATAAAATGCTGGAGAAGGAAAATGCTGGAGTTACATGTACGTTTTTCCTGCTAGATGTCTACACTATCTACAGTATCTGTGCAATGTAGGTTCAAGTGTAGCAAATCTGGGAAAGATCGTCGTATCTTGGATTCTGCTCGAACAGGACTACACCGTGAATCGCTATTAGCGTCAATGACTCTAATTGCGGTACCCTGTTTTTTTACCCAAATTCTCAAATAGAATTAATAAAAACCCTTTAAAAAACAAATTAGAGTAAATGATTTCCTTCAAACCCCCAAATTCCCAAATAGCGTTAATTACGCTATTTGTTTCATAACGCTATCTATCTCTAAACGCTAATAGCGATTCACGGTGTACTTGCTGTCGAAATCGGGTGTAAATAGGCACAACACACTGCCTATCACTATCAGTACCATATATCTACTTCGGTTTTGTACTTGTTTTCTTGACTCAATCATAAATTAGAGTTACTAACACTAATTAGGTAGGGTGCACACGATGAGCCACGTTGGCGAACATGATTTAGTATAGATGGTATGTATATTTATCCACTAACTTTCCGTCATTGGCTACCATCATCCTCGTCTATTCTCCCACATCCTTCGATGCTGAATTCTCGCATAGTATTTACAAAAATCGCACAATTAGTTTCTTATGCAGGTTGGCACCCAGCAGTTTCCCTCGCTGGCTGTCTGCTCACGTGGGCATGCCAAAACCCTAAAACCCATCAGCGATTCCGGCAACGGACGCTACCCCGCGGGGCGTTTCCACGTGCCGCTTCCCCGTGCGCAATGGCAAGTGTTGCCAAGGTGCGAAACAAAGAGCGGGCGTACGGACTCTGCCCAGTAGATGGGAGCCTCATGCATCGGAGAGTCCGGTGGCCGCGAGGCTCTAGCCTCGCATGAGTGGTTTGTCCACGTGCCGCCGCGACCCCTGTGGGCCCCATGCCAAACCTGCAGCTTTTTGCCACGTTCACCTTGTATCGCTGTTACTGTACTGTGGTGTTAATGTTGTTTTCGCCAAATTAAGAAAAAAAATCTCCGTGCGCACACGCCCGATTTTTGATCGAGAACTACACCGCCAATCGTTATTAGCGTTGTGTACGCTAATTCCGTCCCGCTTTATTTTTTTTTTATTCTCCATTAGTGTAGTTCATTCTATTTTTTTCTTTATTCTATTTAGGGTTATTTTCAGTACGTTGTCTCTTAAATAGAGTGGTGTACGGTCAGTGTCAGACCGTACATAAATGTACCTTTTTAAGTTAAAAAATACAATAAATTAGTTTTAGTAACCGCGGACGCATGAGAATGTGCGTTCTCAAAAGGAAAAAAAGCCAGGTCGTAAAAAATCCTGCTCGCACATATTCGTCCGACAGCCGCGTTTCGACTGTGTGAATGTACGATTTGTGTACGATTTGTCAGATTTTGTACGAAGACCTATATTAGTGTAAGCATGTTTGCGACCGACATTTTTTTTTTCAAAGATCCAAATTACCATAACCAAACAATTAGAATGTATGATTTTTTCCAAAATTTTCAAATTCTTAAATAGCGTACACCACGGAAATTATTTTTATACGCTAAAAAAACTTACACGCTAATAACGATTGGCGGTGTACCAATAGGACGGTGAGAGTCTTTCCTTTCAATCGCAACGGTCGGACTAACATTCAGAAAGGTGTGCACGGAGATAGATGTTTTAAGTGGCAAAACTTACAGGAACATCAACTTGTTAGCCACGTGACATGTATATCTGTTCTGGATATTGCGTCAAGCAGTGAATTGTTTCGAATGTAACTTCTTGTGTCGAACCTTCGGCTTTAGCAAAACAGGAATTCTAACTACGTGCATGGGAATTGGGAGTGTATTTTACGTGGCAAAGTTCCTGTTTTATTGGACGAGAGCCCTGTTGTACCTCCGCATTCTTCCACATTTGGCACGTCGACCAGCCAGCTCTCCGACGTGGATGACACGTGGAAATCTAAGACGCTCCCACGCTTCGAAGGACTTTCGATTCTGTTCTTTTTGTATTTTAAAGCGTACAGTAAGTACATAGATCCTTGAAGGAGTATGTATACAAAACATGAAAATGCTTTAATGCTGCAGAGTATTCTACGATTTCTGTATCGTCCTGTACATTTCTGCGCGAGTTTTTGCCAATAGCCATCTTTAAAAGCGGATTTTAAGCTCTTAAAGAGTGTGAGAAGAGTTAGTACTAAGAAATCTCGACGACAAGAGACGCCTACAAATATTCATTGTAATATCTTACTAAGGTAGGCATAAATAGTTTGAGAAGAAGCAGCAAGCAGATATTAACTTAGTTATTTGTTAGCTTTTAAAGGTTCTTTGAAGGACGTTTTTTTGTTCACCTAAAGCATATTCAAATTTTGTCTGTACCTTCAGCTGGTCAGCATGGTTCTTTCAAAGACGCAGTCAAGTCTTGAAGCAGATGCAAATGTGGAGCCTGTTTTTGGCGCTCGTTACATCAAGGATCCTATTCCAAAGTGAGTTCAAATGCCAAAACGATGGAATGCAGGAACTTGGAGGCTCCAAATCTGCAATGTTAGGGCTGTAATAAAATTTTATGTAGTCTATTGTATACAAGTAATTTAGTCGACATTTTTTGAGACATTTACGCATGAGCAATGTGCATACTGTAGCTGTCTGGGGTACAAAGCTTACAAAAAGACATTATTTTAATAGCAAGGCAAGCAAATTTCAAAAATCAAAATTAATTCAGCTGCGTTTCTACATTGTTATTTTAATTTCTCGTCTTCATTGGAATCAATTATATGCCAACGCAGTTAAAAAAGTCTCTTGTGAGGGACAACATAATATTAAAGCCAGAATGCAGTTAAAAATTGAAAATGCCATTAAAGTGCATTGTTTCTACTTCGCTTTCAAATATTTTCTCCGGGTTTTGCTATTTATTAACCTGTCCCGTGAAACTTTATTTTGTGGACTTTAACAGATTTTATTTACCTCAATCCGAACTTCCAAAAGAAGCGGCCGCGCAAATTGTACAAGATCAATTACAACTTGATGGAAAGCCTCGCCTTAATTTAGCCTCATTTGTTACGACGTGGATGGAGCCAGAAATCGACAACGTTATGCTCAAATCTTTTAATAAAAATGCCATCGATTGTGCGGAATACCCGGCTATAGCAGAGCTTCAGGTATGCTGGATTTTTTTATTGCTGACTGTGGCTTGATTCTCGTGTTTTTGAAGGATGTTTTTTTCATACTGTAGAAAGTTTCATAAGTCGGTAATTGCTAGAGGAGCCGTTTCCTTCTGGTTTTCCAAGGTAATGAAAGTTGGCAGCGTTCAATGAATTCGTTTGAATTCATTTTTTGATCCTATACACTCACATAGGACTTCATTATTCACTACGATGCTAAAATAGGCTTATGAAATGTTCAATGTCCAATGTAAAATGGTACATTTCAAACCTACAATTTGTCCTATTAGATCGCCACTGTCGCTGATTGTCCATTGCTGAGTTTTCAATCTGTGATTTCTACAAATCAAAGCCAGTGCCCAACTCATCCTGCCCATTTTTTCTAATATCAAATCTTCATTGTCACAATGTTACCCTACCACTAACATGTCTTTAACACTGGTGCATCAATAAAAAAAAAACCCCTTCTGCTCTTCACTTATTACGTTTAAAACACATTCCGGTTTTCTAATGATATACTTTCTTATCCATATCTATCTTGCAGAATCAGTGTGTAAACATGGTCGCTCGTCTCTTCCATGCCCCTTTGGATGATGGCCAGCAGGCCGTGGGAACCGCCACAGTGGGCAGCAGCGAAGGGATGCTATTGGCCGGGCTGGCACTCAAACGCCTCTGGCAGCATCGCCGCAAGACTCAAGGCCTCTCCACCAACCATCCGAACATCATCTGTGGAGCCAACACGCATGTGAGAGAGGCACAAGATAGCTCCGATGATGAATCAGATGATTCTTTGTGATATAAGATCGCTTCACACGACAGAAATGCTGAATGAAATGATTAATTTTGATACAAGACAGCGTCAAATTACGAATGTGATGATGCATGAGATTACTGATTGTGATACAAAATAGCTTCGCGTGATGAATGGGATGGTTAAGTGTGAACAGTCATCTGTGGAGGAAAGTCTATGGGCGATCCTAGTCTTTTGGGAAAATCTCTTGTGACACTGTATATTGTGAGTCATATATAGACACTGAAAATTACTCACAAATAGAGAAGTGAGGGGAATGCGTGCTTAAGATGGACGGAATGAAAAAGACTGAAGACTAAAACAATGAATGAAGTAGGCTAATTGGTCTTGTAGTCTGCATTTTGTGTTTTCTATTCTGTTGAGGTATTTTTTGCCAAATTCTTCACCTTAAATTGGAATTTGCAGGTGGTGGTGGAAAAATTTGCCAACTATTTTGAAACGGAATTAAGGACTATCCCTGTCACAAGGGATTGCCCTTGTATGGATCCTCACAAAGCGGTAAAAGCTTGCGATGAAAATACTATTGGAGTGGTTGTGATTCTCGGCTCAACTTATACAGGACATTTTGAGGATGTAGAACTCCTCAATAACCTTCTTGAAGAGAAGAAAAAAGAAACAGGGTAAGGCTCTGGAGATTGTTGGACTAGTCTATAACCAAACGATAGGCGAGTTTGTGTTTCCACGTTACTTTCTCTTTCGATTTTGTTTAGTCAGAAATAGTAATGGAAATACTACAGTTTAGGAATGATAATTTGAAAACCCAAATCATGTTACTTCAGCTCCGATCTTGACATAAGAGTTTTGAGTACCAATTCAGCGTCTAATGTCCCTCCCTCTCCGCTTCCCCCCCTTCCCCCTCTCTCCACCCTCGTTCCTTCCCTCTCCCTCCCTCCTTTTTTTTGGCCAGAATGGACATTCCTATCCATGTGGACGCTGCCAGTGGAGGTTTTGTGGCCCCCTTCCTCTATCCGGATCTGAAGTGGGATTTTAGGCTCTCACATGTGGTAAGCATCAACGCCAGTGGCCACAAATATGGCCTCACCTATCCCGGTGTAGGATGGGTGGTTTGGAGAAGTTCGAAATATTTACCGGAGGATCTTGTGTTCCATGTCAGTTATTTGGGAGAAGATCAACCCACATTCTCCCTCAACTTTTCAAAGAGTCAGTAATTTTTATCCTTAAAATTTAATTTCTTTGTTTTTTTCCATATTTTTCAGTTGAGCGAGAGGATGGAGAGTTGATGGAGAGTGGATGGAGAGAGTAAAATTGCTGATTCACATGCTGGGCTTGTTTTCTATTCTAGCTTAGGTTAATTAAGATTTTAAATTAGTTTAATTCTTTTTTCGATGGTCAAATGGGGTACAGGTTCTCAGCAAATCATTGGACAGTACTATCAGTTTGTCCGACTTGGATTCCAGGTAACAATTTCAAGAGAAATTAGATGAGAAATTTGCCATGTCTAGATGTATTCTAAAAAGTTTCGTACCTTTTGATACTTAGTGTGGTTAATAGGAGGATTCTGAAACAAAAATTTGGGAGGAATACCAGCTTCGATATTGCTTCTTTTGTCCATGTATTAGTTTTATCCCTTGTAAATTCCATTTTAGTACATAATAATTTAAATTAGTTTGTTGAAAAGAGTGGTTTTTCACTGTATATTTTAGATTTATTTCACAGTTATGGTTCGTTTGTTAATTTTGAAAACTCTGACACTTTTCTGGGCTTCTATGATTTCCTTTCTTTTTTTTCTCTTTGTTTTTTTTTTCTCTTCCTTTCTTGCTTTTCTTTACCTTTTTTCTTTTCTTTGAAGGGATATACCCATGTCATGATGAATGTTTCCACTGTGGCGGCACAACTGAGAAAGCAACTTGAAAATTTTGAGATTTTTGAGATATTCTCACCCAAGGATGTGGGAGTACCATTAGTTGCGTTTGGATTAAAAACTTATCCTGGGTAAGCTTTTACTTGTTCTTTGTATTTCGTTTTACTTTTCTCCGACATCTCCGTCGACCATCAATATGTCTCTTTATGTGCGTAATGAATTTACACAGGTCGATTCTAATATATTTTTAGATTTTAGTGCGTTCTGAATGGGGTAAAGTGAAGTATTGCCATACTGTCAAGGAAGCTTTGGCTGAAAATATAGGGAGTGAGGGTGGGATTTCTCCTTCATTTTTATCAGTTTGAGCCACAAAGTATTTTTTGGAAAGATCAATGTTGGAATGACTAAAGGAAGTTGATGAAAATGAGATACTAATTATTGGAGTTGTAAAATGGAAACACTACTTTCAGCTAGTTGGGTTACTAATTGGACAAAAGAGAAAAGAAGGAAGTTGAGAGCTGTGGAAGCAAAGTGGGTATCTGATATTCTGTATTTGTTTTGATTTTTTGTGTGAACAGAGAAAAGAGCGAAGGATTGATTAGCAATTTCGATATTGTCGACGAGTTAAGAAAGTACGGTTGGATTGTACCTGTGTACACAATGCCAAAAGATATGGAGGTAATTGTTTAAATTCCAAAACCATCCAAAGTTTTGTTTCTTGTTTCTCTGTTTAAACATATTAAGACATGTTAAGACTTCCGCTCGGCCTCTAAAATGAGTAAAGAGGAACTTGAATCAATCGTGGAGATGAGAGTTTCTCTGTTCATTAATAGAGAATATGCTGTCATCAGTGGTTCAAACTGGTTTAAATTGATTGGAAATGGTTTGAAACTTATTAGAAATGGTGACTTTAGTATTGTACTTATAGTGAATTTGTGTATTGCTTTGCTTTATGTTACAGAAAGTTAGTCTCATGAGAGTGAGTGTTCGAGAAGATTTCAGTCAAGGACTTGCGGATTGGTTCATCAAAGATTTGAAAAAAAGTTTGGAAACTTTAAAACAGCGTCTTCGACTCCCAGGAAAAAAGGCGAATGAGGAAGATAAGAAAACGGAAGATGGACATATTCAGGAAAAAGACGAAATAGTAGGAAAGCTTGATGGGAATAAGGAGGAAAAGGAGGAGGCGAATGGTGATATTGCCCAGTTAGTGAAAGGAAAAGGCCATCCAGTTTGTTAGAGATTGTTTTCAGAAAGCAACAATTTTGTAAATATGAGATGAAACTTCATTACTTATTTGAAGTTTCAGAATCTACCATATCTTATGTGTACATACCTTTTTGTTAAAAGATCCTGATAACTCAGCCTTTTCATGAATATCCCTCTGTAGTAGTTTTTGGTGTTGGGGAATAATGTGCTGCAATCGGGATAACGGAAATCTGCACCTTTTCTATGGCGTCCGGTTGGATAAACAGCTCTAACCATGAACAATGGATGAATTTATATGTTTTCAAACGCGTTTTATCGTTTGGATTTGTATGCCTAGAGTCTATTAAGAATCGTTTACTTTTCTACTTCGCATAAACCTAATCTGCAAATGGTGACTTAAAATTCGCTTGCCAAAAAATCGCTCCAGCTATGAGCAGCAGATACCTACTTATTGAAGTAACCGACAACCTTTACCTATGATCAGCAACCTTAGTGCACGCATGAGGACATGTTAGTCCGTTGACTAAAGTTATAGAACTCTGCTGAATGTGACCTGCCGTTCTGATTCAAAATGTCAAAAAATCTGTTACGTGTTCAAGAAAAAGCGGGAAAAATCTCTTGAATTGAAGCATCTTGAACATAGGTCAAAAGTAGGTGAAAGTAGGCCCATACAGTATGCCTATTGTATGCAAAACATACAATATGCCCTTAAGACCCATAAAAATGAAAAAAAAGGTTAACAGGGTTGAGTTGCACATCGATTGCTAGAGAATTAAACGGCATGTCTAAATTTTGAAAAAAAATCGGACAAAAAATATTTTTTCTGTGAATTTTGAGGTGTTTTTTATTTAAACCGTCAGATTTGGACCATCGGACGGTCGCTGATCAAAGTAGTGATCTTAAGAAGATCACATGAAAAGCCCATAACACAACTTACGATAGGACAATCTGTCATATTCGCGTCTGCAATTTTGAAGGCCACACTAAATAAAGCATCAAATTGACCAACCAGGTTGCCCGTCCGCGTTTTTTTTTTTTTTTCGGGTTTTCTTTCCCGCGGAATGTCATCCTACGTCGTGTCAGTTCGCTAAAAAAATTCGTCAGGTGGCGTGCGCTGTACCATGATCATACGTCAATTTTGTATGATCGTACAAGAGTGCCCACAACGCACACCCATACAATATGCCTACTCTAAAGGCCTACCATAAAAACGCCTACTTTTGAACTATGATCTTGAGTTTAGTATTCATGCATGAACTTCATGCCCATCGCTATTAGTGGTGACAATACTACACCGCCCATCGTTATTAGTGTTAAAGAAAAATTAGTGTAAATGCGAAATTATAATTAATAATACTAATTTAGTGCAAGATGACCTGGCGGATTTTGGTCCACTTCCTTAAATAATGTTGTTAACTCTATTTTGTGATTTTTAGCCAAAAAAAGTCGCGACAGAACTAATGTTATCAACACTAATAACGGTGGTCGGTGTAGTGTAGCTCGGTCGTGACTTTTTTTCGACCAGAAATCATAAAATAGCTTTGATCCATAGTTCAAAAGTAGGCGTTTTTATGGTAGGCCTTTGGTCGGCGCCTTTATCGTAAGTCACTAAGTTGTGTTATGAGCTTTTCATGTGATCTTCTTAGATCGCTACTTTGATCAGCGACCGTCCGATCGTCCGAATCTGACGGTGTAAATAAAATTTCTTGGTTCGAATGTTTTAATTGGTCCAATTTTTGGTCCGAATGTTTTAATTGGTCCGAATAGGTCCGCATACAATATGGGTCTTAAGGTCATATTGTGTGTTTTGCATACAATAGGCATATTGTATGGGCCTACTTTCACCTACTTTTGAACTATGCTTTGATCACACTGTTAAGAAAGCGTTTTTAGGGTTCTTCTCTTTTGTACGGCTATTTTTAAGCGTCTCAGCATTTTTTTGGGATGCACTCCCTAAGAAGGCGAATCAATTTCTTTTGACCAGAACGTTCGTCAAAGATTTTGTTTTTCCTGTTTTTTTCTTTTGCCCGCAGATTACACGCGGAAGAAAACAACAGGCTTAAAGATCACCTGGTGTAGTCCAGTACAATACAACGCGGCCAAAAGTAATTATGGGAGAGCGAGCTCAAAAAAAATCTACACAATGTTACCGTTCAGGTATAAACGCCTGGAAAATCTTGGCCGCGGAATACAAATTAATAGAAAATCCAAGACGAAAATTTAATGTCGGTGGGACTTGAAAACGCTGGGTTAAAAGTTAAAACCCTCTCTACCCAATGGCCGTACACGAATCGCTGCACTGTTTCCATGTTTTAAGCCAAAAATATACCACAAGAGCATCCGGTTGTTGTCACGCGTGCGAAGTTGTCGCATGCGTCACCGCAGCTGAAGACGTGACAGCGGATAGAGTTAAAACGACATTGCAACGACGAGTCCGTCGTTAGCTCAACGAGGACGGAGACTCGAGCACGTTCCATGCCAAACAAGAAATTAGACAAATAAAATCTCGTTATTCCCTACCATTCATGCATACGACACCGTAACAAGGGGCTCTTTGTTACTATACTGACGGCTGAAAAGCAGGCAAATTTATAACGTGATTTTGATTTTGCCCCCCAAAATGCATCACTACTGCCGCTACGTTTCTTCGCTCTCATTCTGTCGGTCCAGAAGCCAGAAGCGAATTATTATCATATTCCACCACTGTACCCACGCAGACCTTGAGAGCCACAGAATAGCGCTGCATATAAGCCCAAGGTTCTAAAAAGTCTCTCCGGCCGGGAATTGAACCCGGGTCTCCCGCGTGACAGGCGGGGATACTTACCACTATACTACCGAAGAAGTTGCAAATGTTAAGAACTTATTTTTTATGCATTATAATAATTTTTCATTTCTTATTTATCATCAGTATTTGTCACATTTGTTTTGTTATCGTAATTGCAAAAGGGGTACAAGGCGCTATTTGCTAACGCTGTATTCAGATCGTACGATCTGTTAGA
This sequence comes from Zygnema cylindricum, assembly GCA_037447655.1. Classification (NCBI taxonomy): domain Eukaryota; kingdom Viridiplantae; phylum Streptophyta; class Zygnematophyceae; order Zygnematales; family Zygnemataceae; genus Zygnema; species Zygnema cylindricum. Next base: position 12,539 of record JBBHKE010000708.1, on the reverse strand, counting down.
CTTCAACGGTTGGGATTTATTAACTCAGGAAATCTTTTCCATGGAAGGATGCACCTTCAAATTCGTGCCATGTTCCGCGATCATGTTTTTAGTGTGGTCTATCAAGAACTAGTTAAAATTAATTTATATGCACCTCATAGGAACCAGCGACTTCTTCGGTACACCGCCAATCGCTATTAGCGTAGATGTTTCTTTAGCGTATAGAATAATTACCGTGGTTTACGCTAATTAAGAATTTGAAAATTTTGAAAAAAAACATACATTATAATTGTTTAATTATTCTAATTTGGGTCTTTGAATAAAGTAAATGTCGGTCGCAAACATGCTTACATTAATATAGGTATTTGTACAATATCTGACAAATCGTACACAAATCGTACGTTCACACAGTCGAAACGTGGCTTTTGGACGAATATATGCGAGCGTGATATTTGACAACCCGATTCGATCCCCTTTTATACCGCACATTCTCATGCGTCCGCGGCTAATAAACAAAATTAACTGTACTTTTTCACATAAAAGGTACGTTTTTTTACGGTTTGAATATGACCGTACACCACACTATTTAAAAAATGACGTACTTCCGTTTTGTACGGTACTAAAAAATTAACCCTAAATAGAGTAAAGAAAAAAATAGAATGAACTACGCTAATGAAGAATACAAAATAAAAAATTTGGGAGAAATTTAGCATACATAAAGCTAATAGGGATTGGCGGTTTAACATAGTGGTAAGTATTCCCGCCTTTCACGCGGGAGACGTTAACTCCTGGCCGGATAGTTATTTTATCTCCCAGATAATTGGTGAACTATTTTGTCTCAGTTAGAACACGCCAATGTTGGTTAAAGGGAAAAAAAAATCAAACATCTTGCGTTAACCTCTATAAGCATTCTCTTATAATGAAGTGAAGGTGTGGATTCTTTGAAATACGTTGAAACCTAATGTTGTGCTCCCTTTAACTTTGGAATTCACCATATCCCATGTACATGATACTCCCTCCCTCCCTCCCTCCCATCCCCTAAACAAAGTAATACAAGGGGCACATCTAGTTCAGATTCCATAAGTTTCATCAATGGGTACGAAAAAGTTTGGTACGGGAGAAAAAATAATATTCAGGTCAATTACAAATGCGAGAACTAAAACAGAATACCCATGTAGATTACAAATATCGTAGAAACTCGTTTGTTTGTTATTTATAATACGTGTAATACTCGGTTCCTATTTCTTTGAAACTAAGTCTTAAGCTCAAATTTGTTTTTATGTTTAAATTCGTGGTTGCATTCTTTGAGTCTACTTTGATGATGATACGTTATGTGCACATTTTGCAATTTAGGAAGCTGGACAAACCCTTGGGGAGGGATCGACTACTTGTTCCAAAAAAAAACTGATGTTGAGGAAGTATCGGTCGTTGGGAATAGACTACCAGGCTAGTGTATTGGTCGCACTTTTTTTATTTGGTTTTATTCTTGTTGTCAGAGAAGAGGGCGAATCTTTAAACAAAACTTGCGATGGACAAACCATCACGATATAGAAAGAGTTCAAACCCTAAAAAAACCCTAAAAAAATGGCATTTAAGGATTACAAGAGTCAAGGGAAAATAAGCAAAGCCAGCATAAAGAAATCAACAAGACACTGTCAATCAAAACAAGTAACTACCAACACGCATTCAAAATACTAAGGATGGCTAACCACAGATACGAGAGACATAGAAAATATGATCACCAACAACCTTAACAAATTTTTCATAACCTTTAAAAGATCACAACTCGATCTCGAGCCATCAATGGAAAATTCGAGAGGCCCCGCTTACCATCAACCGCCATGTTCCTATAGATGAGCACTCCGACAAGCGCTCGTTCAAAGGCGATTGGTACACGTGGATGTTAAAGAACAGTAAGCAGTCTTGATGTCAACCTCTAAATTTAAAGTTTTTTCAGGCACAATTGCATAAAAAAAGGTTTGATGACTTGTCCATAGTGGAAAAAAAATCGTTGCAAGTGCTACAAACTGATTTGTTAATTCAAGTTCAGTGTGATCTCATTTTCTAGAGCCCGTCCCTCTTGAGCCACCACACACTAAAAAAAAACATGTGTCTCAGTCAGATCAGTCACAACCAAACTTGTAAGGGTCGTCTCAAACTGGTGAAGGAAAACAAAAAAAAAACACAACGGCTTTGTCGACTCATATACTTGTGACGAGAAGGAAAGTATATGAGCACCTCTCGTTCGACAATGCACCCAGCTTTTAGGCCAATAGCAGAGCATCTCGAACCAAATCATGCATGCATGCACATAGCGAGATCCTCAAAGCGAAAGGTGGGGTGAACCGAAAAGTACACCGCAAATCGCTATTAGGGTTAACACTAATAGCGATACATGGTGTAGAGATAAAAACAAACTTAAACTGACCAAACATCAAACAAATTGTCGAAAAAAAATGTTGTTTCTTGCAACCAAGCACCAACCGGTGACCCCGAACTCTAAGATTAGCATTTTTTCGTAGTTTTTGGCGAATTCAGCAAATGTACATTTATGCTATAGAGCACTAAGTTTGTCATGCAATTTTTTTCGATAAATCGGTTCTCATTCAAACCTTGGGAGTTTTTGGTCCACTCTATTAGTAGTGTTAACAAGGATTGGAGTTTTCTCACAGTGGCCTTCGAAAGAGTCATCGAAAGCAGTGTTATTTTAGAAAGAGTTAATCATTTTCTCTACCGATAACAGAAGATGTCAGGAATGTCGCCCTTTATTTTTTCAATAATAATTCATAAAAACAATTCAGGTTTGTGTTTTTATGGTGACCAATCATAAAGCACCTCATTGCTGATTTTTAATTGTAAATGTGATGTCAGATATTTATCGAACAATCAATTAAGTGGAAGCATTCCACCTTCTATTGGCTGTATAAAAAACTCTTCAATCCTACAGATCTCCAGTACAGTTTAAAAAGTTTTGTATTTTTATCTATAACTTCAAAGAAAATCAATCAACCGCGCTATGGTAAACCATCGGAGTACACGCAAAAAAAAGGGAAGGAAAAGTCGCAACCGAAAAGACACACACAGAATTAATCAAACCAAGATGAAATCTCTATCATTAAAGCTTCTCAATTTTTATGCGGCAATCAATAGCCTGTGTGGTAATAGTAGCATGCAAGTTAAATATTCTGTACGATAACAAATGTTCGGATCGAGCAGAAGTATAACTAAGGTAGAGGAGACCAGTGTCTTTTTGTGCAACAGGAGCTGGTCGACAAATCCACAGATGCATGTCTCAACAAATTAGACATGGTTTATCAGAGGATCTTCTTTGATGTTATGGCATCCAACAAATCTGCGGAGACTGGACAAAAACTCCACAAATATTTTAATCTTTTTATTGTTTTTGGACAACAATCTACGGACGTATGAAGTACATATTGAGTTGTGGATTTTAAGTACGATCGGTAAGATCAAGATCCATATCGCTGGAGTATGGAATATATGGATCTTTGCAGAAGTCAAGTTTCTAGTATGTAAGTCACTATTTCCCCTGGGTTTCAGTGGCGAGGTAAGTTGCCATACTTAGCCTACAGAGTGTTATATTTTGTTCTGTGCTTTGCTTCACTTCATCGGAGAGCCCTTCGTGCAAACTGAATGTACTTTTCAACCGGCACATTTCTCCTTAACTCTCACATTTTGTTAAAGATTCACGACAGTTTTCTTTGCTTTTTTCTTTTTAACGAACAAAATCTAGCCCAGTCGCCTTATTTGAGTGAGCTGTCCAATAACACCTTACCATCGTCTATCCTATATTAATGTGCCAGGTACCGATGACAATTAGTCCACAAGATGCAAAGATCTATAGTAGCTGATAGAGGGACGTGCAATATTTTTATTCAGGTCTATGCAATTACAAGATACCCTAGCGTAGAAAAAGAGGCAACTTCCGTGCATGTTTCCAATGTACACAGCTCATATAGCGGCATGATAACAGACCCTTCCACTGAACCATTTTATCCATAGGTATTTCCAAAAGTGTCCTTTCCATTAAGACCTCCGGTCAGGATCAAGCTGCGACCAATGAACTTACTGTGCCACACAAGCGAAATCAGACAGTGATTCTTATTTGGGCCATGGAGCCCAATCTCAGCTTGTTTTTATAATTGTGACCCATCTATGTCTACAGGGAGAAATGTAGTTGCAAAGACCCAGCTTCAGTGCTGTGGTATGACGTTTGTGAGGTGTAAATTTGTATGCATCTAAAAAAGATAGAATTCAATATAATATTATTTAGACGCAGTGAACCAACTTCTAAAAAAGAAATCCTAAAACTAACTACATGCAGGTACAATTACCTGTAATCATTTTTGTTCCTACTTCTCGCATTTCTCGTAGGCATGACAAGCTAGACTTCTCTTTTAACTATTTTAGTATTCATCAACTAGGAGGCATATATTATGTTCAAAACTTACCAATTTCAATACAAAAGAGGGCTAAACCTACAAACGAAGCAACTACATAGAACATTTCAGAGTTTCTCATTGGACCCAACACCGATACCACACCCACAACAAAAGTTCGAGAGAAAAATACAAATGAGCGATAAAAAAAAAAAAAAAACAAAAAAAAAAAACAAACAAAACAAAACGAAACAATAAAACGATAACAATGTCGAAATTCTACTATGTTGTAAACTCGCCACACTGCGATCACCATCACTCCTTTCCTTCGGGGATAAGTCAAAGACGGCACATCCCCATAATCATCAGCACTTCTTGTCAAAACCACATCCACACTAATAAGGGAGCAGCTTTGCCGATCCCTTCCCATGAGATGTGCCCATAGAGCCCCCCTGGGGGCAATACAAACCAGTCTGGCTCCCAGACTAGGTTTTTCTGTACAGGCCATGGTAATAAAACCTGCACACAAAAGTAAGTAAGTAATAAAATAAGCAAATACATTAATTAATTAATTAATATAGCTATCGTTTCAAAAGACTTATCGTTTCAAAAAATATATATCAACTGTTCCCATTCCTACAGGCATTTCTGCGAAATGCACAGTTTACATTTCCTTTTGTTGTAACTGTCACAAGTTCACAGTCACGTTTTTACTTTCTCGCTTTAAATGCCACATTCTGTCACATTCTTTCTGTCACATTCTGTCACATACTTTCTGTCACATTCTGTCAAGACCATACCACAGAACTGATATCAAATATTGTTCTGAGTCAGAGAAAAAGGACAAACTAAAAAAACCAAGGCCTTCGACATGATAATCCTGACAAAATAAAGCTTCTGAAACATAAAAAAAGCCGAAAAAGAGCCTCGAAAGAAAACTCAATTAGAAAACTCAACTATTGCTTAATATCACTGTGTTATAATATTAGTGTTTTCAAATTATCTTTGCCAAATCTACAAATGTTTCTCCTCTCAGAAAATTCTCATTCCAAGTCTAATCGTTTGAACATTCTCAAATAGCCCCTCTGTGTAAAACATAAAAAAGGGGAAAACTTAACAGACCTGAAGAAATATTGCCACGAAGTAGTCCAAATTTGAGCTTCTAATTGGTCAAAACATAAATCAACAGAGAGTTGTCACTGAGAACTGTGCCAAACGAAAGACAGGAACCATGACGTTTTTGAAAAAATCTCTGATTTTTCAGAAGGTTGGTCCCTCTGTACGGATTTCTTCCCTCCACCCCCCGTTAATAAGTCAGATACGATAAAATCGGCTCCACCCAATTAACCCAGTACTTCCCTCCCTCCCCTGAACTTTTATACACGGATGAAAAAAGTGAGGTACAGCATAAAAAAAAAACAATGAAAAAAACAGTGAACTGATTGAAAAGTGAAACAAGCGATAGGTAATAGGCACCACAAGTTTGCATTTCGATGACGGCTAGCATGCATTTACCGTCTCGCATAACGGATTCTGTTTTTAGTTTTTTTTTTTTTTGCTTTACTTTTTTTGTTTAAATTTACCCATGATAAACCATTGGATCTCCATGAGTATTTTCCGTTCTGACTCAGGTTCACTAATCACACATGAGTTCACAAAAAACATCCAAACTGGACAGTAAACATACTGTCTTAACACTAAGAAAATCACCTTCAGAAGCTCCTTGCAAATCAAAAAAATGACGAGTTTATATGACACCAGCAAGAATTCATTCCATTTCTGTCGAGAATGGAAATCGACAAAAAAAATTGGAAAATGCGTACCGTCATCACCGTCGTCCATTTCGGCGTATTCTTCATCGTCCTCAAAACCATATGTCTGTAAAATACAATCCATACCATATCATCAATGCATCTCTCTCCCTCTCCCTCTCCCTCTTCCGCTCCCTGCCATTTACTTTTTTGTTGTTTTAAACTTACGACATACAAACTTCCACGGCTTCAAAAGGAAAGATTTGAGAGCAGCTTTCCTTAGAACCGGTTCTTTCTTCTTTGCACATATTGGACTCACCTCCCCATAATCATTCTCCCCAAACTCCTCTTCCTCGTCTTCCACAACCTCCTCTTCATCCTCCTCTCCTTCCTCCTTCTTCTTCTCTTCACCTTCCTTTCCTTCCTTGCCCTGCAATTCCAATCGCAGAGGAGAACTTGAAATGGGTACAAATCACACTTAGACGACTCCCTAGATCTCCCTAAGTTCGGTCGAAATGCCACTACGTATTTAAGCATCTCTCAAAGGAAAGGAAAAAAAGTGAAAAATCCAAGTAAAGTGGTACACAATCGAGGTTTTACACAAACCAGTTTCTTTTTTTTCGTAACTGTATCGACAAAAGAGCAAACAAAAGTTCAAGTTATAAAATCATGGGTAACCATTGCATTTCCACACAAAGATCTGAAAACATAATAACAGTTCAAATGCTATCATGTAAATTAGGGTTGGGGTTTTGGTTGTAATAAGTTCAATAAAAAAATGTAGTTTAATCGTAAGTCCAAATGCAAATCGGCCCATTAGACAAACTTGAAGAAAAGACGAAAAAAAGACATGATGTAACATGAAGAAATCAGAAAAAGTTACTAAGTGTGAGGGTGAGTGTGAGTGAGTGTGAGCGCGGTTTCGGAGAGAGTGAGAGTAAGATTAGAGTGAGTGTGAGAGTGAGAGTATGTGAGTGTGAGAGCAGTTTAAGAGAGAGTGAGAGTGACATTAGTGTGTGTGAGAGTTTAGAGAGAGTGAGAGTTTGAGTGAGCGTGAGAGCGGTTTGAGAAAGGGTAAGAGTGAGAGTGTGAGTTAGCGTGAGAGCAATTTGGGAGAGAGTGAGCGAGCAGGAGAGTAAAGTGAGAGCGATTGTGAGAGGGTGAGAATGAGAGTAGAGTGTGAGAGAAAGAGAGTGAGATTGAAAGCTCTTTGAAAGAGGGTGAAAGTGAGAGCGTGAGCGTGAAGGCAGGACTGTGAGAGTGCGAGAGAGTGAGATTGAGAGTGGGAGTGAGAGTGAGAGTAAGAGAGTGAGCGTGAAAGCGGTAAGAAAGAGGGTGAGAGTAAGAAAGAGAGTGAGAGTGAGAGTAACAACAGTTTGAGAAAGGGTGAGAGTGAGATTGAGATTGTGAGCGAATGTGAGAGCGGTTTGAGAGAGAAAACAAAAAATAAAATGCAACAATTACTTTTCGATGCAATGTACAAATGAAGTTACTAACCAATAGTTACCGCATCCGTTATTTATATATTTAAAAATTCAAATCATTTCCAACTCGAATAATCATAAACTCAAATGACAATAACCTTAAATATACAACATATCAAGTTGAAGACATGCCCAAGAATAGGAACGAAGGATAAAACAAGAAAAAAACAGTAAAGACAAAAAATGAAAAAGGGAGAGGGAGAGGGAGAGGGAAAGGGAGATCAGCAAGGTACACTGCCCATCGCTGTTAGTGTAAAGGATTTATTAGTGTAAATGCCAAATTACAATGTATTACATTAATTTGGTATAGGAACGCGTGGGAAATTGTTGTCCACTCTTTTAATAGTGTTATTAACACTATTTTTTGATTTTCGGCCAAAAAAAGTAACGGCGAATCAGTGTTATTTACAAATAATAGCGACGGGCAGTTTAGTACTAAGGAGTGCGTCAGATATTTTTTACGATATGTTGCCTTTCTTCCAAAGCTTCTGAATTTAGTTCAAAACATGCTCCTCTCTCAGTTGACAATGCAAAATTGGAGATTATATTAACTGTATATCTTCCACCAATAATAGTAGGTTGTGGTTTCCAATGTAAAATTCTCTCCCAATTCTTACCATTCCCGGCTGTCTTTTGCAACTTCCATGGAGTCAATCCACTGGACTGGCTTGCCTTAAGCCTTGCTGACGTGTCTGCATTCCCAACAATGACACATTACTAATCAATGCCAAAAAAACCTTTCATTTTCAGACGCAAAAATACCAGCTGCAGAGCCTCCTCGCAAAAAAAAGTTATGACCCATTTAGCTAATTGGCGTTGATGTACAATTTCTTCGCACAATCGCCCGCTTTTCTACAGAAGTGACCAATCGAAAGCTAAGACACTCAACTTCCCATCGCATTTTTCCAAAAAAAAAGGTGTGCACAGAGGGAAATGCGTTTGGGAGGTGAAAAAAAAAGCATTTCAGACCAGTAGCAATCCACGGTGTGCCATAATATTACCAAAATTACGATTTGAAGGGTCACTGAGAAAGGTGAAAGTGCACACCTAGAAGCTCTCCTGGAAAGTGGGCGAGTGTGAGCTTCAGAACAGAGCTCAAAGGAGCTCTTGTGACGGCTTTCGCCTTCTTGTATCGATCCGAGTAACGAGCGATGTCAGCCTCCAGTCCAGCTGTGACTTTGGCACAATGTGACAATTCATGACAAAACCAAATTAGAAAAAGAAGCAGCAAGACCAAATTGGCAGTTAGTTAATTATTGACTTACCACCATTAGTGTTGCACTTCATCACATGAAGATGTACTTTAAATCACTACAATTAAATCATGAAAGGATGACTTCCCATTAACATAAACAAGTCTAGTGCTCACCATAAGCATCTAGAAACTTGACCCTCACACAAAACAATCGTTTAGGCTTTAGGCAGAACAAGCAAACCTCTCGTTCATCATCCACTCCTGTAGTCCCTACAAACCAGCTTTTTATAACTACTACGATGACGTCTTAAAAAAAAAAAAAATGAAAAAAAAAAAAATCTAAAAATGATGACCGCAGCCACCTCATAGAGCATTTCTCTCTCTGTGTGCTTTAACGCAATCCCCTCACCTAATCGTTTCGCCGGCTTCTCCACATGATAAGGAGACCCCAGCATCGCCTGCTCAAAATGCCGCCGATATCCGAGCAGTTGCAAATCCTTCGGCCCCAAATCAGGCAGCTCGGGAAGCGCCTCCACTGGCTGATGGAGCCAATCACAACCAATCACAGCTCGCCAGACAGATGAGCTCTATTAGTTTGCCTTTCCTGATTCTAAATAAACCCTAAAAACAATCGCTACCATTCCTTCTCTGCCCCTGCTCCACTGAAGCTTCCTATGCTGACGCTGCTTCTGTATGTCTAGCCCCTCCCCCTCTCTCTCTCCATCTCCCTCTCCCTCTCCCTCTCCCTCTCCCTCTCCCTCTCCCTCCCCCTCCCCCTCTGGTCGTCCAGTGCCATTGCAATAATTGCAATCTGACTGCCAAAGTGCTACGGCAGCTTTTCCAACCGGTGCATAAATGCTGCTCTGTCATTGGCTGTGACGCAACATGGCAATCCTTTCATGTTTTTGTCGTATAGTGCGCTGTGGTGCTCTTCCATTGGACCTTCCATGGTTTAGCTCTCACCGGGAAAAGCTTGGGAGGGCCATCCGGCTTCTCCGGCGCCAGAATGAGGCCGTCGTCGTCACGCGCCACAGGGCCGCCGCCGCCTCGCCCGCCGAAGGAGCCTCGGCCGCGACCGCCTCTCCCTCCTCCACGCCACGCCATGGCGGCCGAAGCTGCTTCTCGTCCGAACTGCGCAAGACCTAAAGTACATTTGCTGAACTTCTGACGTAGAGCTACAGTACTGTGTTGTACTGTACTGTGTTGTACTGTACTGTACTGTACTGTACTGTACTGTACTTTACTGTACTGTACTGTATACTGTATCCACAAACTGGATAGAATGAGCTATAGCGTCGCCGATGCGGACAATCGAAATATCGGAGGGGCAAAGTTGTCGCCTAAAATCTTGGAGAGTCTTGGCCAAATCTTCAATGGACGTTAAACTAAAATAAATAATACGGATTGATACGAAAACGTACGAATTTCAAACAGAAGGTTGAAGGAGATACATTTTTAGAACTAGTAAATCAACGCCCGTTACACGGGCATGTACTGTGTCAACTACATCGCCAATCGCTATTAGCGTAAAAGTTTATTTAGCATATATTAATAAGTACCGCTGCTTATGCTAATTAAGAATTTGAAAATCTTGAATAAAAAACATACATTCTAATTGTTTAATAATTATAATTTGGGTCTTTGAAAAAAAAAAATATCGGTCGCAAACATGCTTACACTAATACATCTTGTACATCTACGTAATTTAGTGTTCACAATTATCACGCAAAAAATTATAGCCGACATAACCTAATATAGAATGCTTAAATAAATTAGAGTAAACTTCATAGTTGAAAAAGCTCTATTACATAAATTAGCGTTCATCACTCTAATAGTTTTTTTTGGTTTTTGTACTCTAATTTTTTCATTACTCTAATTACGATTCGCGGTGTACTGCCCGGGTACATTGCGATTTAGGGTTATAGGGTTATTGGTTGTGTTTTTTTTTTAATAATAAAAAACACAAATGAGAAAAAAACCCTAAACATATTTATACACACGACGTCCGCGCGGCGCGGCGCGTCGTAAAACGAAATGAGTGTGGACGTCGTCCGTAAAAGTCTCACACTTTGTCCGTAGCGCGAAAAACGCAAGGTTCAGGTTTGCAAATTATAATTTTGTTTACGTAGCTAATGTCTTGACTCCGTCGAGTAACCGTCAGATTCACGGCCGCTTCAAACAATGTCAACGACAAAACATTTGGAAAGGTACAGTTCTGTAAACCTGGCCGAAAAACGGGGAGCCAACTACAGTACACCTTGAATCGTTATTAGACTATAGAAATTATTAGTGTAAAGAAAAAATTAGCGTCAATCATTCTAAATTAGTGCTAGGAGACGTGGCAGATTATGGTCCACGACCTTAAATAGTGTGATTTGTAATATTTAAGGTATCAATGTCAAAATTTTGGGGTGCCGATATAGCGTACATAAGGCTAACAACGATTCACGGTGTAGTGTACAAAAGGCGAAAAAAACAGGTTGACAATTGTACCAAAAGAAACGGTACATTCGTGTCGACTACTCATACGCGCACTTTTGCACGAAAAGTGAATGGGAAATCGCCAGATAACGAAATAAAGGAGACCGAAGCTGGCGGCAAACGCGTAAATTCTGGCACTAGAAGGTCGGTCCAATCAAGAGCATTTCTTTTGTGCATACACGGAGCCAGGGTTCGACGCCACGTAGGATTCCTTTAACGGAAGAGTATCCGACTTCTCTACGAAGCGATGTACGGACAGGAAAAAGTACTGTACTATTTCCACGACGCACAGTTTGGACGAGGAGCGAGAGCCTGCCACTGCAGTATTGCACTGCAGCAATTGCACCAGGGCGTCCTCGGCCGATCCGCCTCCCGCAACTCCCGAGCGAATGGCGAGGCTCCACGTGTTGGCTCTGGCGGCACTGTGCCAGCTGGCGTGGGCGACTGTGCAGGTGAGCGGCAGGCCTTCCCGCAGGACTGAACCAGGGAGGAACGTTAGGGGAGGGAGGGAGGGAGGGAGGGAGGGAGGGCGTCTACAGGACGGACTTCCATGGTTTTTTTTTTAATTTTTTATTTCTGCTTTTAGTTTTCCATCTTCTTTTGCTTTTTTTTCTTTTTCTTTTCTCATTTTTTATGTCTCTCCTCCTCCAGATGAAACACCTCTCCCTGTGCTCCTGCCGAAACTGTATCCCTGCATCCACCCTAATTTCACGTCCACCGGGGCTCTTTTGTCCTATCTGTTGTCGTGACTAGCGTCCTAACTCCGTTGTCTTTCCCTCCCGCTCCCTCGGGAGCTTCCTCAGGGCTCTCCCTCTCCCTCTCCCTCTCCCTCACCCACCCGGTCCGGCAGTGGGAAGGGCAGTCTGAACGAGGCGCCCGCCTGGCTGGAGCAGCACGAGAGGGAGGCGGCGAGAGAGAGAGGGAGAGAATCTTCCGCGCTCTACTTCCCCATGACCCACCGGAGCAAAATAGATCCGGTACCTCTCTCTTTCTCTCCCTCTCTCCCCCAAACGACCATTTTGCGCTTCACAGTCACATATACAATGATAAAACTTGTCCGCTTCTCCCTTTCCTCCTCCCTATCTCTTTCCACCTCTCCGTCTCCCTCTCTCCCGCTCTCCCTCTCCCTCTCTCTCTCCCTCTCTCTCTCCCTCTCTCTCTAGCTCTCCCTCTCCCTCTCCCTCTCTCTCTCCCTCTCTCTCTCGCTCTCCCTCTCCCTCTCCCTCTCTCTCTCCCTCTCTCTCTAGCT
>JBBHKE010000707.1:5000-12336 GCA_037447655.1 Zygnema cylindricum | reverse complement strand
TATATATGTATGTATATGTGTGTGTGTGTGTGAACTTGAAATTCTTAAAATTCTATAATATACAGATTGTTTAGAAAATAATTAGAAAATTCGAGAGAAATTGAAGATTTTTAAATATTTAGAAAAACTTAGAATTAAAAGAAAATAAAAACCTTAGAACTGGAAATTTAGAGCTTGAAACCAACAATTTTTTTTGATTTTTGTTTTTGAAAATTCAGAAATAAATTCCGATTTTTAGAAAATTCTGAAAAATCAGAATTTATATAAAAATAAAATAGCTCCAGAATATTTTTTTTATTAAAAAGAAAATAAAATAAAATCGCAAAATGTAAAAAATGTATTTTTATTTTGACAACCTTTGCACATTTTTCAACCAAAAAAAGTATTCAGAATTTGTACAAACAAAAATTTCACGTTTTTCTTTGTTACCTATTTTTTTTTTTTTTTAAGTTTTTAGATTTTTTTTGTTTTTTTTTTTTTTTTTTTTTTTTTTTTTTTGAGTTTATTAAATTGTTTATAAAAAGAGTTTTTATTAAATTGACAGTTATTTTCAGGAATTTGGGTTCAAACAATTTTGAGGGAGAATTTCCGAGTGTCATTGGATCCTATAAAAAGTTAAAAACATTGTGAGTTCCCTCTCTCTCTCTGTCTCCCTCTCCCCCTTAACTTACCTTCTACTTCTCTCCCTCTCTCTCTCCGTTTTCCTCTCCATCTCTCTCCCACTCCGCTTCGTGTTTTTCCTTCTCTACCTCTCCTTCGCACTCTCCTTCTTTTTCTCTAACTCTCTCTCCCTATCACTCCTACGCCTCCTTTCCGCCTCCCTCTCTCCCTCTCACTCTCCATTTTCCTCTCTCCCTCTTTCCCTCTCCTCCCTTTTTTTCCTACTCCCCCTCACTCTCAATTTTCCTCTCCCACCCCTCTTCTTCCTTTCTTCCTCTCTCTCCTCACTCTCCGACTTCCTCTCCTTCTATCTCTTCCCCCCCCCCCTCCTTTCTCTCCTTCTCCCTCTCTCCCTTTCACTCTCCGTCCCCCTCTCGCTCTCTCTCTCCCACTCCCCTTTTTTTTACTTCTCCCTCTCGTCTTCCTCTCCCTAGCCCTCTCCCACTCCCCCTTCCTTTCTTTCCTTCTTCCTCTCTCCCTCCGTCTTCCTCTGCCTCTCCCTCGCCCGCTCCCCTTCCTTTCTATCCTTCTCCATCTCTCCCTCTCCCTCTTCCTCTCCCTCTATATGTATATGTATATGTAGACATATACATGTATATATACATAGCGAATATTTCCTTCGTTAATTCGCTTAAAATTTACATATACAAAGGAAACAGTCATAGACATATACAAATATATTTATTGTATATGTCTATGACTGTTTCCTTTGTTTATATAAATTTTAAGCGAATTAACGAAGGAAAAATGTCTAAAATCTGGTGTTTTGTCTTTATTTATTTCTGTTTGTATATATTAAATAATGTTTTTTTTTGTCTGTCTTTTTTTATGTACATATTTCCAAAAGAACAAATGATTTGCTTTGCCTATGAATTTCTATATTAGTCTAAGTTCCAATCTGTTAAGAAAAAGAAAACTTTTTTTTTCAGAGAAAAGTCCAAAACATATTCACAGTCTTGTTTTGTTTCCCAGTTTTTTTTTTTTTTTTTTATTAACTCAGGGACAAAATTGTTAAACAAGTGTTGATCATCATTTATGCCTATTCTTTACTTTCCTATATAAATATATATTTTTAACGGTTCTTCTTTAGTTTATTTAAGTATGTGTATTTATTATTAATTCTTTATTTTCTTTATTTAGTTAATGCGTTACATTGTTTTTGAAATATTTTTGAATCATTTTAAAATTAATTTTTAATTCTTTGTTGATTATTTATTTATTATTTGTTTACCTTTTTTTATTCAGAAAATTGAGTAATTGCTCATTGAGAGGTCCGATTCCCGAAGAAATCGGAAATCTTCCGATGCTCGAGGAATTGTAAGAGAAGAAAAGTTAACCTTTTTTTATGAATATTTTTATTTTTATTGTTTGTTACTATTTTTATTATTGTCATTGTTGTTACTATTTTTTTGTTGTTATTGTTATTATTGTGAAATCGGAATCTTCCGAGGATCGAGATTTGTAACAGAAGAAAAGTTAACCTTTTGTTTTTATGTCTATTTTTATTGTTGTTATTATTGTTACTACTTTTGTTGTCATAATTATTATTGTGAAATCGGAAATCTTCCGAGGTTGGAGGAATTGTGTGAAAAAAAAGTCAACCATTTTTTTTTGAGATTCAAATTCGCATTTTGTAATTTGGGTTTTTGGGGTTTTTGGGTTTTTCAGAGATTTATCGAATAATCAACTCACCAGCATTCCCTCGAGTGTCGAAATGTTGATCAGTTTAACAACTTTGTAAGTTTCTAAATTGTAATCGAACTTTTTTTTTTCATCACCTCTTTTCTGCCGTAATTATACACGAGGTAACGGTCTTACGGCAAGTTTATGGTAATTTTACGGTTTTTTTCCGTATTTTACAGTTTTTCCCGGTGTTTTACAGTGATTTACAATTATTTGAGGGAAATCACTCTGAAGTGTTTCCTACATTGCATTAAGTTATTAATGTAAAGCATAATATATACTATATATATTTTTAAGTTTTTTTCTATTTACATAAATATTTATTCAATATAGAAACTCACATGATTTTTTTATGTCGATTTAAATCAATTTTCGCTAAATTTTGTACCGATCAATGCTTATATTTTTTTTTGTCTGATACGCACTTATTTAGTATGGACGCAATTTTATGTAATTTGGTAATCTTTTGCATTTGTACTTTGTAATTCACACTATATTTAAAATGTATATTTAAAAAAAGAACTTTACACTGGAGGAGGTATACTATATTATGGTTAGTATAAAATTATAAATTGACTAAACTGTATTTTTCCTATACCGTAAAAAAATGTCTATGCTAATTACAAATCGGCAACTTTTTTTAATTCAAAAGTTTAAACCCTTCCTCTCCTCTCCCTCTCCCTCTCCCTCTCCCCCCAACGCTCATTATCCACAAATCTTACAATCCTTAAGTACAATGGTTCACATTAATTTTTGTGGAGTTAAACAATACGATCCTATTTATACTTTTAGTTATTTATACTTAACAGTTTCTATTCTTTTTATTATTTACCATCACTATTACAATAATTAGCGTGGATTCTATCGGAAAAAATGGTGATATTTTCGAAAAAAAATATGTTTGTTTGTAAAAATGATTATTTTAGGTTTTTTTTTTTTTGTGAGAAATATTTTTTTTTTTGTGAGAAATATTTTTTGTTGTGAAAAATGTTTTTTTTTTGTGATTTTTTTTTTTTTTTTTTTTTGTAAAAATGATGTTTTTGTTAAAATGATGGTTTTGTTAACATGATGTTTTTTTTTAGGGTCAAAGCCATGAAAAAATGTTCCTGTTTCTTCGTTACTAGTGTTTAAAAATTATAAATTAATTATTATCAGAGTAAAGCTTATTTCTTTCCTAACCAATAATTGTAAAAAAGAGTTAGTATCACTAATTCTGTCACTGTTTTTTCTTTACCAAAATTCATAAAAAAAACCTTGATAACACTAATTAGGTCAATAGCGATATTTTCATTTTAAATTATAAAATAATGGTAATAACACTAATTTGGTTCCCGGATTTTCTTTACAGAAAATTATAATCTCGTCTCCCACTCTCTCCTGTCCCCTCTCCACACCCCCCCCCTCTTCTCTCTCTCCTTTCCTCTCCTGCTCTCCCTCTCCTCTCCGCTCCTCTCCTCTCCCCTCTTTACTCCTCTCCTCTCCTGCTCTCCCTCTCCTTCTCCTCTTCTCCTCTCCTCCTCTGTCGCCTTCTCTCTGCTCTCCCTCTCCTTCTCCACCTCCTCTCCCCTCCTCTCCCCTCACCTCTCTCTTCTTCTCCTCTCTCTCCTTTAGGGATCTGTCCATGAATGAACTCTCCTCGATCGACTCTCTCTCTTCTTTGCGACAATTGACAACTTTGTGAGTTCTTCCTATTTATAAATCTGTGCATAAATAATATATATATATATATACGTGTATATATATGTATTTAAAATAAAAAGTAAAGTTTTATCAGAAGGCCTTGAATGAAAAAGGAC
The DNA here is from genome assembly GCA_037447655.1 of Zygnema cylindricum. Lineage (NCBI taxonomy): Eukaryota > Viridiplantae > Streptophyta > Zygnematophyceae > Zygnematales > Zygnemataceae > Zygnema > Zygnema cylindricum. Next base: position 8,197 of record JBBHKE010000707.1, on the reverse strand, counting down.
TCTTAAGACATAAAAAAAAAGAGAAATTTTTCAATTTCAAATTACGCTTCCAATCCTCAAAATAAAATTTGCGATGAGATCCACGCTAAATTTAGTGAAATGTGTAATTCGGTTTTTTTGTTAAAGATTTTTTTTTTTTTTTTTTTTTTTCCCGTTTTTTTTTTTTTCCCTTGCAGAAAAATTGGTGGAAATGCTTTGACAGGACCATTTCCTGATTTTTCAAATTTCGGAAAACTCGAATATTTGTAAGTTTTATCGATGCAGACTTTCAGTTTTTTTTTTTTTTTTCTTTCTTTATTTTCCTTTTATTTATTTTTTTCTTTGTCGTTTGGTGTGTTTTTTTTTCCTTGGAAGGTTTTGATTTTTCTTTGGAAAATTGTCTTTTTTTTTTTCTCTGACAGTCTTTTCCTGTTCGTCTGTCTGTCTTTTTGTCCTTTTCTGCTTGTCTGTCTGTTCTGGTTTTTTTTCTGTCTTCTTTTTGTCTGTCACTGTTTGTTTTTCTGTCGTCACTTTCTGTTTTCTTTGTCTTTTTTATCTCTTACATTTGTCTTTTCTATTTTTGTCTTTCTTGTTTGCTTTCTTATCGTTTTCCTTTTTGATTTGTTTGTCCTTTTTTGTCTTTTCTGTTTGAGATATTCCATTCGTTCTTTTAATTTTTTTTTTTCTATTTTTATGACTTTTTTTTCTTTTTTTTTTTCGTGTTTCAGGGATGCAAACACAAATTTTTACAGCGGAGGCCTTCCCTCCTACCTCGGAGAATTCGAAAACTTAACTTTTTTGTGAGGATCTCTTTTACTAATTTTATTTGCATCTAATTCAGACACACACACACACACACACACACACACACACACACACACACACACACACACACACACACACACACACACACACACACACACACACACACACACACACACACACACACACACACACACACACACACACACACACACACACACACACACACACACACACACACACACACACACACACACACACACACACACACACACACACACACACACACACACACACACACACACACACACACACACACACACACACACACACACACACACACACACACACACACACACACACACACACACACACACACACACACACACACACACACACACACACACACACACACACACACACACACACACACACACACACACACACACACACACACACACACACACACACACACACACACACACACACACACACACACACACACACACACACACACACACACACACACACACACACACACACACACACACACACACACACACACACACACACACACACACACACACACACACACACACACACACACACACACACACACATGTATATTTGTATCTATGTATATATATACATATATATACATTTATATACATATATATACATATATATACATATATATACATATATATACATATATATACATATATGTATATGTATATGTATATACATATGTATGTATATATACCTCACAGGTAAGGTTGTTTCCCTCTCCCACTCCCTCTCCCTTTTAAGTTTAAATAGTTGCTTAAAACCTTTTTTTTACATATATATATATATATATATGTACATATATAGGGATTTACATTTTTATCTATGTATATATACATATAATTTTTTATATCTACGTATATATATATGCATATATTCATATTAATCCTCACAGATAAGGTTGTCTCCCTCTCCATCCCCCCTCTTTATTTAAATAGTCTCTTAATCCCTTTTTTTTACATATATATATATGTATGTGTGTGTGTGTGTGTGTGTGTGTGTGTGTGTGTGTGTTTGTGTGTATTCATTTTAATCCTCACAGATAAGGTTGTCTCCCTCTCCCTCCCCCTCTCCCTCTCAATTTAATACTTTTTTTTTTCCCCCCTTTCAGAAGCTTCGATTATAATCGATTCAGTGGAGAAATTCCCGTATCTCTCGCGAGACTCAAAAATTTAACTTTTTTGTACGTTTTATTTTTATTTTTAATTTTTTTCTAATTTATAATATCTCTTCTCTGAAGACAAATCTGCTACTTTTATTTCAAACAATTCATTTTTTTTTTTTTTTCATGTTACTTGATGTGTCTACAAGTTTTATGTTGAATAATGGATATTTAATAAAACATTTTTTTTTTTCAAGTAATGTTAGTTAATGAATAAGCTAATTTTAATCTAAAGATTGTTATTTAACAAAACAAGCTTTTACATTTCTGAAGTTGTGTAATTTAATAGAACAACTTTTTTTTTTTTTTCGGAAATGTTTCCAACAAATTAATTTTAGATTTATAATTTTAGTTTGTTGATTTCACTGATTTCTATAATTTACTTTTACTTTTTTCTCTGTAATTGGTTTTAAAGTTTGAAACAATGTGGACAACCTCAAAATACCTATTTATTTATTTTTGTCTCTATTTTTGTTTTTATTTTTTGATTTTATTTTTGATTTTATTTTTATTTTATTTTCTTATAAATAGGAGTTGTAGCCAATGTGGATTGACGGGATCGATACTTTCGGAAATAACCGGAATGAAATATTTGTTTCATTTGTAAGTAATATTTGTATTTTTGATTTATTTATTATTATTTTTTTTTCCAGTCTTTTTTTTTTTCCCCTTAAAGTTTACTTTATTTTATTTAATCTTTCTTTTTACTTTATTTATTTCTGTTTATTTAATTTTTTTTTTGTATTTTTTTGCGAATCCGTGCATCCTTTTTTTAGGTTTGAACCAAAAATAATGTGGATCCAAAAAAATAATATCTATGAATGCCGATTTTTGAGGGTGGTGGGAAGGTTTTTGTTTTTTTTTTGTCATTTCTGATTATAGTTTACGATGTTTTATGTAGTTCATTTATTTTTATGTATTTATTTGTTGATTATTATTTTTTTTTCCGAGAGACTTGGCGGAATTCCTGACAGAAGGACTCCAATGGAGCTAAACCACTCTGTAAGTCTCTCTCTCTCTCTCTCTCTCTCTCTCTCTCTCTCTCTCTCCCCTTCTCCCATTCCGTCATCTTCTCTCATTCTTCCCCTCTTCCCTCTCTTTCTCCTCCTGTTTTCTCTCCCCTCTCTCTCTCCCCTTCTTCTCCCCCTCCCTCTTTTTTTCTTTTTCTCTCCTCTCCCGATCGATTTTTTTTTTTTATAAAGGAAAAAACAATCCAGTTTGGTTCGAT
>JBBHKE010000705.1:117474-156096 GCA_037447655.1 Zygnema cylindricum | reverse complement strand
TGAAGTTTTGCAAGGGATCTAATAAAGTCCAGTCAAAAGCAGTGAAAAAAAAAACAGAGAGCTGATATAATCTTTTGGAGCATGTTTCTCTCTCTGTAACGAAATAAGGACTGGAGTGTGTCTAAGTTTTGCAAGGCTTCCTCAAATCAAATCCAGCCAAAATCAGTGAATTTAGACAACTGAAAAAGTAATGAAAGGAGATTCTGCGCTTCTATAATTACTGAGAGGTGGAAGGAAAGGATCAAAATGGTAAAACCGATTATAAATTGATCCGTCAAATATTGAAACCTAGAGGAGCTAACGTTATCCACAGAACACAGGTGTATGTGCGGATCAAGTTATGGCTGAAAAACTTCAGAAGTGAAGCTGAAAAAGTCAGGCTGTCCGAAGTAAGAAAGGGAGAAGAATATGACAGACGTCGTGTGACGTGGCGCGACGTGACGTTATCTGCCAGGGAATTGGATCACAAGTAGAAGACGCACTGGAATAATGCCACGTGTCAAAAAGAGAAAAGCTAGACAGCCAAATATGCGGCCATGGACATCATTTTAGAGTACAAGGAGAGGCGCCAGGCGGCAGGAAAGCAGGCAGTGTGCCAAACATTTTGTTTTCTTTTCTGAACGAAGCTATTACCGGAAGGTCAGCCAAAATAAAAACCAGAAGTATCTAACGGTTCTGTAACCAGCTGGATTGCCAACCCAAACTAGTGTGAATGCCACCTTGAAATAATATCCCTTTTTTCCTTTTTTTGTTTCTTATTTTTAGTTTTTTCACACGTGTACATTCGGTCAGCGACATAAACATATATATGAAACTACCCGGCGACAGTAATTGATGTGGACTTACCAATCAATGGCTGTTCGGAAAGTTCAGTTTCTGTCGACAAACATTCGTAAAATTTTCCCTTGACCGTTTTTTTGTTGTGGACCAGGTTCAATGCTCCCCAAAAGAATGAATAAAGGAGAATAAAAAAAAAAAATGGGGGACAGTAAACGAAATCGCCAAAAAAAATCTGAACCGCGAAATTTTGGTGGTTCGAACTTCACAAACCCCTCCAACCACGAAAATGAACGATTTTTCAATAATGAAGACTTGGTAGATTCTGTATTTCTAACCTCAGGATCTCCCAAAATATCGAAACGCGCGTCGACCTTCTGGGCTCTGGAAGAGGCGTTCCCCATCGCCGTTTACAGCTTTACGCTTAAAAAAAAAAAGGTACGAAAAAAATAATACGTACTTTTATGTACAATGGTGACAGCTGTCCGTACGTTAAGTGAATCCTCAGATCCAGTTTGGTGGGTTCTGATTCTTCTGTGGATAGGCTGGGACGTTCCTTTGTCCCAAAATCGTGATTCTTGCCACGTGGTAAGATCTTTGGGCTTGAAACACCTTAAGCAGTCTTGCGGAGGGAGAATCATAGTACACGTGGCGGAAGGAACGTCCTGTGCCACACGAACAAATCTTCCGACCAATAACAAATTGGGGACCGTGCACAAAATCCAAATTCAGAAAATCAGAAAATCTGGACCGGCAGTCAAGCCTGGCCACTCGTTCCGGCAGCTGTCAAATAATGACCCACGACAAGCTCATTACAAATTTAACAATATTAGGTCAATCTACACGTTGCCATAAAATTTCAAATCAGAAAAAACGAGCGAAAAAATTACCGGGAATGAAAACGCCGAAGGCTCGTGGGAAAAAATCTAGTTAAAAAACAAAAATGTTAGCTTTAGACTATTCAGGATTCAACACACTGCAAATGTAGCAAATAAAAAGGAATTTTCGTACATAAAAGGACAATATTGTTGGCTCGACGACAACGTGCAGAAACCTTTTGGCGGTAGAAAACTGAGTTTGAATCTTTCCGTAAAAATCAGTTTCGTACACTTCTGTACGGTAAGCTTTGGCACGACGGTGTTGCTGACGGTGCCCATTTGTCAGTCGGCCCGTGTGTTTGAGGCGGCCGGTTGCGATGTAAGCGAGTTACCGTACTGTACTGTACCGTACTCTCTGCTGCAGTTCTGCTCAGAGCAACGGATATTTCCAAAAACCCTAAAAAGGCCCTAACAGATAATCATCACTGGCAAACGTGTTTTTTAAAGAGATATTGTATTTGATATTGTGATCATGCATGGGGACAACCGCCCGGACTAAACTAGACGCAAGTCTGAACGTCCGTCCCATCACCGTCAATGTTACCGTCAAAGTTTCAGAATTCCCGTACAAAACTGCAATTGCCGAGCCTTTGTCTCGCAATTACTGCGTCCCTTCGTGAATTCACAGCGCATCTTCCGTACCGAATCGAACGCCACTAGTGACGCGTCCTGGCCTTACAGTCGGCTGTCAGTTATCCGTACACAGTATGCCGCCCTAGCCAGACAATAAAGGGCATGGCTGCGGACACCAGAAGAAGACTTGCTTCGGACGCCAATCCAGCTCGGTACCGTACAACTACAACTGGCAGAGAACGCAAACGGCCACAAACTGGCCGCTAAAAAGTGCAGTCTACTTGCAATAGTCGCTACAGTACAGCAAAGTACTGTACAGAACACCGTCAATCGCTATTAGAGTATATAACGCCAATTCAATGCCCTTTTTTCAAAAAAAAAAACCTGAAATACAATTAATAACGCTATTTAACTACGTGGACCATATTCTGCCACGTCTCAGATACTAAATTAGAATCAATAACGGTAATTGCTTTTTGACGCTATTTAACCGTTGACTCTAATAGCGATTGGCGGTGTACTGTACACCGCCAATCGCTATTAGCGTAGAAGTTTCTTTAGCCTATACGAATAGATAGCGTGGTTTACGCAAATTGGGAATTTGGAAATTTTCGAAGAAATCGATTACACTAATTAGGAATTAGGGTTTATTTAAATAGTGTGGATAACTCTATATGAGAATAAATAAAAAAAAGAGCGGGACGGGATTAGCGTACACAACGCTAATAGCGATTGGCGGTGAACTTTACACCTGAATCGTTATTAGAGTAGAAGTTTTTTTAGCGTATAGGAATAATTACCGTTATTAACGCTAATTGGGAATTTGGAAATTTTCAAATAAATCGTCTACACTAATTAGGGATTACGTTTTGTGTAACAGTAATAGCGAATCGAACTTGTTTATAAAAGGGTATTTAGGAGTTATGATTATAGATTACTAAATTTGGTAGACGTTCGCGAAAGAATCACGCGATTTGGAGTTATATTTCAAAAGTTATAGCTATGGGTGCACTTAGGTGGCAGTGCGGAGTCTAAATAACAGGTGGGTATCATTGAAACGGGTTAAGGGTCAAATTAGTACCGAAATTTCGCGTGAACGTTTCATAAAGTTCTAATGAAACGTTCAGTATGCATGGTACTTCGTTTCGTACAATTTTTAGTACGAAACGTCACTTTCACTTAAGGGAATTTCGTAGGAAGTTTCACGTGCGAAATTTGTGACGCATGATCGTGCGAAGTCGCGTTTTGTTTGGCGCGCGCTTTTGCACGTAAATGTTACGTAGTGAAACGTAGCGTTTGATTGGTTAATAAAGTGCTAAGTAGTTAGTAAGAGATTTCGCACGTTTTTGCATTGGTCAGTCCGAGTCCTTGCTGATCAATGATTGGCCCAGGTAAAAGCCTGTTCAAACGGAGCTTTGACTCTGGCCTGGCGAGTCCAAGGCGATGATGGATAAATGGAGAAGTGTAAGAGGAGAGTAGACATCTTTTCATTTGGGGAAAAGTTTGTGGAAATTACGGCTGATCTTGGTCCTGAGCGATTAATACCAAATTGGAGAAAAGGCATTTTGCATTGAAATCTCTTACTAACTAAATAGTGTTTTAGTAGTTAAGAGATAGAATTATTAAGAGTGGAGAGTAGTGGAAAATACTTTAATAAGAAGGGTTGAGCCACGAGGGCAAGAGACCAAGCTAATGTTATGTGGACAAAAGCATCTTCTAATTTAAAGTTTATCCTTATCTGAGTGTTGTCAAATGTGGATGTGTGTATTCCAATGTGTGGAATGTGTGGTTGGAATTGTTTGTAGTAATGGGATTTTCTGAGATGTAGGAGATCCTGTTACATATGGTATCAAAGCTTTGGTTAGAAACCAATGAGAAGTTTGCTCACCCGAAAATCGATTGCCGTGACCGGTGAGGGTGCTCTGACTTGTGTCGGTGGAACCACAATGTGAAGTGGTAGGGGATTGGAGGGAAACTAAGTGACCACACTGCCAGCGGCCGCTGGTTTGATGTGGGGCCTGCTTAGGTTCTAAGGACTAAGGCGGGGTGGGCAGTGTAGCCACCGCTAAAGCTCACTCCAATTACCTAGAGGCCAAACAAACTTGCCTTCTCCTAGCAATGATTCATGTGTAGAGGAAGGGCTTGTGCCATGAAGGGTGAGGAGGTGAGGATTAGAGAGTAAAAGATCCTGATGTAGTGGGAAGTGGGAAATTTGCTAATGGAGGAGAAAGAAAGTGGAGTACTTTACTTCTTCAAGAGCAAAGGAGTCCAGAAATGACTCAAAATTTTTCAAACCCTAAATTGTTACCTTTGATTGATTTCAATTTTGTTGTTGCAAAATTTATGGTTAAATCTTACCTTTGAGAGCTTTCAATTTTTGCTATTGCAAAAATTTGTGGGGAAACTCTTACATTTCTGTTTCAATGTTGGGAAATTGAAAATTGAATTTGAGCTAACTTACTTTCAATGTCTTTTTGATTTCTCAGATTTTGATCTTTTCAAAGGATTTGTTAAGGAAAAGAAGTCTTGGATTGGAGCAATTTGAGGACTTCAAATCTGCTGCAAATATATTTGGGAAATTACATTCTATCCTTACTTTTGCTTGATTTCATTGTGTGATAATGGCAAATTCTGCATGGACACGTGAAATAGAGAATATTTTAAATATATTGAAGAAGCGTACTGTGAAATTGGTCAAAAGATTTAACAATCATGCTGCCGCTGTGGATGAAACCATTTCCGAATTGAAAAATGAATTGAAAATTGTTAAAGAAAATGGAAATGTTTCAAATGAGAAATTGGACGAACTTATTAAAATAATTCAGATCAAAAATGATGTTAATGACAAAAAGGGTGAGAGAAGTAAAAGGAATGCTGGTTTTAGGGAGGATGATCATGATAGACCTAAAAAGATAAGAGATCTGAAATTGTCTATTAGTGAGGCACCATCGTTTGATGGTAAGAAGATTGATGAGTTGGATGTTTGCATTTTTCATATAGAGTATTATTTGGAATCTAGAAATTGTGATCATGATGATTACACTTCTTTTCCTATTAGTTGTCTGAAAGGTGATGCTCAAATTTAGTATTACACCCAGAGAAGATCTAAATTGATTCCTGATAATGCTGATTGGGAAACTTTTAAAACCGCGATCAAATCGCGTTTCTTGTCTGTCACTTTTAAATCCAGAATGGAAGAAAAGTGGCTGAATTGTAAGCAGACTGGATCTGTGAAGGATTATATTGTAGAATTTGACTCATCTAGTATTCATGTCATAGGTTTGACTGATTAAATGGCTAAATTGCATTTCTTGAACTATTTGAATCCTATACTGAAATAAGAGCTAAAACATCAAAATTTTAATAATTTGAAGGAATTACAAGATAAGTCATTGGAATTAGAGGATCAGTTGGGGTATAATCGGGAAACTCGATCACTAAAGGGTAATTTAAATGAAGTATCACAGTGGGATGAGGAGGAATTTGTTGAAAAGGGTCTGAATGCGGGTCTGGTGAATAGGCAAAATATCTTCAGGGGAAATCAAAGGGGTGGACATAGTGTTAATGTAGGAAATAAATTTAACAATAGAGGGGGGTACATTAAAAGTCTTAAACCAAACATTAATGCTCAGAAGTCTAACCTTACCATCCCCACATGCACTATTTGTCAGAAAAAGGGTCATAGAGCATTTGAGTGTGCACAATTGAAAAATATTAACTGTTATAACTGTGCAGAGGAGGGACATTTTAGTAGAGAGTGCACAAAACCCAAAAAGAAAGTCACTTGTTTCAAATGCGGAGGTCCAGATCATTACGCTAAAGACTATACAGATAAAGGTTCTCTCAAAATAGTCGATGTAAATGAGGGTCGCCAAGAGGATATTGCATTACCTAGCTGAGCAAGAAGCCCAAGAGGTGGGAAACTGAAAGGACTAACTGAAAGTCCTCAGTTGAGTCAACCAAATCCAGATGTTAAGGAGTTAACTCTGGAGGGCAAATTAATTAATGGAAAGGTTAGGATAGCTGAATTTATTATGATTCTTGCCACACTGCATAGTTTGAAGAATCCTTCGGATGAAATTCTCAACAACAGACCTATTTTTGGACAGTTAAGTAATGAGGACACCAGACACAGTTTGATTAGATTCGATTCTTTAGTGGAGGGAAAACCATTAAGAGTAATGGTCGATTCAGGTGCTACACATAATTTTATTTCGCATAAGTTTGTAGAGGAAAATAGAATTCCTGCTGTCATAAGGGAAAAACCTTTACATGATAAAGTGGCAAATGGTTATAAGTCCACATTAGACTTACAAACTGACACAATTGAAGTGGATATTCAGGGTCATAAAATGAAAGTTGTGTGTGAAATAATGAATTTAGGAAGTGAGGAACTAATTCTGGGAAAGCCTTGGTTAACAGAACATAATCCTCAAATTAATTGGGAAATTAACACCTTAAAAGTGAAGTCTGAAAACCGTTGGAAGGTTTTGCAAGCATTATCTCATAAGAAATTGCATAGGAATCATATAAACAATATAACCAGATTAGGAGTGGAAGGTTTGATATCTGCTAAACAATTTAAAAAACACTTAAATGATAAAACGAATCATGCTTTCTTATTATTAGTAACTGAGGCAGTTACCGATAAAGGGGGGGGAGAAAAAACTAACATTGATGTCATCCCTGAATCAGACACCATTAAAACTTTCAAAAAACTAAAATCTGATTTTGTAACTGACATTAATACATCTGATGTTGTTGTTAAAGATTTGTTTTTTGAATTTCGTGATGTTTTTTCAAGTGATTTACCCTCGGAAGGCCACCTTCTCGAGATATAGAACATGTTATTAACCTTGAACCTGGATGCAATCCTCCTGTCACAGGAATTTATAAGCACAGTTTCTTTGAGCAAGAAGAGTTAAAGAAACAGATCAAAGAACTCTTAGAGAAATGACATATTCAGCCTAGCAAATCACCGTATGGAGCACCAGTTCTCTTTGTCAAAAAGAAAGATGGAACGTTGAGAATGTGTGTCGATTATCGTAGTCTGAACAAGATTACGGTGAAGGATAAGTATCCGTTACCTTTAATTTCTGATTTGATAGATCGTTTAAAAGGTGCTACAGTATTTTCGTTGATTGACCTGCGTAGTGGCTTTAATCAAGTGCCAATCAGAACTGAGGATGTCGATAAAACTGCTTTTAGGACTAGGGTGGGTCATTTTGAATGGATAGTGATGCCATTCGGCTTAACGAATGCACCACCTACTTACCAAAGATTAATGAACCAAACCTTTTCAGATTACATAGATGAGTTTGTCCAAGTGTTTATAGATGATATTTTAGTTTATAGTGAATCTAAAGAACAACATGTTATTTATTTAAGAAGAGTGGTGTAAAGATTAAGAGAAAGAAAATTATATGGAAAATTATCAACAAATTTTACAGGAACCTCATGAGCATTTAGGACATCTAGGTCGAGATAAAACCCTTAGTCGGTTGCAAAGTAGATTGTTTTGGCCTGGGATGGCAAAAGAGGTGTCAAAACACGTGGAAAGTTGTGTCCCTTGCCAACAGAGTAAACCTAGTACCCAAAAACCTAAAGGTCTCTTAAAACCTTTGGATATTCTCGAAAGACCGTGGGAATCTGTCAGTATGGATTTTATTGTCAGGTTGCCTGCTACATCTAAAAGGAATGACAGTATCATGGTCGTAGTCGATAGGTTCAGTAAAATGGCAATCTTTATCCCTTGAAAAACTACTCATTCAGTTGTAGATATTGCAAAGTTATATTTTGACAACGTGGTCAGACATCATGGAGTTCCCTTGTCTATAATCAGTGATAGAGATTCTAAATTTACATCTGCATTTTGGAAAGAATTGCAGCAAAACTTAGGTACTGAATTAAAAATGAGTACCTCTTATCATCCTCAGACAGATGGACAAATAGAAAGGATGAATCGTACAATGGAAGAAATGCTTAGGACTGTTTGCAGTGGAGTTCAGAACACATGGGAATCTAAACTGCCATTAATGGAATTTGCATACAATTCATGTAAACATGCTAGTACAGGATTCTCACCATTTGAAGTTGCATACGGATACCAACCGATAGAAGCATTAGACTTAATAACAGGGATCACACAAGAGAATAGGGGTTCAGGAACGGAATTTTGGGAATATATTCAAACAGTTTGGAGAACTGTCCGTTATGCATTAGTAGAGGCACAAAAGAGGCAAGAATTAAATGCTAACCGCAAACGGGGTGATTGGGTGTTACGCACAGGTGACAAGGTTTGGCTTTCTACAACTCATTACAGGTGCAAGATCGAGGGACAATCGGATCCTACGGGGAAATTTGCTCCTAAGTTCTTTGGACCATTTACTGTAATCGAGATGATATCGTCAGTTGCTGCCAAATTGGACTTTCCGGCGTCAACAAAAATTCATCCAGTTATACACATTAGCCAATTGACACCAGCGAATCTTCGACCAACCGATGAAGAATTGGAATTGGATCCCTCAGTAATTATAGAACCTGAAGTCCACAGATGGGTAATAGATTGGGTTGGTCAACGGTTCAAGGTCGGCGATACTATATTCTGGCAAGTGCATTATCTAGGAAGGCTTGAGGATGAGTTGACTTTAGAGGATAAAAATTCTGAATTTTTACAGAGGTATTGGAGAGACAATAATATAGAGGTCCCGTCTTAAGAATTAAAAATGTTTTAACTAAGGGCAGTTAAAAATAAAGAGGGGATGATGTAACAGTAATAGCGGATCCAACTTGTTTATAAAAGGGTATTTAGGAGTTATGATTATAGATTACTAAATTTGGTAGACGTTCGCGAAAGAATCACGCGATTTGGAGTTATATTTCAAAAGTTATAGCTATGGGTGCACTTAGGTGGCAGTGCGGAGTCTAAATAACAGGTGGGTATCATTGAAACGGGTTAAGGGTCAAATTAGTACCGAAATTTCGCGTGAACGTTTCATAAAGTTCTAATGAAACGTTCAGTATGCATGGTACTTCGTTTCGTACAATTTTTAGTACGAAACGTCACTTTCACTTAAGGGAATTTCGTGGGAAGTTTCACGTGCGAAATTTGTGACGCATAATCGTGCGAAGTCGCGTTTCGTTTGGCGCGCGCTTTTGCACGTAAATGTTACGTAGTGAAACGTAGCGTTTGATTGGTTAATAAAGTGCTAAGTAGTTAGTAAGAGATTTCGCACGTTTTTGCATTGGTCAGTCCGAGTCCTTGCTGATCAATGATTGGCCCAGGTAAAAGCCTGTTCAAACGGCTTTGACTCTGGCCTGGCGAGTCCAGGGCGATGATGGATAAATGGAGAAGTGTAAGAGGAGAGTAGACATCTTTTCCTTTGGGGAAAAGTTTGTGGAAATTACGGCTGATCTTGGTCCTAAGCGATTAATACCAAATTGGAGAAAAGGCATTTTGCATTGATATCTCTTACTAACTAAATAGTGTTTTAGTAGTTAAGAGATAGAATTATTAAGAGTGGAGAGTAGTGGAAAATACTTTAATAAGAAGGGTTGAGCCACGAGGGCAAGAGACCAAGCTAATGTTATGTGGACAAAAGAACTTCTAATTTAAAGTTTATCCTTATCTGAGTGTTGTCAAATGTGGATGTGTGTATTCCAATGTGTGGAATGTGTGGTTGGAATTGTTTGTAGTAATGGGATTTTCTGAGATGTAGGAGATCCTGTTACATTTTGTTTTTAAATAGTATAGATAATTCTATTTGAGATTTTTTTTTTTTAAAAGGTATCGAATTAGCGTTCAATACGCTAATAACGATTCACGGTGTACCGAACCTTACATCTTTTACTCCTCCTACTCTTCCTCCTACTTCTTTTCCTCCTCCTCTGACTCCTAATTCTTTTCCTCCTCCTCTGACTCCTAATTCTTTTCCTCCTCCTCCTCTGACTCCTACTCTTCCTCCTACTTTTCCTCCTCCCCCCCCCCCCCCTACGGACGCCCGATTGTACTTTTCAGATGTCGGCAGTTTATGAACTTGGCAAAATCGAAGTTTAGGCTTCGGGAACACCGTTGGATGACAATCTTGCTCGTGCGAATCGCTTTTTGCGGGTGGGCAATTTCGACAGAGTCGTTTGGAATTTATCATAATTGTTCAAATCGCGCTATTTTTTCATTTTTTTCCGATTTTAACGTCATGACTTTTCAAAAAAACGCAAAAAAAACGCGAAGTACCTTCTATCCGGTAAACTGAACAGCCAATTTACAGTAACTATACGGTATTTTACGGCAACTGTACGGTTTTGTACGGGAAATGTACAGACTTTGTCGAAAAAGACACGTTGCACTTCGTATTACTATCTCTCCGGTAAACTGAACATAAACTTTACGGGAAATGAATGGAATTGTACCTGAAATGTACGGAATATTACAAAACAAGACGGAAATTGTACGGAAATTGTACGGAAAATGTACAAACTGCGGTACATGTTCAATTCATTTTTTAACATGTACGACATTGTACGGAAAGAAATTCATTAACGATTTTTTAGATTATTTCAAATCGACCTCTCTAATTTCTACGTATTATTTGCGCGTTTGATTTGTTCGTAAAAAACGATTTGAACAACTATGGAATTTATTGTCGGTTGTAGAATTTTACATTTAAAAAATAAAAAACAAGGGAAAACACAAAACATACCTAAAAAGTAGTGTTGTGTATCGGCAATAAAGTTATCGCGATATCACCGATATCGATAGTTATCGATTATCGAACGGTCAAGGGTCCCGATAAACCGCTCAGAGACCAACAAATTCCTTATCGGCGATAAGTGGAAAAAGTATAGTACGCTATATAATAGTACTTTATAATATATTGTATTTTATTTTTCACTGTACATAGCGTGGCATGCCACCTGTAAAAAGTTGTTCCGTAACTTGTGTAACGGCATAACGTCAGCTCAGTACGATGGGATAAATCGTACAATTGTACGATACAACCGTACAATTATCGCTGATAGTTATCGGTACCATCGTTATCGTGATACAAAACCGATAGTATCGGTTTTGTATCGGAATAACACCAGTTTCGATATATCGTGCCAGTATATCAATTATCGGCAAGCCAAAAAAAGGTACATATCGATTATCGACAAAAACCTAACGATACACAACACTACTAAAAGGTGAAAAAACTACACCGCGAATCCTAATAAGGCTAAAGAAATAAAGACAAAAAACTTGCCTTATTAAGGGTACTGCAAGTACGCGTTTTTTTCTGTCGTTTTCCTATAAAACTTAGGGTTGTACTGCCTAAGGGTCGCGTTCCATTAGTCGAAAAGTGGGGTAGTTTACGGAAATCCACGGCTAGCCATAACAAACCGTATCGCTTATTTTGTTTTTATACTCGAAACGACATTACAGATAATCTTACCAATACGCTCCAAAGGTATGGAAGGTAACACTTACCGTCGAATATTCATCCGCGAGGCGTTCGCTTCATTTTTCTCTGTAACTGACAAAGTAAATGAAGGTGGGTTGGCAACTACAAAAAAAAAAAAAAAAATCGCGTCGCGCTGGACGATTAAGCTATGTGTCACGATAGACAACCAGCGAAAATTGACAAAATTTGCACATGGTATGTACTTTTCAAAATGCAACTGAAGCAAAAAAAAAACTCGAAACGGTTAGTCGTCGCGCTATTTATGGCAACGCTCTTTCGTCACACTATTTTCGGCAAAGGATTTCCGTCATGTTCGAAAACAAGAACTCAAAAAATTGAGCTGGTGAAAAAGACGCGCATTTGCAAAAAGTACAAATGTTCTGTCGTATTATGACTTGGTACGCAGGTACATGGTGAACAAGTGAAGATTTGAAGTGAAATTTGTCGGTGTGAAAAAATTGAAGGATATTCAATATCAGATCATAGCTTACATGGTGCCACTCAATGTGTAACACGTGGTTTACATATTTTTCGTGATGGAACATAAACTCAATCAACCCAGCCTATAGAGTTAGTCGTACGATTGCAGAAACGGTTGGTGAAACTTGACCTTTAATTGTGACCGTTTGTTTGTTTCGGAGCGATATATCGGGACCCTTGACCGTTCGATAACCAATAACTATCGGTATCGATGTTATCGCGATAAATTTATTGCCGATACACAACACAACATATTATTGTGAAATCTCGGAAAATAGACGCAGTTCGGTTGGTAGTGCACGTAGTGAATTTTGCTAGTGTCTACGGCACTCCACAACAATAATACGTAGTCGACTTGACGAGGTGTTTTGCCTTAAGAATTTATTTGAAGTAATGTGAAGGCAATTTACGCGTCTATATGCTTTCTAACTGTTGAAATAAAAAGTTTTTATTGTTATTTTATAGGTCTTAATATATTAGCGGAAAAAGGAACATGCATGCAGCTTGTCTTCATCTCTTCTCTCTTACCCCCATACTTGTTGTAATCACTGAAGGAGAGAGAGAGTGATGGAGCCATGGCTGCCCCAGCTCCATAGAAAGGGTTAGAGAGTGACCTTAAGTCACTCACTACAAAAGGGTTGAGTCGAGCAGGACTCGAACCCCCGACCAGTAGAGCGTGGCGTAGCCGTCCGCTCTAACCAGTCTGTCGTAAATGTTGGCCAGAGTATATAGTGTGTGACTTATATTAAAAGTTTGTGACGTCCCAGAAACCGATTAACGGAAATGTAAACGTAACATCATAGAACAGCATAAATTCAGTGCGGACTGGATCTCGCACGAAACAAATGAATTTGACATTTGTTTCGACGGACGACATTTAATGCCGGTTCTTATCCATCAGCATACGTCTTCGCTGAGATTCCGGAATGGTCACTTTGGCGTTTTGTGACGTGGCATGACCTCGAGCCACGTGGAGAGATGACATTCGGTTATGTGAATTCCGTGGAACGTACGGACGAGTGAAAAACGGACACGCGTCCACTTAATAGCCTTGTTGTACATATGCCGTACAATAGGTACACCGGCAGTAGTACTTTTTGGTACGGTACAGCAATCTGATTGGTCTGTACTTCAATAGATAGAAGTTATTAGAGGGAATAACGACTTAGAAAAATTTGGTAGGTAGTCACATCTCCCTTTGAGAGTTTGTACAAATTGGCATTTTTACTGCCTCATAACTTATCGGTTGGTTGGCCGTTTTCAGTGATTATTTTTGCTACAAACTTAAGGGAGTCCAAGCTGCACAAGGGTGCAGTCAAATTGTCAGTTTGCCATCTTGGGCAGTAGTGATTGTGGCTTGAAGTGGGTTAGTTTAACACTATCTAGAGGCTTCTTGTATTTTGTCGTCCAATGGAGGACACAGAATTGCAGGTTATGGGCCCACCCTTTAGGGTGCTCACCTTCAATGGATCTGGGTTCATCTATAGGGAAGCCATGATGATGGGAGCTCTGTGCAAAAAAGGATACTGGGGTATCGTCAGTGGATAAGTGAAACGTCCACCTTCGGGAACTCCACCACTATTTGCATGAGTAAGGTTTCCTACATCAACGGCTGCTTCAACGGAGGAGGCAGATGATGGGGACAGCAGTGTGTCCGAAAAGGGGAAAGGGAAGGAGACACCCCTCACTCCTATTGCCACAGTACCAGGAGCGTCGACTGTGAAGACTGTGGAGAACGATATTCAAATGTGGGAAGATATTAACATGGCTGCCAGGAACTTCATTTTGAGGCACCTCACTCAAGCTTTCGCCATCCCTCATCTTCACATGTACAAGGCCGAGGAATTGTGGGTGAGTTTGGTGGAGATTTATAGAGTTGGAACTATTCAGGAGCTCTAGTTGGCTGAGCAAAAGCTAGTGAGTTACACTTACAAAAGAGGAAAGATGTTAGAATACTGTAATGATCTTTCTTGTTTGTATATGGAGATGGAAAGTGACGGGTGGACAGGTACAATGAAAATGAAAGTTAACACCCATTATCATGAAGTTATCAGATGAGTTCGAGAACATAGTGTACCGGGTACAGGAAATGCGTGATAGTTCATGGAAATGTAACACACTGGTAAGGATGATACTTGTGTAGGAAAACACAATGAAGATTAGGAGAGGAGGAAAGAGCATTTAAGCTCTAGCAGCAGGAGGGGGCCGATGGGGGAAGGACCAAAAGAAATCATACGAAAGGGAAAGAGATCATTCTGGAGGACCGAGGCCCCCAAAGGGTCTTTGTCATTTTTGCAAAAAGCCGGGACACTTCATCGCAGATTGTGTCAAACTTTCGGAGCTAGGGCTCCAAGAGAATCCTAGAAGGGGTTCTTCTGGAGGGAAGAAAAAGGTACTTGTGGTTACAAAAGTGACAAGAGAAACCGACGATGAGTCTTCTGAGGAGGATGGGGAGCTCTTTCTTGACAAGACTCTAGAGGAGAAGGAGATACCTCGGAGACAAAAGTGTGCCTTTGGAGCAATTCGGGAAGCTCCACAGGAAGGATGAATCATGCATCCATGCATATATGTCGTGAAAAGGAACTCTTCACTAAGCTAAAAAAGATCCCTACTGTAGAGATATAGTATGCGGATGGGAGAGTGGTTACTACAGATCTAGTGGGATCACTAGATCTGAAAGTCTTAATGGAGGGCAAAACTTCTATACTTACATTCTCAGATGTACTCTACATTCCTCAGCTGAGTAAAAATCTTGTCTCTACGTCTGTGTTAGATGACAAAGAGTTTGATACCTTCACTAGAAAGGGCGTCTTTACAGCTAAGTATGGGGATAAAGTTTACGTGAAAGCAGATAAGGGTAGCCAAAGAATGTTTAGGCTTAACTTGAGTAATTAAAAGAAGTATGCTTACTATGTTGGTGTTCCTAAATTGATGATTTGGCATAAGCAGATGGGACATGTGCATTTAATAGATTGAAAGAAATGAAAAAGCTTGGGGTAGTAAAAGACATTTAGATTGGGGATAATGAAATGATGGATGATTGTAGTGGTTGTGCTTAAGGTAAGGCTCACAAACTTCCTTTTCCCAAAGTCGCCACATATAGAGGAGAGAAAGTATTAGATTTGGTCCACATAGATAATTTAAGACATGCAAAAGTACCTTCGGTTGGAGGAAAGAGGTTTATGATGACAATAACCAATGATTGGTCTAGATACTCTAGAGTCTACTTTTTAAAAACTAAGTTTGAAGCATCAACTTACTTCAAAGAATATAAAGCGTGGAGTGAGAAGTTGCATGAAACCCCCATTAAGAGGATAAGGAGTGATAATGGGGGGAATATACCTCTTACCAGTTTGAGGAATATTTGAGAGATGAGGGAATGCAGCACCAGAAAACTGTACCATATAACTCGGAACAAAATGGGTAGCTGAGAGGTTGAATCGAACACTAGGAGATAGTGCATGTAGTATGTTGGATGACAAGAAAATAGGAAAGAGATTTTTGGCAAAAGCAATGAACTATGCCAACTACATTAAGAATGGAGTCCTTACCTCAGTTGTAAAGGGTGTGACACCTTATGAGAGATGGATTGGAAAGAAACCAGATATCTCACACCTTAAAGTATTCGGTAGCCAAGTTTACAATCTTGACACGGATAGAAAAATCTGGAAACTAGATGCTAAGGGAAAACCTAGATACTTTGTGGGATATGATGAGGATGTTAAGGGATATAGAGTCTATGACTTAGCAAAGAAAGATATCATTCTGGTCAAACACTTAGATGTCATGGATGAAGGGAAGTCATTTGACCACTTCAAATACACAAACAAGATAAGAATCGAATTTGAGTTGGAAAGTGAGGAAAACTGTTGATATTTGGGTATTTTCTAGGTATTTATTAGATAGAAAAAGAGTAGAGGCAGTCTGCCTCTGACTCCCTTCTCCAAGCCCCCACACTTGTTGTAGTCACTGAATGTTGGAAAGGGAGCTAAAGCCATGGCTGCCTAAGCTCTCCTGAGAGACAAGTGTAGATAAATATAGATTTACTAAAATGAATGTTGACAGACCCAGGATTTGATCGTGGTATCTACCGTCCATCAAGTCTCTCGTAGCCGTTAGCTTTAACCGTTAAGTCTAAGAATAGTGTTACAATCTATAGGGTTTGATAATTATATAAATAGTGAAACGTAGACTAATTCGTTTAACGGGAAATATATACATAGTGCATAGATAGAGTTTTGTTTAGTACGGAGTAAGGTAAAGGGAAAGAACGGATACCGTACATTTGTTTCGATAGATAAACAAATACCACGCACCAATTTTCGACGGCTACAATTGAATGTCAGTCTCGATCTGACGACCGCGATAAATGCCGAGATCGCGGAGTATATTTTTGGCGGTTTGCGGTCATTGTAGAATTCAATGGTCCATTAAAAGTATTTTCTAGGTCTAAATAGAAATATAGAAAGAAGTCGAGGCAGTCTACCTCTAACTTTTCTCTCCAACTCTCAAACTTGTCGCAGTTACTGAGAAATTGCAGAGGGAGCTAGAGCAATGGCTCTCTAGGCTATCCAGAAGTTTACGGGAAATGTATATTAGTTAGGGGTTTATTTACTAGAAGGTATGTGCCGGTTACAAGATTTGATCCAGGTACCTACCGGACGGCAGGCAACCGGTAGCCGGTAGCCTTAGCCGTTAAGTCTTGTACTAGTGTTACGTAATATATGGTTTGATATTTAATTAAAAATTTATACGTAGGATAGTTCATTTAACTGAAACTGTTTACGGGAGACATAGATCCAGTAATGTAAAAGTACAGATTATGGTACGAATAAAAAACCAATACCGCGCATTTATTTATATAGTGAAACGAATACCTCGCATGTATTTATTAGGGCTACGATTAAATGTGAATTTAATCGGACGGCCGGAATTAACAACGAGATCGCGGAAGAGGATTTCTGTGGTTTTTGGTCATCGACACATCAGATGACACGTGGCGAAATTACATTGGATCGCGGCATTTCCGAGGATTAAGGGAGCGAATCCGGACAAACCACGTGTCGACATTTAGGTCATGTTGTATAGTGTCCGTACAGAAAGGACACTAGCAGCTGTATTTTTGTGTATGGAACTATAATCTGATTGGCTCCGTACATCAGTAGAAAGAGTATGTGAGAGATATAGGACTTAGAAAAAATTAGAAGGTAGGACCCTCTCTCCCAAAGAGCTTCTGTACAAAAGGTCAACTTAGACTCTCCATAACTTACTGCTCAAGGGAGCAAATTCAGAGATTCTTTTTGCTATCGACTCAGGGGAGTCTTGATTTTACAAGGGTGAAGGTGGTCAGAGTTATTGTTTGCCAGGGTGGCAATTGTTTGTGTTGAAACACAAAAAGGGTCAGGGTTATCTTACAAGCTTCTTGGAAGCTGTCCACTTTGAGGACTTATAGAGGTCTCAGAGTTTCAGGTTATGGGCCCACCCTTTAGGGTACCAATCTTTAATGGAACTTGCTTCATATATTGAGAAAGTATGATGATAGGAGCTCTATGCGAAAAAAGGTTTTGGGGGATAGTGAGTGGACGGTTGGGGCGTCTATCAAGTATTCCAATCCCTCCAGGGTTTGGAGGAAGTAGATTCACCAGGAAAGAGGATCCACTTTCAAAGGAGGAAACAAAGGAAGAAGAGGTGGTGGACAAAGGAAAGGAGAAGGAGACGACCACACCAATTGCAACTGGTTCGGCATTCATGTCACCTATTCCGAGGAACGAGGAGAATGATACTGAAACTCGTGACTTCAACAATATGGCGGCAAAGCACTTCATCCTACGCCATCTCACTCAGGGACTTGCATGTCCTCATTTGCAGGTAGAAAGGGCACCCGATCTTTGGATGGCTCTCATAGAGATGTACCGAATTGGTACGATCCAGCAACAACAGTTGGCTGATCAGAAAGTTAAGGAGTATGTATACAAAGGGGGGAAGATGTAGGATTTTTGCAATGAGTTTGCTACACTCTTCATGGAGCTAGAGAGTGCGGGAAAAGATTTTAGTGAAAAACAAAAGGTTAACTGTTTACTGATGAAGTTACCCGATGAGTTCGAGAACATAGTCAACCGTGTGCAAGACTTGCCGGACTCAAGGTGGATATGGAACTCAGTGGTAGGGATGATTCTCGTTTGGGAGAATACGATTGAGATCCGAAAGGGAGGAAAGATTGGCCAGGCCTTGGCAACTGCGACCGATTGGAGGAACAAGGATTCCCGAAAACTGGTCGGAAACTATAGGGGGAGGGAGCAAAAAAATCAGATCGACGAGTTCGGACCAAGGGCTCCCAAAGGTTTATGTCATTATTGTAAAAAACCTATGCACTATATGGCAGAGTGCACTAAACTAACTGAGCTTCGGTTAAAGGAGGGGCAGACCGGTGGAACCCCGAGAGGAAAGAAAAAGGCCCTTGTGACATAGGTACATGAGGCGGAATTCGAGGGCGAGGACGATGAGCTTCTTTTAGATGAGGAGTTGGAGGCAAAAAACGAGGTCAAAATTCCACGAAGGCATAAATGTGCTTACGGTGGATTGAAATGTGAAGCAGGCTGGATTGTAGATTCAGGTGCCTCCATGCACATGTGTAAGGATAGGCACGTGTTCATTAAGATAAGAAAGATTCCCGCCGTAGAGATAGAGTACGAGGATGGGAGGATGGTCACCACTACTCTTGTAGGATCGGTAGATTTTACTGTGTTAATAAAAGGAAAGACATCCATAGTAACATTCTCTGATGTACTGTTTATTCCGGAGCTGAACAAAAACCTCATTCCGGAGCTGAACAAAAACCTCATCTCTACATCTGTATTAGATGATAAGTGTTTTTTTACAAGTACTAAGGAAGGAGTCTTTACTGCTAGTTTTGAGGAGGATGTCTATTTCATTGCTAAGAGAGATAGCCATGGGATGTTTAGGTTGGTTTTAAGTAATGAAATGAAGAAACTATATTATGCTGGTGTTCATGATATAATGATGTGGCATAAGAGGCTTGGGCATGTGAATCTAGATAAGTTAAGAGAGATGAAAAAGACGGGAGTGGTGGAAGGAATTAAGTTCAGTGAGAGTGATAATATAAGTAATTGTAATGGATGTGCTCAAGGTAAAACACACATATTACCCTTTCCTAAAACAACCACCTATAAGAAAGAAAAAATTCTCGATTTAGTACACACAGGGCTAGAGTGCCCTCACCAGGGGGGAAGAGATTTATGATGACTATCACTGATGATTGGTCTCGGTATTCCCGGGTGTATTTTTTGAAAAATAAGTCATAAGCTTAGGATTGCTTTAGACAATATAAAGCATGGAGTGAAAAACTCTATGGAACTCCAATCAAGAGAGTAAGGAGTGACAATGGTGGGGAGTATACTTCTAACCAGTTTGAGGATTTTCTGAGGGATGATGGAGTTCAACACCAAAAGACAGTTCCAGAAAACCCGGAACAGAATAGGGTTGCTGAAAGGTTAAATAGAACACTAAGTGATAGTGCTAGAAGTATGTTGTTAGATAAAAAGATAGGAAAAAGGTTTTGGGCAGAAGCAATGAACTGTGTTGATTACCTCAAAAATAGAGTTCTTACTTCAGCTATAAAAGATCAAACACCTTATGGGAGATGGACAGGCCGAAAACCAAACATATCTCACTTAAAGGTTTTCGGCAGCCAAGTGTAAAAGAGGTAACAACACCCCACAATACGTCACAATGCACAGCGGAAAACACCAAGGATCTCCCCGTAGCAACAGCAGGAGCACACAGAACTCGCAGACAGGGTTGGGCTTTATTAATTGAAAAGAGAGTACAAGATTGCGCTAGCTGCGTAAGTCTATTTCAGGTCTACTTCCGGTGACATTCACTCGGTCTACTCGTCAATTTAAACTAGCTAACTGCTAGTCAACCTGGTACTATAAAGCCGTACACGTGGCCTTCGCGGCCAACCGAGATCTATCAGAAACTTCCTTCTAGAACTATACAGTTACATCTACATTCTGCGGCGTTGCTATGCTGCGCTGCTGCGCTACTAAGTTGCTATGCTGCTATGCTGCGCTGGTCTGGGATCGCAGCTGCGCTGCTCTGGAATCGCAACTGCGCTGCTCTGAAATCGCAACAATAGCAGCCTAGCCCCCAACCACTAAGTACCCAATTCTGTAACCCTGTTACAGTGCCTCCCACTAAGGATTCAGCGTCCCGCTGAACTCAGGGAAACTGTAGTTGCCGGAGTATGTCATATGTTTCTTCACGATACTCTTCAAACTCCTGGCGAAGGGCGTCGAGTTGATTTTGGAGCTGTTCACATCGAGTCTCCAGTAATGCGATGTGATGATCTGCAGCTGCCAACCGCCTCCGAGTGATGCGTTCCCGAACCTGATTTTCCCCTTCCTCAACCTCGGGTACTTTGGATTGCTGCGGAACGTCTGCCGATGCAGACTCCTCGGGTGTCGGAATCCTGGGATCTTCGGGTTCAGCCACTGGGGGAACCTCCTCTGGTTCCTCGTCCGTCGGTTCCCACCGAGGTACCTTCCGTAATTTGAAGGACACATGTTTCCTTGCAGCTCGGGCTCGCTGCAGAGCATTCCTTCGAGCCAGCTTGAGTACTCGCACCTCAGGGGTGACCTCCGCTCGAGAGATGATGTCGTGGAGGCGGACATCCCACGGGTGATAATGGCGGAGTAACCCGGGAACATCAATCCTGTACCTGTAGTTTTCCTCTACCACTTCCACAAACGGCAAGGTGTGAGGATTCAGCTGCACATAACCTTTATGATTATTTCCCAGGTCCTTGGTCCGCATGAAATTCCACGCTGGGTGTGACGGAACATCGGCAGGGATACGGATAGGATCTCCAGGCTTCCCTATGCGCCATTCCTCGGGCCACTCCGAAGGGTTCCAATAAAACCTTTTGGCGAAGCTGAAGGCGAGGTCCGGATGCTGGGAGTCGAGCGGTAGTGGAAAGAGGTAGTCAGGAATTTCCTCTCCCTGTTCACTCTCCTCCTCTGAATCTCTTCGGTTTTCGCGCAAGAGAAACACATCATCACCGCTTGGGTATTGTTCCTCCGCCTTCCTCTCCGCGCTTTCAGACGACTGTTCGTCTGGAGTGCTCTCCTTGTTTGGGTCCCGCGTCACCTCCAGATCTGAGGCGCGCTCCTCAATCGGCGGAGGCGTTGGTTCGCGTTCCGGCTCCTCCGCCTCCGACTGCTCATGATCCGCTTGAAGTTCCTGATCACCCTCCCGGGTTGGGGTGTATTCAGGGTCCTGTGAGTTCTTTGACCCCTCCCCTCTACTGGTCTTTGCCGGTCCTGCCTCGCTACTGGCGCTTTCCTCCGGTTCCGGCTCTACCTCTACCTCTCTTAGCCTGCTTGCTTCCACCATGGCCTCCGCCGCCCTTAGCAATCTTTCAGGACGGTTCGGGTCTCCTTGTCCCACCCGTACCAGTCTCCTCCTTTTCGGTGGTGGAGAGGACGACGACGCCATAGACACTGCTGAACCGGACAATTCCGGTAGCTCCAGAAGCGGAGGTAAACTAATTGTGCGGAGAGAAGTCGTTTCCAAGCTGCCGAGACTGAGAGGACGAATGATGGTTGTATACCCGGGGGTTGAGGGTTTCACTTTTGAACTGTGCGAAGCGTCGCAGCGTGCGAGGGTATCGCAGCGTCCAATATTTATAAAACGGCGCTGCTGCGGCGAAACCGAGGGTTCGTCGTCCCCTACATAGTGAAACACAATTGCGCCGTTGCGCTTTTCTGTCAGCGCAGCGGTGGTGCTGCGATCCTCTGACGTCATCGTGACCATGTTGCGCTGCGGTGGCTGCGCTGCTACGGCGCTGCGGTGTGGTAATATCGCCGCTGCGGTCCTTTGCCGCGTCCCCAATATGATTGCGATGGTTGCGCCACTGCGATTCGCTCCCTTGTTGCGGCCGCTGCGATTGCCCCTCCGGTAAGGCTGAGTGTCCTCACTCCGCTGAAACCGGCGCAGCAACTCCGGGGAATGCAGATCTTTCTCGTCCACCCAAGAGTCGTCCTCGGCACTGTAACCCTTCCAACGCACCAAGTATTGGGTGGAGTTGGAAGTCCGAGAGTGACGTGACTGAAGGATTTCCTCTACCTCATACTCGTCCGAGGTTCCTCTAACGGGAGGTAAAGGAGTATGCCGTTGTCGATTAGGGAATATTAAATCAGGATCGCGGAATGGTTTTAGAAGGGATACATGGAAAACATTGTGGATATGCCAGTCCGTCGGGATATCCAACTTGTACGCGACGTCGCCCACACGGGAAAGAATTGTGAATGGGCGCGTGAACTTTGGTGCCAACTTTTTAGAGAGGGCACCAGGCAAGGAGAGGTTTACCATATTCAGGCGAACCTTGTCCCCCACACAGAAGACGATGTCTTTCCGGTGAGCGTCGGCCTGCGATTTTTGACGATCCTTTGCCATTTGGAGCGCCTTGGTCGCCTTTTCCAGGTTCCCTTGCAAAGTTTTGGCAAAGTCCAGAGCAGCCGGTGTTTGGCAGTCCGCTACCAATAAGTTTTGGGGAAGAGTGGGTTGTCGTCCATTGAGGGAGAAAGGCGTAGCATTTGTTGACGAGTGGACTGCACTGTTGTATGCTACCTCGATTGCCGTTAAATGGTCCACCCAATCCGTTTGGTGCACCGAGACATAAGCCCGCAATGCTTCCTCCAAAGTCCGATTCACCCGTTCAGTTTGACCATCAGTTTGAGGGTGGTAGGCTGTGGACATGGCAAGCTGCGTTCCGCATAACGCAAATAGATTTTGCCAAAAGTGGCTCACGAATTTTCGATCGCGGTCGCTGACGATTTTTTTTGGAAGACCGTGATGGCGGAATATTTCCCGAAAGAATAAGTCCGCAATATCTCGTGCAGTAGCCGTAGTGGTCGTGGGTAGAAAATGTGCCATTTTTGTTAGGTAATCCACGACGACGAAGATTGAGTCGTAGCCCTCCTTTGTCCGGGGAAGGGCCACGATAAAATCCATCGAGATCGCCTCCCAAAGGAACAGATGGTATTGGGAGAGGGTGTAACAAGCCTTGTTGCCCTGAATCCGATTTGTTTCTATTACACGAGTCACACGTCTGGACATATTCTGCAATGTCTCGAGTCATGTTTGGCCAGTAATACGCCTCACCGACACGCGCGGTTGTTTTATCCCGCCTCAAATGTCCACTGAGCGGCTCGTCGTGACTCATTCGAAGAATCGTGTGACGAAGTTCCGTATTTGTTGGCACATAAAGCCGTATCGTCTTGCTCGGTCTGTACCGCCACATACCATTGGCGGTTGGAACGAGTACCCTCCGTTTGATGAGTTCCTTTAGGGAATCATCGTCGCCGTAGGCAGCCTTTATTCGACTTAACCACTGGTCGTCCACTTGCACCGTACTGGTGACTGCGCTGAGCGTCGAATCTTGCGTCTGGTCGACGCTGCGCTTTTCTCTTTCACAGAGTCTCTGTTCCTCTGTTGCGGTGCTTGCGGTTGTTGCTCCGCTGCCGGCGCAGCGACGCCAGGTCTTCTTGACAGCGCATCCGCCGGGTTCATCTTGCCCGGCTTATATTGTATAACAAGTTCTGGACCGAAGGTTTGCAAGAACGTCATCCAGCCTACTTGTTTCTTGGACAACTTCGGCTGGGTTTAGAGATATTGTAAGGCGTGGTGATCCGTGATAACTGTGATCCGTTTCCCCTGAACGTAACACTTCCAAACCTCCAACGCATTGATAATAGCCATTGTCTCCTTCTCATGGGTGGCCCAGTTGAACTCCGCTGCCTTTAGTTTGCGACTGTCGTAGGCCATGGGTTGGAGGCCTTTTCCTTGATCCTGCATAAGGATCGCTCCTATAGCCATATCGCTAGCGTCGGTAATTATCGTCCAAGGTAGATCCGGATCGGGAACAGCTAACACAGGGGCGGTAACCAACCGCTCCTTTAGCGTGTTAAAGGCTGCCCCTTGCGCCGCTTTCCATTCATAAGGCACATCGTTCTTGAGCAATTCCGTGAGCGGTGCAGCGATTTTTGCGAAACCTTCGACAAAACGTCGATAATAGGAGCATAGTCCTAGGAAGCTCCGTAACTCCGTGATATTTGCCGGCTGCGGCCACTCCTTAACGGCCTTTGTTTTGTTTCGGTCCACTGCGATTCCGTCCCGGGTCACCACATGGCCTAAAAAATCAATCCTCTCCTTGAAGAAGTCACATTTACTTCTTTTTGCGTATAATTTATGCTTCTGAAGAACTTGTAGGACCGTCCGTAAATGCTTCATATGTTCTTCCATTGTTCGGCTAAACAACAATATGTCATCTAAGAACACGATCACAAACGCGTCCAAATATTTCATTAAATGCATAAAGGTGGCTGGTGCGTTAGTCAACCCAAACGGCATTACCCGGAACTGGAAATGACCGTATCTAGTCCTGAACGCCGTCTTCTCCACATCATCCTCGGCAACTGTGATCTGGTGGTAGCCGCTCCGCAAGTATATTTTCGAAAAATACTTGGCACCTCGAAGTCGATCCAACAATTCGTCGATCCTCGGCAAGGGGTACGAATTCTTCACCGTTAGTTTGTTCAGCGCTCGGTAGTCTACACACATACGGAAACCTCCATCTTTCTTGTTCACAAAGAGAACGGGGGCTCCATACTTTGACTTGCTTGGTTTGATTGCTCCGGCTTCGACTAACTCCGCAAGTTGCTTCTTGAGTTCATCCAATTCGGTGTAGCTCATCTTGTACATCCGATTAGCCGGGGGTACCGCTCCAGGAACAAGCTCTATCCTATGGTCTACTTCGCGCTTCGGAGGTAATCCTTCGGGGAGCTTCGGGGGAAATACATCAGCGTACTCCTCGAGAAGTTTTGTCATGACTTCCGGGGCCTCATCGGAAGTCTTTCCAATGTCGTCACTTTCTTTGGAGACGAAGTCGGGATCCTTATTCTTCCATTCTTCCGGAACCTCCTCCTTCGCCTCCTCCTTTGGCTGGACGACCGCCATACCAATCGTTTCCCCTTTCTTGAGTGCCCTCTTAAGCTGTAAGGCCGAAAGCAGGCGTCCCTCTTCCGCTCCCTTACCAGCCGCTCCCGCTTTTACCTCGAACTCTTCTTCACCTTTCTTCACTCTCATGGCGCTACTTCTCCAATCAATTGTCGGATTCCATTTTTGCAGCCACGGCTTCCCCAAGATTACCTCATGGTCCCCAAGAGGTAATACATGAAGTGTATCGTACCATCGGAATTTCCCAATGCCGATGCGTAACCTCGGGGTACGATGGGTAATAGATAAGGAACTGCCGTCGGCCAATTGTACCGAATGATGATCATTTAGTACCACAAGAGGAAGTTTCAACCTTTTCACCGTCACCTCGTTAATGAAGTTCCCCGATGCTCCGGAGTCCACCATGAAGTTAGCTGCACTCACTCCTATTTGACCCCGAAATATCAAAGGGTCACCTCCTTCACCTGCTAACCTCATAACGGTAAGTTTTCCCTTTTTGGGGCCTTTCCGTTTTGGACACTCTCGAGCCATGTGATCTGGAGAACCGCACTGGAAGCATAAACCATTTTGCCTCCTCCGCTGGATTTCCTCGGGGGACAAGTCATTGGTCTTGGTCTTGGTAGTTTTCTTCTTTTTCCGCAAGACGTTGACCGCTTCCTTATCCTCCTTAATTGCGCCGAGCTCCATGGGGGTTGGACCTTCGTCTCGTCGGTTTCCTCCGCTACTGCTCGACCCGTAGTGATAAGGTCTCCGGAGGTTAAAGTCGACTGAATCGGTCCGCTCCGCAAACTGGATGATTGCTGAGAGAGGAGGAGTAGTGCTTTCCCGGGCAAGCCATTGTTCCACATCTCTACGAATAGACGACTTAAGCCCCTTCACGAAACGATCCACGGCTTCATCCTCCGTCATCGTAGGTATTTGAACCTTGCAGTCCAAGAACCTCTGCGTAAACTCCATTACTGAAGTTCGTTGCTTCAATACTGCGATCTTATCTCTCGCCGCCTTCACCGTGTTGACGGGCTGCCAAGTGTCGCGGAGGAGTTGAACGAAGAGCGCCCAGACAGTTGGTAACTCATCGTCCTCTACCAATGTTCTCCACCAAGCCCCCGCTGCCCCTTTAAGAAGACCACCCGCGTAGTGAATCTTCTCACGGTCCGACAGACTAGGAAAATTCTCGAGATAGTTCGCCACAGAGAATAGCCATGAATCAAGGCTTTTGTGTCTTGCAGGGTCAAACTCGTCGGGAATTCTTAATTTCGGTCTCCGGGAGTCTCTCTCTACGCCTCCATGGGGTCGCTCCTTAATACGCGACTCCAAGGGTGTGATAGTGATACTCAGCTGCGCGTTCTGTAACCTCACACTTTCCAACTCCCTCAGCACTTGCGCCAACATTTCTGTAGTGGATACGCCGTGTTCGTCCATGCTGTCGAGTCACGGGTGATAGCTCCGATACCAATGTAAAAGAGGCAAAATACACCACAACACGTTACAGTGCACAGCGGAAAACACCAAGGATCTTCCCGTAGCAACAGCAGGAATACACAGAACTCACAGACAAGTTGAGCTTTATTACTTGAGAGAGTACAAGGTTGCGCTAGCTGTGTAGGTCTACTTTCGGTGTCTCATTCACTCGGTCTACTCGCCTATTTAAACTAGCTAACTGCTAGTCAACCTGGTACTATACAGCTGTACACGTGGGCCTTCGCGGCCAACCGAGATCTATCCAAAATTTCCTTCTAGAACTATACAGTTGCATCTACATTCTGCGGTGTTGCTATGCTGCGCTGCTACGCTACTGAGTTGCTATGCTGCTATGCTGCGCTGGTCTGGGATCGCAGCTGTGCTGCTCTAGAATCGCAACTCCGCTGCTCTGAAATCGCAACAAGAGCAGCCTAGCCCCAACCGCTAAGTACCCAAATCTGTAACCCTGTTACAGAGCATCCGAAGCACCGAATGCTGTTTGAGGGAATCCTTCAGGAATTGGAACGCTATCTGATGTTCTACTTTCCACTGCCACTCCTGGTCCTTTTGCAACAATTGATTCAATGGCTGAGCGTGGCTACTGAAATAAGGAATAAACCGCCGGTAATAGTTGGCAAAGCCCAGGAAAGTACGAATAGTTGAAATGTACTTCGGACGTGGGAGAGCGTCTAGGGCTGCCACCTTAACCATGTGGGGACCCACTATACCGGGAGTCACCTCATGACCCAAATAAATGATTTTCTGCACCCCAAAGATGCCGTTCCCCGGGTGACACTTCAAGCTTGCTGCTTGGAGCGCCCGGAGAACAATCTGTATATGCTCCAAGTGTTCCTCGAATGTCTTAGAGAAGATGATTACATCGTCTATGTAGTGTCGGGCGAAGTCAATTCCCTAAAGAGCCTCGTCCATGGCCCATTGGAATTTGGCAGGTGCATTTTTGAGGCCAAAGGGCATGTACAGCCATTCATACAGCCTGGATCCTGCCCAAAAAGCGGTCCTCTCCCGATGCTTCGGCTCCATTGCAATCTGGTGAAATCCATTCTTCATGTCCTACGTGGAGTAGATGGTGGCCCTAGCAAGAGAGTTGAAGATTTCTTCCGGGGTGGGCATAGGATAACGGTCGGAGAAAGTTGCCACGTTGAGCATCCGGTAGTTCCCACACATCCGGAAATCTACTGTTTTTCTGGAGGAGTCTTTCTTTGGCGGGAGTACGGTCGGTGAAGCAAACCCATGTAGCCCTGTGCTCTCGTGAACCAGCCCTGCGTCCACCAAAGTCTGGAACTTGGAAGTGATGAACTCCTTCCCCTTGAAACTGAGAGGGTAGTGATTCTGCCAAACAGTTGTCGTCTCATCGATCAGGTCGATCCGAAAAGGGGTCCCCTTATTGATCCCTACATCTATGTCACACCAGGCGAACACCTGCCCGTTCTCTTCTAACAGCTTACAGAGCTAGGCCTTTTGCTGTGAGTCTAGCTGTTCACCTAGAGTCCAATAAATCTTCTTGGGTTCCACTGCCGCCAATGCTTCAGGTGGCCTACCCAAAAGGGAGATGTTGAAGTTCAGCTCTACTTGTGGATCTGTCCCTTGTTCGGCTGTTAAAACACTGCTGCTGACAACTTCCCGTAAGCTATCCTGTTCAGAGCTTCTGTCCCCCCCCACTGAGGAAACTCTTGGGTCGAGTGCGCTATCCGCCCCCCCACTGAGGAAGTTCCTGGGTTTGGTATGCTATTTAAATGTAATTTGGTGAATGTGAATTTTTCCCTCCTTGTGAATTTTTCCTTCGTTGTCTTTCTCCCCCCCTCAAGCTTTAGAGTTGCGTGCATGGCCAAAAACTGTGGGGCTTGAAGGTATGTTGTCTGTGATGGTGGATACTGAAAACTTGAGAATGCAAGAGAATATTTCAGCACCCAGGAAATTGCATTTAAATCCATACTTTGTCCGATTAAATTGCACTTTCTTAAGGCCGAGACCCCTAGCGCAGCTGTGGTTCCCTGTTGAAATCCCATTGCTTGTTCCATTTCTGCAATATTTGGCGCTGTCCATGTGGCATTGGTACTGCTAAAGATCATTCTTCGTGCGACCTTCCGGTAAGCGTGGTTGTTAGGAAAAGATACGAGGGTTGGTAGGGGCTTCCTTGGATATCCGGGTTTATTGCAACAAAAATAGGGTGCTCTGTCGGCTTTTGTCATTGGAGTGGCCATGCGTTCTGGTCCAAGAATCTGTTGAACTATGATGTTGGGATCGGGAACCTAGATTTTTAACAGCTTTTGGAGGATGTGAAGAGGAACCAAGTTGGTCCAATAAGCCCAAACTCGGTGGGCTCTTGATCCGATCTGAGCTGCATCAAAAACTATAAGAGTCCCCAAAACCTTAGTCACTTGGTTCCAGCTGTTGACCACCTGTTTTATTTTATCATTTGTTGGGTGGACATTTTCCAAGACTTACCCCACTAGCGTGTCCTGGCAATCCTGTATCTTTGTTATTAGTCGCGTCATCTGGAAGAATGTCTTGCTGCGGACATCTTGGTGTCCCCTACCCTGTCCTGCTAACGAATACCCCAGGCATGGCCATCCAGCGATTACCAGGTCCACCCTTCCAAGCTTTTCCAAATGTGGATCGGTGATATTGTCCACATTTTGGGGAAGCGTACGGTGAGAGTTAGACATGGCGGACATCGGTAGTTGTTGTGGGTAAAGTTGATGTAACTGTTGCAGTCGGTACTCACTGACTGCACGGGCGTACGGATCAATCTCGACTGCTGAGTACGCTTCTACTTGGTATCTAGCTTTTAGGACGGCCTCCAGATCGGAGCTAAGGCCGAGACATAGTGATACAATCTTAAGTCCTGAGGGCGGGACCTCTAGTGACACCACCAGTTGATTGAAGTCTTCCGCTTTGTTAGGAGCCATTGGAAG
This sequence comes from Zygnema cylindricum, assembly GCA_037447655.1. Lineage (NCBI taxonomy): Eukaryota > Viridiplantae > Streptophyta > Zygnematophyceae > Zygnematales > Zygnemataceae > Zygnema > Zygnema cylindricum. The sequence continues at coordinate 126,513 of JBBHKE010000705.1, read as the reverse complement.
TTCTGACCGGGGAACCTTTGCTGTTCCGGATAATATTGCAGGAAAGCTCCTGTCCACTTCCCGCCGAAGTGTGGCCATCTGTCTTAATCGGTTTTCGTACTCCCTTTCCCACCGCTTGGAAATAGGGAATTGCTAGATGGAATTTACGATATCGGTGGAGTAGTCGAACAGCTCCGAAAGGGTTGAGGTAGAGTATACGGGAAAGCATCCAGACACCGGAACAACTGTTTTTCCTCAGTTCCATAAATATAAGGGGACCACCACTTTCGTGCCCTCCGGATCCTCCGGGTCTGAGACTGTAATTTGTTCATTCCATACGCTCAATTCCATGTTCAATCTTGTCCACGTTGCCATTCCCAGCAAAATTTCGAATTGCTTACCTTCCACCACTAAGAAGGGGAGCTGAATTTGAACGTGTTGGCCTGCGTCATCCGCAAATTCAATTTCTATGGCTTTTATCATACCATATACTCATTGGCTCCTACTGCTGACCTTGCTCAAGCATATGTCGCTGGGGCTGATTTTTGGTCGGAGTTCCTCGGGCATTTGTTGTAATGCTGAGGTGGCGATGAGATTAGGGAGAGCTCCAGTATCCACCACTGCATCCTGGTACCCGCCGTATCCATTAAGTTTAAAATTTCCCGTTCTGTTTAGAATAAGAGCCACAGGGCCTTATAATCTCTATCCGCCATAGAAGTTTTTGGTTCCGTCGACATGAAGACTGTCTTTGGTGGTTCTGCCAACGCGACCATTTCCCTCCTGGTGTGAATCTCTTCCCCCAGTGCCTGAATGAGGGTTTCTTCGGGCAGATTGTGGGAGGAAGCTAGCGTCTTGACGTGCGTCAAGGCGTAGGGCATTAAGTGCCGTACTAGCATGACTGCCGGTTTGGAGGAAAGAGGGTGAGCTTTGGGCGATGAAATTGGTGAGTCCTCGTCCTCTAATTTCTCCTGTCTCCCCCCCCCTTCTTCCTCACTTTCAGCGTCAGAATTTGCTGTCGGAGGTGTCACTGGAGGATCTGTGGGTGGTCTCTCGGCCAAGTATCTTTCGAATCATTCCTGATATGTTTATGTGGTTACAGTATTTTGTTTTAGCTGTGATTTCTTGTAAACTTCGAAACCAGGAGAAAGTTTCTTTGGAGCCGGGGGAGGCGAAGGAGTCGGTTTCAGGCCCAGCCCAATGTCATTTTTCAGAAGGATTGCTCGCGGTGTAAATGATAAGGGACCCGTGGCTTTGCGGTTGTGATCCTTTTGTTCCATCGGTTGTTTGTCCTTTCTTTGGGAGGACGTTGTAGAGCGGAGTTGCCTGCGACTGTCCCCTACACCAACTTTCCAGGCCCTGGACAAAAATGTGCGGGCATGATGAGCCTTCGGCGGCTCCATATCCCAACCCATTAGTTCATCATCATCTTCACCCACTGAAGTTTGCTGCTCCAGCTCCGCTAGCCTTTGTAACAATTTTTGTTTTTTTTTTCTGCAGTTTTTGAGCAGGCGTAAGAGGATGAGGTGTGCGGGTAGGTGATCCCAAGCGGAGAGCAGCCAACTCTGCTACCAAGGCGGCCAATTGAGTGCTTTGCTGCTGAATGATATGTTCTAGAGTCAGTCTGCTGGGTCTTGGTTCATCTGGAGATCGGCGTCCTTACGGATACAAAAGTTGTAATGGAAGAGGATTAACGGTTGTTTCCCTTCTCCCGTGAACAAGGCATATTACATCATCTCTTTTGGGACTCCATTTTTCCAGAAACATTGTCTTTCTTTATGGCCCATGAACCCACAGGCCTCACATTTTGACCCCTCAGTAGTGTACTTTCCCCTTAGCTCATTTGAGATCTAAACATCATCAAATTTAGGAATTCTAATTTGTCTCAACTGGGATTGAGACATCTTAGCGGTTTCAGACCGTGGAGTAGGTTTGAAGGTGTCCTTGTTGACTAGAGTGCGGTCTCCTCCTCCTCCTACTCCCTGCTTGCGTTGCTGCTGCATTTGGGTACGTTATGCATGTTCTTTCTCAAACTCCTTTTGCTTGATAGCAAGTTATGGGTTGAGCTTCCTTAGACATCGTTTCCACCCAAGACCGGTTTGGTTCCATTTCAAGCAATTGTAAAATTAAACTCTTTCGTTCGCGCCCATTACAGGTTTGGGTTTGCTGCCAGATTCTTGTTTCCCTTTAAGGTTTTGCAAAGCTTGAAGTTTGGTCTATTCCTCTTGGCTGATAAATGATCCCCATTAAAAACCTGCAAAGTTGGCTCTCGATTTCCCGGTAATAGCCTTTTCCTTCGCTTCGCTATGCACAAAATGATCATACAACTTCATGGCGCCCAAAGAGCTTTCCTGAGCATTGGGATTCTGGTTGTGAATGGCTTGACTGGCACTCCAATTGTTGAGAGCTGCCGGTCCTGATGGCCCGAACAAATTTTGGACAGCGACATAATACTTAGTGGCCATAGGCGGTGTATCAATAGTGGACAATTTGGTCTTCTGGAAGAGGCTGGAGAGGCGATTAAACAGCGTTTGAGGGGTTTGATTTTTCAAACAGCGGAAGTCTGTAAACTCTTTAATTGCAGTTTCTTTCCTTTTTGTGTAAAGGAGTCTCCATGCGTCCAGAAGAGTGCTGCAGGGATTCGGGTTGGCGACCATCCGGGTGGCTGCACCAGCGGCTTGTACGCCCTGCAGGTGGTTGACATAGGCCCTGCCTTAGGTCTGCAGTTTCATGTCCATGGTGAAAGTGGGGGTAAGAGGAGCTCCGGCGGTAGCAGCCAGGTCGGCCGCTGCCTAAGAGCTTCGGCGTCCAAAACCGGATCCAATATTTTGATGCTTGGAGCCATCAACAAAGGCTGATGCTCTTTATAGTCGACCAAAGCTCCTCCACCTAGATAATTGACCATCATTGGGAGCAGAGTGGTTTCAAAATCTGTTGGGATGCCCCCCCCCCCCTGTATTTGTTGATTTCAGATTGCGTGAAGGATTTCCACAGCAGTTTAAAATCAGAAAAAGCAATTCCGGAGTTGTCCCCGGTGAAGATCCGGATGTCTCCCATTCTCCTTTCTTCTTCGGTAAGATTGGGGAACCTTGGTGATGCTTGTCCGGTCGGGCTGACAAACTGAGCCGGTGAGATTGCTTCAGGATCTGCTACCTCGAGATCCGAACCGGTCCCTCCTCCAATAGGAAGGGCGGTTGTACGAGCAGTGGTCCCGCCCCCCACTGAGGAAGGTCTGGCTCTTGAAAAATTGGGATAGTCGTCTGCCCCTCTATATCCAAGAGAGTCGCGTGCTTTCCGGAAAACTTCCTCTTCCGATGGTATGTGAAGACGAGGACGAAGTCCCCAAGGAATGGATGGCGGTGGAGAGGGTGATGACTCGAAGCTTGAAGGAGAAGGTGATTGTTTCTTGAAAAGAGTCTGCTTCGTAGGTCGCCTCTGGGAATCTTCGAGAGGAGGAGTTCGAGAACTAGAGGATGGCGACCGTCTGTGAGGAGGCGAGTAGACGTCAGGTTTGTGGGGTAGGCGAAGTGGACCTGGTGACCCACGGACTGCTCCCGCGGGAGAGATGGATGGCGAGGGGGAAGAGGAGTGAGGTGGTGATGGAGGAGGAGTGGTCAGTCCGAGGGAAATGTGTAGTCTCCGGTCTGGTTGTAGCTGCACCACGACCTCCACGGTGGAAGATCCCGCGACCGAGACAAATGTAGGGAGAGCAGTAGCCCCGGCTATCGGATTACTTGGCAAATCTGCACCCAACCCCTCTTTGTTAGGCCATGTTGTTTCCTCCCCTTCCCGCTGAAGAGGAGATTTTGGTCTCGGTGCTCGTGAAGTCCTGGGATCTCGCGTGACAGGAGGAGTTGCCTGATCCAGAGGTTGTACTTCCGTAGTGGAACCTGTTCTACAAGGAGGAGCTACCTATCCACTAAGGATTCCCCCAGATCTCCTTCTAGCATCCCGTATTTGGATCAGCTCCTGTTCCAATGCTCTCTTCCTTTCCTCTTCAAGAGCATCCCAATCTATTGCGACGTGTCCGGCCCCCGCCGTAGCCTTATCCTGCGATCGCAGGATCTCAACCAATTTCTGGGTGCTGCTCACCAAACCCGAGAGATCCGCAATCCCCAGACTGGGTACCTCGCGGTCCGTAGGCCTTGAACGCCATAGTCCTTTGGATGGTCGGACAACTGGTTCGGAAGGAGACATAGGACTTGGAGAAATGGAGGCAGAAGGAAAAAACAGCTCTTCTTTGACTAGGGGAGCAAATCGACCTTTGTTGTCCCGATGGTTAAACCAGAAATCTCTTTGAGGCTCGGGTAACTTCCGCTTGCTACTCCCTTCCCTCGTCCGGCCCCGAGAAGTTGCTCAGCCCCTAGAAGGTCTACTGGTGGCAGTTTCCTGAGACATGGTGGGCTGTTGTCGGGAAGTAGACGGCATCTCCAGTTGCTCTCGGGCTGAGATGGGAGAGCCACTCTCGGACGAGCTACTGAGGATCTCCACTACTCCTCCCACTGGGCGTATAATCTGGCTCGATCGCTTCTGGCAACCCGCTGCACCAGCTTCTTCTTAACCTTCAACTCATGGATATTGTGAAGGGCTACAATCTCCTTACGACCGGGTCGGTTAAGATCCGACAAAAGTTCCGGGTCCATGTATGTCTCATCTATCGGAGGCTTGGATCTGGTGTGACGTACCACCTCGGAGGGTAGCCTGGGACCGTTTCCTTATGAGCCAAACCCTTCCTACAAGATTGGGGAGCAAAAGTCTGTCTTTCTACCTTCTCCGTAGCCCTAGCCCTGGCACCCTCGGACAACGTCAAAAAGTTTTCAGGGGAAATGATCGGAGGAGGTGGAGGTGAGGGTTGCCTCTCTGTCTGCCTCGTAGGAGTCTCAACTACAACCGGCTCAGGCATCATTCCCTTAGGAAACTGTTCAATGTTCAAAGCTGAGGTGAAAGGGACTGCTTCCTCAGGCACCTGTGACTCTTCCTCTTATGCTACCGCTTCTTGTCTCTCCTGTTCTTTCAGACTGACACCGGAAGGATCCCTCTCCTGAGCTTCTCCTCCGCCCATGTCTTATAGGAGCAGATGAGCTAGATCTCTTTGATAAAGTCCACCACCCTAAACAGCTATCCTCTTAAACAAAAGGAGACAGTTGCTTTTTTAGTACTGTGCTTTTCTGCCGGAAGCTCACTAAGTGCAACACTCTCGACCACTCTCCAAAAAATAGGGAGGAACGAAGGGTCGTCCGATCCGGCCCGCAAGAATTCCGGAGAAAAGCCAAAGATGACCACAAAAGTGTGCAAAGAACTCCCACGCAGGAAAATAGGAATAACAAATATCGGCTCTCTCAGATTAAACAATATCACCTTGCCCCAGAGAATGAAAATAAAGATATAAATAAATGATAATGGTGAAGCGAATTCACATACCCCGGAGTGCAGCGATGACCAAACTCAGAAGAAGAAAACTCTCCCAATGGCCCCGAAGACAGGTAAGAATCTCCCTCACCCTTCTCGGTTCCACTGTACGGATCCGACAAGACTCTTCTTAGTTTCAAACAGCGAAAGTTCAAACTGCTCAAAGCGAGGATAGTGCCAACTACCCACCCGTGCTACGATTTCCACAAAAGACAATCCAAAACAAAGATGGCAATAAAGTCCACAACAAAATGCAAACGTTCTCCAACAGAAAGATTGATTTCATTCTCTGGGGGTTTTCTCACGAGACTGTACTGAAAAAGCAACCTGTCTCCTTCGGCCCCAAGTGCCTTATACAACCAAAGTTTGTCCTACTGCAAGTGCCAAAGTCAAAGCAATTCCAAAAGCCAATCAGCTGCCACCAATTGTTATCGCACGGACATAAGACAAAACAGACTGTACTACACTTAGGGCAATAGGTTAGGCGACTGGTTCCGGCTGGAATCACAGCCACTGGTCCTCCTATTGTACATAAAGGGGCAACAAAGTCCTGAATTGACGTGAAACGCCTAACTTTGACCCGGCGTCATAAATGTTATACCCATCTGTAAGGCCTGAACTAACTTCCTACTGACAGCTAACAGCAAGATCTAGGGGACAGTCCTAAGGTTTGTGTAGAAATCAATGGTTATTTCATTGTTTTCTAGGTCTAAAATTGGAATATAGAAAGAAGCCGAGGAAGTCTGCCTCTAACTTCTCTCTCAAACTCCCACACTTGTTGCAGTCACTAAGAAGTTGGAGTGGAAGCTAGAGCCATGGCTACCTAGGCTATCCAGAGGTTTACGGGAAATAGATTATTCTATTAACAGATAGGAAGGTTTATTTACTGAAAGGTATATGTAGGTGACAGGATTTGATCCTGGCACCTGCCGACCGTCAAAGCGCCGGTAGCCTTAGCCGTTAAGTCTAGAAGTTCCGATACATACTATTAGGTTTGATTTGTATTTATATGTTACGACGTCGGCAAATTCATTTAACTGCGGATGTTTACGTTTACATAGAACCCGTTATGTAAACGTACAGATTACGGTATGTACAAGAAACAAGTACCGCGCGTTTTGTTTCTTTTACGAAACAAATACTGCGCATGTCTTTATGACGGCTCCGATTGAAATCTGCATTTAATCAGACGACAGGGAAGAAAGCCGAGATCGCGGAAGAGATTCTCGGCGGTTTGTGGTCATCGCCACATCGAATGACATGTGGCGAAATTACGTTGGATTGCGGAATCTCCGGTGATTACGGCACCGAATCCGGATATGACATGTGTCCACTTTTAGGCCATGTCGTACAATTTCCGTACATAAAGTACACCGGCGGTTGTACTTTTATGTACGACAATTTAATATGATTGGTGCCGTACACTAGTAGATAGAGTTTGTGAGAGAGATATGACTTAGAAAAATTGGTAGATAGGACCCTCTCTCCCAGAGAGCTTCTGTACAAAAGGTCAACTTTGACCCTCCATAACTTACTGCTCAGGGGAGCAAATTCAAAGATTCTTTTTGCTATCGACTCAAGGGAGTCTTGCCTTCACAAGGGTGAAGTTGAACAGAGTTTTTTTCTGCCAGGGTGGCAGTTGTTCTTGCTGAAACACAAAGAGGTCAGGGTTATCCTAGAGGCTTTTTGGAAGCTGTCCACTCTGAGGACTTATGGAGGTCTCAGAGTTTCAGTTTGCGTGTCGTTCCACAAAGTACCCATGTACTAGAGCTACATAGAACGGATGTAATGTAATGGAGCCGCCAACTTTGCACCGGACTAACTCCGCCGTTCGACCTTCGTTGACGGTGAACTAAAGTGCGTAGTGCTCCAAAGTGAAAATACAAAGATCTGATCTGGCTAGTTTTCCTCCCCTCCTCCGTATGATAGAGTTCGTACAAGGTGGAATGAGGCCCCGGAACTCTCGAGAGTGCAAATGTGCCGAAGATGCACACGAGCTTGACATAACAGTAGCTAGAACGAGATGTCCCCAACCAAGAAACGGGATATAAGAGTAGAGGCAATAAGTTACCAACTTCCCAAATAGGCAGCTGGAGCAACACGAGCGGTCGATAATAGACCCAACCCCCCGGTAGAGACACGGAGAGATGCCTGAATGCGGCCGATGGCCCAAACTCGCGATCAAATGCACCGCGACCTAACAGAGTGTGGAGGACGTCTATGAGGCGATCGTCAAAAGCCAAGAGAGAGGAGACAAATGTCGAGGTGGGAGGGGAAGTACGAGTGAGGTCAGAAGGGCAGTGGGGAAAACACCTGCTTTACATAGCAAAAGCAACTTGGGGATCGCGAAGGTGAGGAAGGTCGTCCACTTGGGCTAGATCTGTCTGTAAAGCATCATAAAGGAATTATGTCACGAAAGTATCCAAACCAAGGGGGCAACCAAGCACACGAATGCCATCGAAGGGAGAAGGGGTTTGAAAACCAAGAGGGGGAGTAAATGAAAGTGAAATATCCTGAGGAGACCAAATAACACACTTTGACTGCTAAACTGAAAGTTTGAGTTCGGCTAAACGTTCCCTGAAAAAATCATATGCCATCACGACTTGTTCTCTCGGCTCTATAATGTGCGTATCATCTGAACCGGAGGGAAAAGGCAAGAAGGGAAGGAGACAGCGGAGGCACGAAGGGCCCGATAATGGGCAAGGGCGAACAAAGGTCCGCCGAGAGGGTCACCTTGGCGAGTGCCAATACTAGAGGAGAGAGGAATAACATCACCATCGGCCAAGAAGGAAAGGTTGCTTGTCAAAGAATAGAAAGCCCTCACAAAGGGGAATAATTAGACAATCAAAGATGGAGCCGCAATAAGCTCTGAAAAAATCACGTTCCGATCCACCGTATTAAATGCATTTGAAACGTGGACTTGTAAGACCAACCAATCCGGATGTACATCCAACAAAGCCTGAATCCCGTGGACCACGGCCTCACAACCCCCTCTCGTGGCCAATCCAAACTGATAAGGAGAGAAATAATCATGGAAAGTTGGTTGGAGCTGGAGACATATCGCAGGAGCCACCAATCTATATAAAACCTCTCCCACGACGATAGGGAGGATCCCACCATTAAGTTTGGCGACTGCCACAAGGCGGGACGCCGTGAGAAGATCACAAATCCGAGGTGGAACCTCCCCACTAGCAATAAAGGAACATACTCGAAAAAACCCATCATACCCCCGGGCACTCGATTCAGGGGGCAAAACATCGCGAAACAACTCATATACAGTGCCCAAAGGGCCCCCCGCTGAAAGGTGAGGAGAAGAGCTAAGAGCCTTAATACTCAACAAAGCGCTACAAAACGGGGGACTTAGCTCACGGGCCCCCATACTACCCAAAAAAGCTCATACAAGGAAATAACGATCACCCCTCCAAGGTGGAGCCTAAACACTAGAAGAGTGCCGCAGGGCGGAACACCGTCAGCGGTTTGAATTACCACCCTAGGAGGGATAGCAGCACCCTCTCCAAAATATATCTAACCACCGAGGACGCTATACAGAGGTCGAGGTTGGTTGAAAGGTACTAATAAAGAGAGGAATAGTCAAACCTAACCGGTGCTCTCCCCCAACACTCCGGCACCAGGTGCCCTAAGTCCGAAACAACC
>JBBHKE010000705.1:12220-117464 GCA_037447655.1 Zygnema cylindricum | reverse complement strand
ATAGCCATACGAGTTTAAACAGTATCTTTTTTTTTTTTTTGGATTTGATTGGATTGGATTGATAACAAAAATTTTGACTAAACTTTGAGTATTTTTGAGTGTTGTTAAGAGGCTTTTCTGAAATACAGAGTAGTTATAGACATTTTCTTTTCTTTTTCTTTTTTTCTCTTCGTTATTCTCTTTTTTTTTTTTTTTTTTTTTTTTTTTTTTTTTTTTTTTTTTTTTTTTTTTTTTTTTTTTCTTTTGGTTTTTGTTTTCTATTACTGTAAACAAATTTGCCTCAAAAATGGAAAAGATTGTACACATTTTTTCCCTATTTTTTTTTTTTTCTCATTAGACTTTTTTTACTGTTTATTTGTATGTATGTTTTTTTGTCTATTCTCATTTGTTTTCATTTCTCGTTAATTTTTTTTTCCTTGAATGTACGTATTTTATTTCTATTTTCATTTTTTTCTCTTTTTTCCATTGAATTGAATCGAGGTCAATTTCCCCATACACAAAATTCTTGGTATTGACTTTTTTTTTATATTGAGGATTCGAAATATTTGTACCGTTATTAGAGTTTTCGAGAAAGTTTTTTCCTTTTTTTGAACCTTAAGACCACCTTCAACCCTAATTTATTTTTTGATTAAAAAAAAGGGGAAAAAAAGAAAAAGAAAGGAAGTTTTTTTTTTTTTTTTTAATTCTTGATCGAGATTCTTTTATCAATGCTTTGGTTCGGTCCCCTCGTCTCTCAGTCGAAGGACTTTTTAGGAATATTTTTCCAAAGGAACATTTTTTTCCTTTTTTTCCCCTAAGAATATTTTTATCCCCCATACTTTTCTTAAAGAATATTTTTTTGGAACGGTTTATAGTAAGGTTTTGATTTGTTAGTTAAGGCGACTTTTACAAAAGTACCACTTTTGATAGATGCCTCATAACACTCTCAAACCCTATTGGGGGTGTCAGTCCTAATATTGTAGATGAAGTTCTATATTGTCTTTTAGCTAGATCAATGTATTTTGTCTTTTAGCTAGATGAATGTGTTTACAACTTCAAGAGGCTTTCGACGGTCACTTTGTTTGGTGTCGCAACATTGGGAGGGAGGTTCTTGTTTTGGGCGCGGATTGGGTGGTTCTCCAAGGTGATGTTGGTAATGTGTTTAACACCGTTGATCGTAACGCCGTCTCCCTCGAGCTTCGACATGAACTTCTTGCATAATTGCTCTGGTCGATCTGTTAAAGTTAGAGAAGGTGACAACCCTTCCAAACCTCTTATGACAATCCTTTCCAAACCTCTTATGACAATCCTTTCCAAACCTCTTATAACAATCCTTTCCAAACCTCTTATGATATTCCTTTCCAAATCTCCCATGATAGCTTTTTACCAACAATGTATCTCTACAGCCCTATAGGGTGCCCAAGCTTCAATCCAAGCTTAAGCCCCTATTCAAGAAGCACAGGGTCGATTCGTGGTCGTGGACTTGGGGACTAAAATTTCTTCAGGATACAAAGATCTAAACGACTTCTTTTATTTGTATTTTGTGATTTCATGAAGTATAAGTTATCTTTTCCATTTGGAAAGATATCTTTCTCCACTTACCTACTAATGAAATTCTTCCGTTTTTCTTAGTTGATTTTGAGTTACTGTATTTTTTACATTAAGCCATTCAAAACAACAAAGCCAATTTAACAAAGTCGATGTAGCAATTGCGAACAAGTGAGAGTAAAAAGATTAAGTTGGGCTTGAATATTTTCACATGCAGATGATTAAATGTAGATGGCTTATCCGACGACAGGCAATGCAAATGGGTTGTCAATCGGAGACCGCCAACAGGAAGGTAAGAATCTTGTCTTCCACTAGAAACCATCGGATCGACAATCCGACAGGTGTGCACATAGAAAAGATGTTTTAAGTGGCGAAAATACACTAACGTTAACATTTCTGTAGTACAGTAACGGTTAGCGGTGTGAGTTAAGGAAGTGGATTACAATCTGCCACGTCTACTCGCACTAAATTAGTAGTATATATTATAATTTCGCATGAATAGAGATCATTGGAAAGAAAACGCACCGTCTGAAACTCGAGGAATAACAGTAGCTAGAACGGGGGTGTCCCTAGCCAAGAAACGGGAAACAAGAGTAGAGGCAATAAGACACCAACTTCCCAAATAGGCAACGGGAGCAATACGAGCAGTGGATAGTAGACCCGACCTCCCAGTAGAGACATTGAGAGATGCCTGAATGCGTGCCGATGGCCCTGACTCACGATCAAATGCCCCACGACCTAACATAGTGTGGAGGACGTCCATAAAGCGATCGTCAAATGTCAGAAGGAGACAAATGTCCAGGTGGGAGTGGAAGTACTTGTAAGGTTAGAAGGGCGGTGGGGAAAACATCTGGTTAACATAGCAAAAGCAACTTGGGGATCGGGAAGGTGAGGAAGGTCATCCACTTGGGCCAGATCTATTTGTAAAGCATCATGAAGGAAATGCTTCACGAAAGTATCCGAACCAAGGGGGCAACCAAGCACACGGATGCCATCGGAGGGGGAAGGGGTTTCAAAATTAGGAGGGGGAGTGAACGAAAGTGGAATATCCTGAGGAGACCAAATAACACACTTCGACGGCTAGACTGAAAGGTTGAATTCAGCTAAACGTTCTTTGATAAAATCATATGCCAGCACGACATGTTCTCTGGGCCCAATAGTGTGCATATCATCTGCGACCGAAGGGAAAAGGCAAGAAGGGAAAGCGGCTGCGAAGGCACGAAGGGCCCGGTAATGGGCGAGGGCAAACAAAGGTCTGCCGAGAGGGTCACCTTGGCGAGTGCCAGTAGCAGAGGAGAGAGGAATGAGATCACAATCAGCCGAGAAGGAAAGGTTGCTTGTCAAAGAATAAAAAGCCCTCACAAATGGGAATAATTGGACAATCGGAGATGGAGCTGCCATACGCTCTGAAAAAAAATCACGTTCCGATCCACCGTATTAAAGGCATTGGAAACATTGACCTGAAGGACCAACCAATCCGGATGTACATCTAACAAAGCCCAAATCTCGTGGACCACGGCCTCACAACCCCTTCTCGTGGCGACTCCAAACTGATGAGGAGAGAAATAATCATAGAAAGCCGGTTGGAGCTGGAGACATATCGCAAGAGCCACCAATCTATATAAAACCTCTCCCACGGCAATAGGGCAGATCCCACCATTAGGTTTGGCGACTGCCACAAGCTGGGATGCCGTGAGAAGATCACAAATCCGATGAGGAACATCCTCACTTGCAATAAGGGAACATACTCAAAAAAACACATCGAACCCCCGGGCACCCGATTTAGTGGGCAAAAAATCGCGAAACAACTCATACAATGTGCTCGAGGCCCCCCCGCTGAAAGGTGAGGAGAAGAGCTAAGAGCCTTAATGAAAACCTCCCGATCCAAAGTAAAACTCTCAGAAGGCTCAAAGGCGTGGATGGAAGGGGGTAAAGGGGAAGGGGCAGGGGGGTGGAGAGCTTGAATGACCTCAATAGTGGAAGAAGATCCGGGGGCAGGGGTGAATGGCTGTAGGGCCCGAACCGCTTGAGAAAGCTCACCAACACGTCCTAAGTGAATTGCTCGACGTTAAGAGGTCGGGACATCTGATGGCCTAGGTGCCCGACATGGTATGAAAGAGGTGCTCGATACCCGATCCTCATGCTCGGTGTGGAGGGCCTTCCAGTCACCACGAAGAATCGGCGGCAACGAGCCATAGTTTTTCTTTTTTTTTTTTTTTTTTTTTGGATTGGATTGGATTGATAACAGAAATTTTTCTAAACTTTTGAGTATTTTTGAGTGTTGTAAAGAGGCTTTTTTGAAATAAAGAGTAGTTATAAACTTTTTTTTTCTTTTTCTTTTTCTTTTTCTCTCTTCGTTATTCTCTTTTTTTTTTTTTTTTTTTTTTTTTTTTTTTTTTTTTTTTTTTTTTTTTTTTTTTTTTTTTTTTTTTTTTTTTTTTTTTTTTTTTTTTTTGGATTTTGTTTTTTATTACCGAAAACAAATTTGCCCCAAAAATGGAAAAGATTGTACACATTTTTTCCTTTTTTTCTTTTTTTTCTCATTGGACTTTTTTTACTGTTTTTTTGTCTATTCTCATTTGTTCCCATTTCTCGTTTAATTCTTTTTTCCTTGGATGTACATATTTTATTTCGATTTTCATTTTCTTTTCTCTTTTGTCCTTTGAATTGAATCGAGGTCAATTTTCTGATACACAAATTTCTCGGTATTGACTTTTTTTTTATATCGAGGATTCGAAATATTTGTACCGTTATTAGAGTTTTCGAGAAAGTTTTTCCTTTTTTTTAACCTCAAGACCTTAAACCCTAATTTATTTTTTGATATTTTTTTGAAAAAAGGGAAAAAAAAAAAAAAAAAAATTTTTTTTTTTTTTTTTATTTTTTTTTTAAAAAAAGGAAAAAAAAAAAAAAAGGATTTTTTTTTTTTTTTTTTAAATTCGTGATCGAGATTCGTTTATCAATGCTTTGGTTCGGTCCCCTCATCTCTCAGTCGAAGGGCCTTTTAGGGAGTATTTTTCCTAAGGAACATATTTTTCCTTAAAGAATACTTTTTTTAATGAATTTTTTTTTGGAAAGGTTTATAGCAAGGTTTTGATTTGTTAGTTAGGCGACCTTTACAAAAGTACCACTTTTGATAGATGCAGGCCTCATAACACTAAAATCCTATTGGGGGTGTCAGTCTTAGTATTGTGGATGAAGTTCTACATTGTCTTTTAGCTAGATCAATGTATTTTTTCTTTTAGCTAGATCAATGTATTTTTTCTTTTAGCTAGATCAATGTGTTTACAACTTCAAGGGGCTTTCGACGGTCACTTAGTTTGGTGTCGCAACATTAGGAGGGAGGTTCTTGCTTTGGGCGCGGATTGGGTGGTTCTCTAAGGTGATGTTGGTAATGTGTTTAACACCGTTGATCGTAACGCCCATCTCCCTCGAGCTTCGACATGAACTTCTTGCATGATTGCGCTCGTCGATCTTTTGAAGTTAGAGAAGGTGACAACCCTTCCAAACCTCTTATGACAATCCTATTGAATGAGAGGCCATGAAAGGCCGAAAAGACTAATATGACAAATATGAAGAGGACTAATATGAACAGTTGCAGGTGACGCAGACCCAACATTTTGGTTGGTTGTTGGAAGTACTTCAGGAAAAGGTGAAACCGGCGGATTTTGGGAAGGATAGTAATAATGAGGAGTAGGGTACCACGGTGGCGGGCGGCCCTCAGGCAAATTGAAGTCGACAGTCGCAATAACTTTTTCCGGATGTAAAACTCAAAAATTTGGGCGAATAAGATTCTTTTTGGCAGCTGCCAAGAAAGTTTATTCAAAAAATATTCAAGTGCAAGTTCAGTGTATCTTGCAAATTATTATTTCCACAAAATCACACCTGTAATAAATTTACAGGATTGTACGATTTGGATTGTACGATTCCCCCCGCCTATCCCAATAATTGTAATTTCGCAGGCGAATCTTCGCGTCTCATGGTGTTTTTCAAAAAAAGCATAACCCTAAAACAGCCGTACGGAGTCCAAAATTATAAAATATAAATAATTACATAAAAAAAAAAAACTAATAAAAAATAATACGAAAAAAAAAGGTTACTATTTTTGGTTTTTATTATTTTATATATATATATATTTTTTATTTTTTTAAAGTACACCATTGACTTTTTTTTGCTCGTCGTGACAAGAATTGATCGACGGCGGAAAACAATGTCGACCTGCAATCGGATCGCTAGGAGTATGCCACGTGGCACAAGACATTTGGTAATACGACAAAAAAATCGCCTAAACGTTTCGTATGGCCCAAAAACCCACCGTTGACTTTTGTGAATGTTGACGACCGTAGTTGATCGACGCCGGAAGAATCTCCACCTGATACGTGGCACAAGGCCATTGGAGAACACATTTTCAAGAGTTTGCCTTTAAAACAAACCGTACGGTATATCCCCAAATGTCGTATTTCTGACAGTCGACGCTTGAAGTTCCCAAAGATTTCAGAGCCGTACGGAAGTCCGTACGGGCATACAGTAATCTGTTTCAGTAAACCCTAAAATCTGTTTCGTTGTGATAAAGTACGTAGCTTCTAGTAAAATCGTAACGAAAATACAAAAAACGGAAATAAACGCTTAGGGTTTGGGTCACGACGACTAAATAAAGTACAATAAAGTACAATAAAGTACAATAAAGCTCGTTACGGAATACCGACCTTAAAGTACCTCGCCACTGCAGCGAACAGAAGCCTAATGGTACGGGAAAATCATAAAATGGTAACGGCTAACGAGATTCTATTGGTCAATTTTTTTGTCGTTAGCCGTCACGAAGACCCTTCGTTACAAATGGCAATCTAGGGTTGTTAGGGCAAAGCACGGCGTCCGAGATAACCTTTATTTAATGTTATTTAAAATTAATATTCGCCTCTTTAATATTCCACAACCTCCTAATTAGAGTTGATAACACTAATTCCGTAGCGACATTATTTCGCCGAAAACAGCAACACTATTTAAGCGAGTGGACTACAGTCCGCCAGGAATATGAATATAGTACACCATTATTCTAATTTCGCACTAAATTTATTGAATCTTCGACGCTAGTAACGATTGGTTAGCGCATTCCGTACTTTTTTGTCCGACGATTGGAGTTCCCTGATTCGTCGGCTTCCCGTTTTCTCCGAATTACCGCTTTGCACAAAAATTTTCGACGGTCAACCAAACACAAAATAGTGACAGACCAAAAAAGCAAGACGCCAAATTATAAAGAGAAAAGACAAAAAGCAAACGACAAAAAGAATGACAGTGAAGACAAATCAAATACAAATAGACAAAGGCAAACAAGACGCCAGATTAGCAAGACAAAAGACAAAAGACAAAAGACAAAAGACAAAAGACAGCGGAAATACAAATACAAAAAAAAATAAAATAAAAAAAATAAAGAGGGTGTCTCTAAGCTCCAAAGCTCTCGATAGAGGTCCACGAAGCTGCCGCCGGCTTTCTCATTTTCTACCGGCTACAAACGGCCGTCAATATGAGTCGCCGGCCGTCAACTATTTTGCTACTGGTTGTGGTAGCTGGCGCTTGCGCTGCTATCCACGTGGCAGCACAGGAGAGAGAGGATATTGTGTCGGAAGTAAAATCGGAGAGACACGTGGCTGTATATGATACTGAAGGTGAGAAATAATGTGGCATGGAAATATTTTGGATACGGATAAAAGAAGCTGCAGGGAGAGGGAAAGGAGATTGGAAAGGAAGAGAGGGAGTGGAAGAGAGGGAGAGGAAGAGAGGGAGAGGAAGAGAGGGAGAGGAAGAGAGGGAGAGGAAGAGAGGAAGAGGAAGAGAGGGAGAAGAAGAGAGGGAGAGGAAGAGAGGGAGAGGAAGAGAGGGAGAGGAAGAGAGGGAGAGGAAGAGAGGGAGAGGAAGAGAGGGAGAGGAAGAGGGATAGTAGACTCATTTATTTTTTTGTTGCTTCGATCTTATCCAGGATTCTATGGAGGCCGACGTCGCTTGCTCGGATGTAGTGGCCCTTATTACATCTGGAAAACCAAGGACACGTGTCAATCCGTGATCCAATTATTTTGTGGCGCGAGGTCAACAAAAACTTGGAGCCAATGTTTGGGTACAAAGGCGGGAATTTGTGTAGGAGCAGGCAAAAATTGGGCAAAAGGAAGAGTAATTTGTGTGATAAATTGCTCAATCTCTAGTGGCTCTAGAGCTCCAAATTGTTTCGGTTGAAGAAAAAAGACACACGTCTCAATTTTATGGAATTGGCACGAGGTTATCGTTCAAAGTTGGGGTACAATATGGTCTATCCACACTCAAAATGCACCCAAAATAAATGGGTACGGACTCGCTAAACCCAGTATCAGACCAATGGCGCGCAGTGGTTATCTCATTCACAGCTTAAGTGAAAGGTCCCAGGTTCGACCCGTCGGCTCAATTTTTCCCAGTGTGGGACATTTTTCACTCTCGCA
This sequence comes from Zygnema cylindricum, assembly GCA_037447655.1. Taxonomy (NCBI): domain Eukaryota; kingdom Viridiplantae; phylum Streptophyta; class Zygnematophyceae; order Zygnematales; family Zygnemataceae; genus Zygnema; species Zygnema cylindricum. Next base: position 109,476 of record JBBHKE010000705.1, on the reverse strand, counting down.
TTCTGTGGAGTTCTAACTTGGTATCAAAGCCAATGGGATTGCGGATGTATTGATGTGCCTCCTTGTGAGGGAGAATATTGAATTGGCACGAGGTTGCAGTTCAATATCTGGGTAGAATGTGGTCCGTGCACACTCGAAATGCACTCAAAATAAATGAGTACGGACTCGCCAGACGCAGTATTAGGCTGATGGCGCGCAGTGGTTATCAAATTCACATCTTAAGTGAAAGGTCCCAAGTTCGAGCCCTTGCCGACTCAATTTTCCCTTAGTGTGGACATGTCAAATCCCAGATTCTGGGGAAATTCTGACTAAATCAATACTCCACTCGATTTTGCAGAATTTGTGAGTCGAAATAGCCAGAAACTATAAATGCATGCTGCTCAAGATTATTTATACTTCAAACAATAAAAGTTAAAAAAAAAATGAAAAATTGTGTAGCATTTTTTGGAAAATAACACAAATTCAGTCCATTCACACTAAATTAGCCGAAGTGGTAGATTTTGTAGTTAGCAATTCTCACTCTAAGTCAATATCACTGTAAATATTCCACACTCTATTTTTTTCTACGGTTCCCCCTTGTATTTTTTGCACTCTATTGTCCATACGGTTTCCCTTTTGTTCATTTTTAGTGTAATGTACCTTCTTGAATTAAAAATTAGATTGGTCTGCTTAGAATTTTTGTAGTTTTGTAAAATCAAAACGCCTTTTTAGATATACCGCACTCCAAAAGTGACGTCCCTACAATTGTATACATTCGAACTTCTCTTTTAAAAAATATTACTTTTGAAAACGTAAACAAGACTCTTTCCTCTCCCCCTGTCTCTTCTTGTGTGCTTCTTGCTATTTTGTCTTTTATTTTCCTCTATTGTATCTATTTCCTCATCTCTATATGTTGTGTGCACCAACCACCAAATCCTCTTCTTATAGTTGTTAGTCTTATGATTGGAAGTTTGTCTGCCTATTTTTCCGAGCACATCACAACCCTTTCTCCTCCTACCCAAGAAGGAAAATAAAACACATGTAACTTTAAGCATATATATAAAAATATAATACAATGAATCAAATAATGGCGCCTGTTTTCGCGGATGAGACGGTCGAGCTTGCTTATGCCCTCACCTCAAAAGACTCACAAGTAGAGTGGGAATCAAGAAGGTAAGGATAGAAAATTGCCCTCAGCTTGATAAGGCCCGGGTTCTTCAGCTCCCGTAAGTCAAATAATTCGAAATTCGAAGCTACTTTTGACAATTCGCCCATTAGACTTAGAGGTTGACTCCAATGCATATAGTTCAATGGTTTAACAAGAGGATGGCCGCTCTGTTTGATGCCGCTCTCATTGCTTCAAACATAAAAACAAAAATAACAGAAAGAGAAGAAGAAGAAAACCACAGAAAGAAAACATTTAAGGAAAATGTAGTTTTCAATCATCTCCTCTGGGCACTTAACCTGAATTATCTCGTCTCCTCCATACCTCCACTTAGGCCATGGCCGCATGGTCTCATCTTTCCAATGTTTAAAGGACGTACAATCGAACCAACAAACATCTTCTCCAAAAAGAATTTGATTACCAGATTATGACAAACAAAGAGGGAGAGAGGAAGATGTGGTATGACAGCATATGCAAAGGAAGGAAGTGAAGGCTACTAGCGAAAAGGTAGTGGGAGGAAAGGGGTGAGATATAGGGAGGGGAGGAGACGGAAATGGTGCGAGAGATGATGCAGAATAGGAGAGGAAAGAGCAATGGGTAGAGGGAGAGCTTGATAGGGATGGAAAGTGGTCGAGAGGGAGAGGTAGTGGGAGGGGTGAAGCAGAGAACGGGGAAGACTAATTTTTTGGAGAGTTAGGTCTGAGGGATAATTGAAAAGGGGGAGATAGGGATAGAGCGAAAGAGGGAGAGATAGAGAGAAAGAGAAGTTAGCGGGTGAGGACTATCTAAGATTCCATTGCGGTTTTTAAATGTTCATGGAAATCCACGTTGCGGGACTCCTCCACGGTGAGCTGCACGGGATCATAGACCCGATATAGATTCCCTTTCACGCTGTAGCTGACAAAGTTGCGGGACCAACTCCTTACCGCAAATTCCCCCTTCCTCTTTTTTGACTCCACGTATATTGTTGCACGACAACCCCGAATCCTTAAGAGGTGGAATGTCAGCTTCCCGCCTCTCCACAAATATTCCTTTGTTTTGTCCCTAGAAATCAGCGTGAGTCTCCGGTTGTAGACATAGTTTTCCGTGAGAATCACATCCCCCCAAAAGAAAATTTTATGGTCGGTGCTATGAATCATTGCCTGCACCATTTTTTGTAATGTTCTGTTTTTCCTTTCTGCCACTCCGTCAGATTTCGGTGAATAAGGAGTGGGAATTTGCATCTATTCTCCATTCTTAACAATACCCCTCAAAGACCACGAACTCTCCTCCGTTGTCCGACCCAGTTGCTGTAAGCTTTCTCTCACATTGCCGCTTGGTCATAACATGCCACTCCAAAATGTTTCTGAGGCATCCGATTTCTTCTTCAGCAAGTATACCTGATACTGAGTATATCTGATTTTCGGGAAAATTCATCCACAAATACAAAAATGTACCGGTTGCCGCCAATGGTCTCGGCCTTGATGTGACAGCAAATGTCGACATGTACGAGCTTCAATGATGTTGACGTGTCCTTCACCGGATGAGGTTTTCGGATCTGGCGCCCTTGACTACTTTCCCCAAATCCGTGCATTGGGTGCGTCCAAGGAGAAATACATTCATCTGATGGACGTGGAAACACTCTTCGAGGTCTCGAAAAGGTGGACATGAAGGTTCTAGTGGGGGTACCATCTAAACCCTGTTTAGTATGGAGATTAAAGAAATCTTTGTATGGATTGAAATATCTACCTAGGACTTAGTATCTTAGTTTGCATAAGGTTTGAATTTATTTTGGATTTATTATAACTGTTTCAGATTCCGGTGTGTATGTTAGGAAGATGGCGTTGATAAGATTATTTTCAGTGTGTGTTTTCAGATGAATGTATTATGGTTTTGGATAGCTAGGAAATAATTGAAGAATTGATTCTTACATGAGAAAAACTGGATAGTTTATTATTTTATTATTTTAAGGTGACCGATATGGATTAAGCTAAGTACAGTATAGGCATTGAGGTGATTAAAGATGAATCCCGCTGTACTAAACTCAGTCGGAAACTATATTGTAAAAAAATTATGAGTCTTTTTCGTATGCTAGATTTCAAGGCACTTAGTACAGCTCTTGACCCAATATTGCAGCTTTTTAAATTGAGAATGAGGAAATTGTTGATGCACCCTATAGAGAATTGGTTGATTGTTGAGTGTAGGGAATGGACTTGATATTTTTCTGGAGCTTTTTCTATTGTTAGCAGATACAGTCAGGCACCTCAAAAGCAGCCTTGTGAACCAGTTAAGAGAATTTTGAGGTATTCGGTCAGTACTTTAGGCATCAGCTTGGTTTTTCTGAGTGGAAATGTCTTGAATTATTTCAAATTGCAATGCTGACTTGGGTGGTGACTCCGACAGGATAAATTCAACTTCAAGCTATGATTTCGTTTTGGGTAGAGAGGAAATTTCTTGGAGCTATTGATTACAGCCTACAGTGGCTTTGAGTTTGACTGAAGCGGAGTACACGATGGCGTGCTATGCGGCAAAAGCTTCAATTTGGTTTAAAGAGATTTTGGGTGAATTGGAAATTTATGGGAATTGTATGAAATTATGTTTGGATAGCATGAGTAGTAGTGTGCTTTTGAAAAATTCTGTGTTTCATAGAAGGACTAAGCACATCATAATTCACTTGTATTTTGTGAGGGATTTAGTGAAGGAAAAGGAATTGGAGTCTTTAATTTTTCCTACAGTTGAGGAGGCAGCTGACATGCTAAGCAATGCATGATGTAGATCTGTTCAAATTTAGTATGGATTCCCACATTGTAAGGGGAGTGTTAGGATTTGCCATGTTGGAATCCATGTCAATGTTCCCATGTTGGTTCGTAATTAGTGTGGTAAAGTTTGGTCGCGCGTTTTCCTCGCGCATTTTGTTTCGTAGTACGCTTCATGTGTACGGTTTGGATTGTTTTGTTTTCGTGCGAGTTATGTTTCCGTACGTTATCTTAAGTCGTTTCGTTTCAAATTTTCAATTGTTTTGTTTCGCGACGTACCTTTCCGCACGTGTATTCTTAGGTCATTATTTTCTGTCTAAATTTCAAATGTTTTGTTTACGCTCCAGAATTCAGAAGTTAGGTTCAATTTTCCTGCCAACTAAAAAACCCTAAAAAAACCCTAAAAAAATCCTAAAAAACCCTAGAGCCAGCTTGTGAGTGATTGAGTATGATGTAGAAAAGGCTTCGGTCTAATATGAGAGTATTTTGCCGAGAAGAAACTCCTTATTAATGTTATGTTGAATGTTATGTGTGATTTTGATGTTTTTTGAGTTTTTATTAAGCTTCCGCATTGAGAAAGTTTCAGTTTTGGAGCATTCCAATTTAGTGTTTATCCCATTGGAGTCGTAGCAAGTTTTTCCATTCTTTAATGATTTTTGTAGGGTTTTTAGGGTTTTTTTAGGGTTTCACGGTTTTTTCAAGGTTTTTTCGCAATTTTTGATAGAATAAAAGTCAAATAAATACTCATAAATTACGAGCGCAGGAAAAATGTGTAAAAGTAAAACAAAATAACTCAAAACCTAACCAAGATCTCACAGATAAATAATTACCATAAACCATTTTACAAAAGGGGAATCCGTACCACATTATCTTCCCTTCAGCAATGCTCTTATATTATCCGACCAGCAAAAATAAACATTTTTACTTACTTTTCTCACACACAATTGAATAATAAAAATCTAAGTTTTAACTGCCTAAAAAAACAAAACAAAACACAAAGAACTACCAAGGACACGTATGTACGACGCGAACTAAAGTACAACACGAAATAAGTACCGCGCGCGAAACCAACTACACGCAAAAAAAACAAACAAAAAAAAAACACGACCGAACAAGCACAATGTACGGAACAAAAAAACAAACACGCGCGAATAAACTAAAAAACATTTAACCGCACGAAAATAACCTACGAAACAAAACGCGCGACCTAAATCATAAAGTGTGACGCACCACTCGCACGAAACAAACCACACTATTACCAAATAAAAATTCAAACATTGCACATTCTAACAATTTTGACCCACCAACATTAAAACATGTGCTTGTTTTCTTCAACCATAACAATATGTAACTCTACCACCACTAGGATTATAGCAATCTGAAACACAAATCATTCTTCCATCCGCCCAAGTGCTCCCTGTCCCAACACAACTTCCCGCATTTGTACCCATACATTGGGTCCAAGATAATGACGTCCTCGCGCCTCAAAATTTATTAATCACAGATTGACACGTGTCCGAAGGTTGCCACATGTAATATGGGCCACTACACTAAGAAAAAAAGGCAATCATTGTTTGGATCTGATCTTGGTTTTCAAATACAATAGCTTGCACATTCATATTTTTTCTCTTTTGATCCTCCTCTCCTTTCCCCCTTCTTTCCACTCACCCCTCCCCTTTCCCCACTCCACTCTTGCTCTCTCCCTCTCCTTCTTCCTTTTCTCCTCCGTTTTCTATTCTCTATTAAATGTGAGCCCATGAAAAGGCCGAAAAAGGAAAGAAAGACAAAAACGGGAAGATGCCAAAAATGTTAAGATTCCTAGAATCGGGGGATAGAATGGACGATCCCAATAAAGGGATTGATGAGGCGGCCAGGATTTGAACCTGGGACCTTTCACTTTAGCTGTGAATGTACTAACCACTGTACCACCAGCTCAGATGTTTCGCTGGTGGGTCCAATTTTATATAGGTTTTAGTTTGGATTTTACCACAATTCCAGATATCGAGCGCACGTTTCACGTATGTACAAAAAATATGAATATGGCCGATGGCAAAGAGAAATAAAAAGAGACGAACAAGGAATGAAAAGGAGAGGTTTGTTGCTAATTCTATCTTAGCAAAGATGATCTTTTTACAAGAAGACAAAAGCCCTTTGAGGGAAAAATAAACTAATTTTTAAACTAAAGGGAGGAAGCAGCAGTTTTTGAGAGGTTTTTACGCGGTTTTTACCGGTACATCTAGTCAAGTTGTGACCGATTACGGTGAATCTAATCTAGGCAATCCACACTAAAAAGGGGTCCGATTGCTAAGTGAAAAAAGCATCTAAGTACTATGTGTAGATTACTAGAACTCCCCATAGGAATCTTCCATATCACTAAAAAAAAGTACCAAGAAGAAGCAAGTAGGTACATAACGCTTAATTGATGTACTAGAATTTGAGAGTTAGAAACTAAGAAGGGAATTATGTTGAAGGTCATGGGCATTAAGACTCGGCTGTGATCCACTCCCACTAGGAGCCACACTTGCACCAGCAGGAGCAGGTGGAGCACTACGGCTAATAGGAGCACTTGCAATAGGAGCTGAGCCATTATCAGACATGTTAGCGGAAGCAAACCCAAAGAGAAATGCCTAAAAGACTAGATCTATAGTGTAAGATATGTAACTCCAAACGAAAGAGGTGCCACGTGGACAGCAGCGCAAGCGGCAGCCACCACAAAGAGCAGCAGAATAGTTGACGGCTGGCGACTCATATTGACGGCCGTTTGTAGCCGCTAGAAACTGCTGACGCAGCCGGTAGCAAAGTTGCCGACCGGTGATCGATAGCCTTGAAGCTTGGAGAAAAAATACAAAAAAATAATACAAAAAATTCTTACTTGTTGTTTTTTTTTTGTTATTTTTTGTATTTTTTTTTAATTAACTTTTCAATTTATACATTCTGGCGTCTTCTCCGCGTGGCGTGCGGGATTTTCGTAATTTGCTGACCGTACTGTACGGAAATAATGCGCGTTTGTGAAGGGATTATTCAAGACGCGGCCGTTTGTACGGACAGACCTTAAAACGTTCCACATTTCCAGAGTTTTAACAGGTACACCCTATATCGCTATTAGTGTTAATAATTTTTACGCCACTTAAAACATCTTTTCTCCGTGCACACTTGTCCTTTTTTCAATTTGAGACCGCCAATCGGAAGATGAGATGAAAACTTATCGATTCCAACCGTCGGATTTACAATCCGACAAGTGTGTACGGAGAAAATATGTTTTAAGCGGCAAAAAAAACATTAACACTAATAGTTAGTGTTGGGTATCGAGGACCCATTGCCGATATTCGATATATATCGAATTTCAGGTACCCGATATTCGATATATCGCTTCGATATATCGAATTTCAAATTATCGCGATATATCGCCGATATATCGCCGATATATCGTATCGACGATATATCGAGGTTTCTTTAAAAAAAATAAAAAAATCCCAGTCAATTCTCTGAAGAAGAGAAGGACAGGTGTGAAAGTGGTGGAGGATGTTTTTCTTTTTTTTTCACGTAGACTGTGAACCGAAACCTGCGAATCGGAAATTGTTAATTGATTAATTGAGAACCAGAATTTGAGAAACAAAAACAAAGTGGTTTTGGAAACAAAAAAATGATTGGAAACTGAAGATTGAGAGGAATTATTTTCATGTCCATAGCTGTACCGTAAGCATTTGTGCTTTTGCTACTGCAAGTGATACTAGCTGGCATTGCTATTGCTGCTGCCAGTAGTACTAGCTGCTGGCAGTACTACTGCAGCTGCCAGTAGTATTAGTGCTGGCAGTAGTACTAGCTGCTGGCAGTAGTACTAGTGCTGCCAGTAGTACTAGCTGCTGGCAGTAGTACTAGTGCTGGCAGTAGTACTAGCTGTTGGCAGTACTACTGCAGCTGCCAGTAGTATTAGTGCTGGCAGTATTGCTAGCTGTTGGCAGTAGTACTAGTTGTGCCAGTAGTACTAGCTGCTGGCAGTAGTACTAGTGCTGCCAGTAGTACTAACTGCTGGCAGTATTACAAGCTGTTGGCAGTAGTACTAGTGCTGCCAGTAGTACTAACTGCTGGCAGTGCTACTGCTGCTGCCAATAGTACTAGCTGAGGACACTAGTTACTCCAATTAATAAAAATAAAAATAAGAATACGATTTTACAACTTGTGCACTTCAAAAAATAATTAATAATAATAAGAATAAAAATTCACATTTTATACACGTTAAAAAATAAAAAATAAAAATGATAATACAAACTCACATTTTGTACACTTCATTTAATGATTAATAAAAATAATAATAAAAATTATCATTTTGTACACTTCAAAAATAATTCATAAAAATAAAATTCAAAAAGCACATTTCAAACACTTAAAATATACCCCTAAAAACAAGAATTAAAATTCACATTTTATACACTTCAAATAGTATTTAATAAAAATAGAAATAAAAATTATAAAAATAAAAATGCAATTATTCAAATTAAAAATCAAATTCCTTGAGGTTTTAAACTCCGGCATGTCCATGTTTTGCGAATAATCGAACATTTCCAACATTCAAACACGTAAATATCCCATAATCCCAAAATCCCGAATTTTCTAATTTTCTAATTTTCCAATTTCCCAATATTCGAAATCCAAATCAAAATTATCTAATGTTTCTCAAACTAATAAACTGAAAATCAAATACTCATAACCGTGCACCCTATAAATCTTCCCTAAAAAACATAATTTTGTAAAATCATTTTTTGTTGGATAAATTATTCCACCAATCTCCAATTTCCTTTACCGTTTCTTTCCGACGTTTCTTAGCAACAACTTTATTGTTCTCGTTGTCGTTAATGTTTTCCTCCATTTCAATATTCTTTCCTTTATCATCGCGAATATTGATGAGCGATTCCGTTGCTTTCCAAGAACCTTTGAGGAAAACAAGTCTTTCAACCGATTCCGGAGACAACCGGTTTCGCTTGACCGTGTTGACTTGACCAGCAATGGAAAATATTCGCTCGGAAGGAGCCGAAGTGGCCGGTATAGCTAGAATTATACGAGCCAAAGAGCTCAATGTCGGTAACAAATTTTTCTTTTCGTCCCACCACTTTAATGGGTTTCCCCGATTGTGTTCCGAATGTTCCAAAACACTTCTTCCTTTGTAAAGTTGAACTTCGTGAAGCAAATTAACCTTAAACTCATCTCGAGTTAGTTCCGTGTTCGAAGGTTTTAGAACGGATTCCTTTACCGAAGACATGGAAATGGGATGATCTTTTTGTAATGCTTTGAAGATGTCATCCTCATCATCGTCATCAAGTTCATTCACACCTTTTTCATTTGAGTTGTTTCCGATTTCCATCAACAACCCTTCACTACCACCCTCACAATTTTCAATCAATTCGGCATCAATATCAAATTTACCCAACATCATGTTCACAATCTCTTGCCATACCCTATCTACCTCTAGAGGTGTTAAAAATCCTAGGGTTTTCGTCCTTGGATCTAGTGCACAAGCAATAAACATTTTCATCGGTAAAGTTTTTAACTCAAAGGTGCCGAATCGTGTCTCAAAATCGGTTAGCATCGTCTCCGCAATTGCGTTGATCGCCAAATCATCACATGATCCACTTGAGCTGTCTTCCACTACTTTTTTGAGTCCCTTTAGTAGTGAGTGGACAATTACCGGCACCCAACTCAAAGTTACATACTTTTCCCCTTCTAACACACATTGTGCAACCATAAAAGGTTTTAAAATTACAACACCTCTCTCGATGACCATCCAAGACTCTTCACTCAACCTCGCATTTAGTGGTACAATTGTTGTTATAAGTGCCTTTAACGGAATTTTCAAATGCAAAATCGAAGTGAGCATGGAGTATGTGGACCACCACCTAGTGGCTACATCCGGTATCAAGACCTTCCACTTATTTCACTAGCAACATTTTTAAGGATATTAGTTGCTCTCGATGAGCTTCGAAAAAATCCCACAAGATTGCGTGCACTTTCCAAATGTTGTGCAACACTAGGACCATTAAAAAACTTTCCCGTAACTAGCTCCAACAAATGGTCCATACAACCATGCCAATCACAAGACATGGATTTCCCCGCTTTTTTGATAGCAGCCGCTGTATCCGTAACACAAACGGCCACCGATTTCTCGGAAATACTATATCCTCCTAACATTTCCTTAAACTTTTCACCGATTGCTTCTGCTGTATGGCTACCAGGAAATGGAGAGCAACCTAAGCAAACATTTTGAAGCTCATTTTGAAGCTCCCATTCTGAGTTGATAAAGTGAGCCGTCATAGAACAATAGGATTCATTTGATAAAGAAGTCCATGTGTCCATGGTAACGCTCAAAGTTTCATCTTCAAAGAGTTTCCCTAAACTTAGACGAACCTTTATTTCGATTTCCTCCATTCTCGATATTATTCCACGTCGATCTGGTATCGCCACCTTTGGCGCCAAGCCCTTGATCATCTCTCGAAATTCAGGGCTCTCCACCACACTTAGTGGCTGGTAGTCTAACACTATCCACCGAATGAGCCTATCTTTGAAGGATGTTGCCGATCCTCGCTCTACGAAATCCTCCAAAGCTCCTCGCTTTTCTTCAATTTCTTTCAACCTATCACCTACAAATAACTTCTTATGGTGAACCTTTAAATGAGATAGTAAATTGGTAGGACTCATTGACTTCCCCCTCGCAACAGGCATAGAACAATGATTACAAAAAGCTTTGTCTGGATGCTTCCCATCATGTAGGACTTTGAAATGATGCCAAACTTTTGAATTTACTCCTTTCGGAACAACCTTTTTTGCTTCCCTAAACTGATCTACAATTTCGGATAAATTTTCTAACTCTACTGTTTCCATATCCGGAAGCAGTTCAGTGTCATTGTCCTCTTCACCTCCCATGCTGCCTCCCATCTCTTGGGAATCCATGGAGAAAACAAAAAATGTAACCTTTGCACAATATTAATCGCTGGTAATGGATAAGTAATAATGTACTAATTGCTACCAATTTGCCTGCAGATTGCAGATTGCTAATTGGTAGGTATTCCTGCCTTCCTGCCCGAAACGAACAGTCTGCAATTTTTTTTTTTCATATCATACTTTGACTTAATTAGTGTGGGTTTCAAGTTTCCATATGTGAAGTTCTGTACCGTAGTATGTACTAAATAAGTATCTATATGTGTTACAATATTAGTATTACAGTATAAGTACTTTTTCGTCCGTTACATTTTGCGGCGTTACCTTTTAAGTAACGGAACGAAAATCACGGCGTACGTTGCGTTTCAGAAAATTTGTCATTATCGCTAAAATAACATATTAAAAAATATATATATATATATATATTAAAATTTCAATATATCGCGATATATATCGTGATAATTTATGTTGGTACGATATATCGAGGACTTTCCTCGATCGATATTCGATATATCGAATATCGAGATTATCGCGATATGAAACTACCCGATACCCAACACTACTAATAGGGATTCACGGTGTACTTTAGTTACGAATTTTTTAGGACCGTATCCGCCGTACTTCCAAAAGTCAAACCCTAAGTGTAGATTTGGTCGCCAGTCCATTGTTTTTTTTAACTTTACTAGTGAAATGATGCGTTCCGTACGCCAAAGTCCAGCACAAGTAACGACAAACTGACGCTGCCCGTAATATCCGGTGTCGAACGGAGTATCCGGCGTGAAGCCGCACGGGTAAAATAATCCGTCCAAGACTAGAAAAAGACGATGGTACACTAAATACCGTAAACGAAAGAAAAACTCGTACGGTTAATATTTACCGGAACGGCATAAAACAGACGGTCCAGGGGAAACATGAACGTTTAGCTGTCATCTTAACCGCCATAACCGCAAAACCGTCGCCACGTACAGAAGTCTTCTCAAAAAAAGGAACGCTGATGGTCACAAAAGAAATAAGAGACGACTAGGACGTCGAGGAATTCTACATTAAATCAAAAGCGCGTACTTTTTTTATGTTATTAAATTCTATATTCCGTAATGGTATCCCATATGTTGACATATTATCTATGTTGTTGAACAATATGCATAAAACCCATATACTACGGATGTTAACAACATGCACAAAACTCATATACCACGGGCTGTTGGAAAGTAAAGTTAATATACAGAGTAAAGTTGCATACCAATGGATAGGTCACAAAATAAACTCATTAATGGTTGATTTTTTTGGGCCAGTGGAAAACCCAATGACTAAAAACCCACATGTTGTCCAAGAAGTAAAAAAATCAATGCGATAAAAGTAGACTCAAATGTTGATTTTAGACGATCTCGGCAGATATTATGTACGGAAATCGGATCGCCGATATTGTACGGACGGCAGGATCGAATCATACGGAATCGAGGGACGATTCCACGACACACTTTTTTCGGCGGAAATACTAACGCAACTTTGGGCGCGGCCACCGACGGCTGAAACTGTGTATTTTGGCGTCTAGTGATTGGACCATATCGTGCACACATTTCACATGCAGATTGGGATGCACATGTACAAATAGAGAATATTGCATAGCAAGAGATCTATCTCTCTCACACATCACATCACATGATAGCAAGATTGTTTAAGCAATGGTGTTTAGCACTTTATTCACAGAAACATATTGTACAGAGAGATCACAGAGATTAGACGAATAGCCATAGGAGGAGAATCCAGCTTTTATTTAGATAGGGAAATGTCCAAGAGACAATTGTAATTTCTACCATTTATAATTCCATTTAAAGCTTGCCTAAACCTGCCTCATCTATTGTCTACATCTATTTCTACTTCTTCCTCTGAACCCTTTGTGAGTCACATAACAACACTACTTCCTAGTGTATATTTTAGGCTTATCTACCCTAACCCTCGGCCAAGGGCTAGGGTGAGCGCCTTAAACCAACATCAAAAACGTTTTTTAGGCATCGAAATTTGAATTTGCCCCTCAACCTGGGGAATGAATTACCTTGAATTAGAATTTGTAAATTTGATTTTTTTGTCAGGGAAAGTGTTGATATCTGAAAATATCAGTAAAAGAATGAAAGAGACAATAGCATTGCACAGCAGTAGCATTCAGATTGAAGAGGAAAAGAGCTCCAGGGTAAAGTCGTATATTTATTCAAAGCCATTTTTCTTCAATACGAAGGGGATACTTGTCCCTCATTCTCTCACTCCATTTATCCCACTAACACCCACTAAGAAACACTATAAAGCAAGAAACTAAACTGAATACAGGGCAACATAAAACAAACCCGATACACGCAAAAGGCCCGCATTGGATTGGGACGCTGAATTTGATTCAAGAATTTATACATCCTATTATGCTTTTGGTTTTCCGTAAGAGCGACAGTTTATGGAGTTCCAAGCTCTATCCCCAAACGACATTAAGTTCCAATGAGGTGGACTATATGGCAACATGCCATGCTAAAAACGCTTCAATTAAGATTGAAGATATGTTAAAAGGTTTTGATATCCGGTTGGTTGTATGAAAACTTATTCTGACAGTGTAAGTTCTATGGCGCTAGTAAAGAATCACGCATTCCGCAAATGTACGAAAAATATCCGCATTAAGTCGCATTTGGTAAAGGATTTGGTAAATGCTAAAGAGGGGGCGTTTAGCTATGTGCCTATAGTTGAGGAAAACATGTGATTCATGATTCACAAAGTGAAAAGAGGAATGTTGGGTACATTGTGCATATCGACGTATCAACCAGGTTCGCGTCCATCTTTTCCTTGTTGTTTCGTACGTTTGTTCTTTTTTTGTATGGTTCAGATAGTCTGTTGTGTGTAAGGCGTAGAAACATGCTCTCAAGCTAACACATGATTTGTTTCAGTGTAGGCGGGTCTAACGTAGCGTGTTTTTTTTTTTTGATTGTTCATCCTTTGCGTTAATAGAGAGTGTTTAATTGTGTAGCTGCCTTGTACATTAAGTTTTGTGTTAAGCTAAGTCAAGTAAAATGAGTAAGGAACTATTATATAAAAGTTAGAGTGAGGAGAAAAGTTTGACTTAATGTATACATATTTTGTAGACTAGCTTGTGTACATGTAAAATGATGTGTACGAGTTTTTGCTTTTGCTTATGAGTGGTTGCATACTCTTTGTGCTGGATTTTCTTCTTTTTATCCTATGAATGAGGAGTGTTAAAAAAAAAATGTTTAACCTTTTGGTATTGGGAGGCTGATAATTCTACAATAATTCGCAACCATTTCCACATGAGTGTCATAGTAAGGATTGGGAAGGGTCCATAAGCTCGACATAATTCTTTTTGGAGAAGAGGTTAATTTGGACATTTTGAAGTGAAGACCATGGGGTCACGACCAAAGTTGCGACATGGTGGAGAGTTATTTAATAGAGAGTAAGTGCTGAGATGTAGCGAGTGAAGGTGACATGGTCCTTAGAAGTCCAACTGTTGAAGGGAAGGTGACAGACTGGTTCAACAACCTGGTCTGTATTAGCAGGTGCAATTATTAAGGATAGGAGGGAGAAAAGACCCGACGGCTCCGGAAAAAATATGCCAACTTTCCTCCGTCTTAAAACGAGAGGATGGGAAAAACTTTCAAACATAAAACCGATCGATTCTAAAAAGTTGGTTTGGTGGTTGGTGTCTACTAGGATTATAGATGAAAGAGAAAGAAAAAAGAGAAAATAAAAAGAAACCAAGAAGAAACAAGAGTAAAAGAAAGGGTCATGTTTCATTTTTGGTCAATTGTATGTTTTAAAAGAATTTTTTCAATTCTAATATTATGTAGACCTCACATTTGTTCTGTTTCAAGCTCAAAGGGCGTTCTAATTGGCCCAAACTAAAAGGGCGCGCGAGACTCTAAACAAATGAATTAATTGAAAAATAAGTAGGACTAAGCTACAAACGGAATAGAGGTTAGATTCCGCATGAAAAAATAAGTGACAACTATTCTAAATCATATAAACTTAGTGTGCGGAATGTTATCTGTAACATCTACCACTTACCCTAGTTTAGGGCAAACAAATTCTGTTTCATTTTTTGAATAACACTACCCTAACTGTGTTTCTTTTTAGCCGCTATTTCTTTGATTAGTTAATCCTATTGCACAAATAGTTGATGCACTTTGGCTATTTCGACTCACAAACACTAGAAATTATGCTTAATTTACTCAAGCAACACTAATTATGTACTCGTAAACAACTAGGCTGGAGTTTCATTTTTACACAAATGATTCTATTTGCCCTCCGAAACTATTCCAATGTATATCAAAAGAAACCTTTAGATTTTAATGAATAGTTTGGAAATTTTCACTAACAATGACTAAAGCATGTGCCTATTTTAAACCATAACAATATGCAACTTTACTACCCCTATGATTATAGCAAGTTGTCACACAAATAACCCTCCCTACGGCCCAAGCGCTGCCTGTTCCTGTACAAACTCCCGCGTTTGGACCCATGCATTGAGTCCAAGTTTTTGTAGTTTTCGAGCCACAAAAATTTTGAATGACAGATGTACACGTGTTCCCAGCTCTCCAGGTGTAATAAGGACTACATGCAAGTAGCTGACGTCGACCTCCGTTGAATCCTAGATAGAAACGACAAAAAAAAAACACACAAACCATGAGGAAACGATCGCCTTCTTATAGCTGACTTACTATTGACTTACTATTGCATCACAGTAATTTTTGGGTTTTATCAAAAACAAAGAGAAACAAGAGGAAAGGAGGAAAAAATGTTAAAAGAAAAAAAAAAAAAGAAGAGGATTGAATGGACCATCTAAATGGAAAGTGGCTTTAGAGAAAGCGGAGAAATATATAAATTGTTGCCTGGTTGAGGAGAATGTGTCTTCCAAAATGCGCAACTGTCACATCCTTCTTGTCTCTTTCAACCACCTCTCTCTTCCACCTTCTTCCCTCTCACCCCTTCCCACTTCCTACTCCCACTTCATGTCCCCATCTTCCCATTCAGCCCTATCTCTCTCTGTTGATTTCCGTGAAATCCGGGATTCGGTATGTCCCATACTAGGAAAAAGTGAGCCGGCCAGGGCTCGAACCTGGGACCTCTGACTTGAACTGTCAGCGCACTAACCACTGTGCCACCAGCTCGATGTAGAGCCTGGCGGGTCCGTACCTATTTATTTTAGGCGGCTTCGAGTGTGACGTGTCACATTCTACCCCGTATTGAACCGGCATTCACGTGCCAATCCAAGACTCTCCATCTCCCTTCCCCTACCCAATTCCTCTCCTTTTATCTTTCTCTCTCTCTTCCCCCTCTCTTTGTCCTTTGCCTTTTCCTTATCTTGTCCCTTTCTTGTTCCCTCTCCCTCCAGCTTCCTCTACTCCAATCCAGAACTGGTATTTTCACTATACATGATTTCTCACCTTTTGTATCATACACAGCCACGTGTCTCTCCGCTTTCTCTTCTGGCACAAGATCCTCTATCGCCTGAGCTGCCACGTGGACAGCAGCGCAACTTGCAACGACCACAAATAGCAGCAGCACAATCGTCAGCCGTTGATTCATATTGACGGCCTTTTATAGCCGCTAGATTTTATAGCCGGTAGAAAATGCAGGTGCCGGCCGTCGCTTTGCTGCTGACCGTCTATCTATCGAAAGCTTCGGAGCTCTGACACAACTTTCTTGTCTTTACTACTACTGTATTTTGATGTATTGTCTCTTTGTTTTATACGTTTTGGCGTCTTGCTCTCCTTTTTTTATTTGTTGATATTTTACTTTATTTTTTAGCTTTTATATTTGGCGTCTTGTATGCTTGGCCTTCCATAAATGTTTAAGTTTTTGACCGTCTTGCATGCAAATTCCGTTAAAGCGGCCGACAACTGAAGGCGTGAAGCCGATAAGTCTGCGAACTCCAAGCGTCAAATTACAAATAAAGAGTTGAGGCGGTTTGCCATGTGAACAGTGCACCGTGTACTCCAACTAGCGATGCTGTTTTTTGCTACAATTATAACATTTTTTCTCCGTGCACACATGTCCGATTCTTAGTGGGAAGGTCGCCAATCGGTGAATGATAATCCAGCCTTTCAATATCAACCGTTGGATTAAAAAACCGACGAGAGTGCACGGAGAATGTATGATTTAAGTGGCGAAAAAAACATCAACACTAATAGCGTTACACGGTGTCATTTCGGGGAATCCAATACTATCTCGGACTACGCCCGGCGTCTTTTTTTACAGCTACGCGACAAAATATCTTACAACTGTAGCTAATCTACTAAAGCCGTTAGAAACGTCCGTACAGTTTTGTCATAAAGGAAGTAAAATGCCGGTTGACTTAAGAGTTCTCCCGATTTACAATGCCCGTGACTTTCAAGAACTAAAAAAAAAAAGTCGTCCTTCTTTGAGCCAATACCATAGGGAATTTCAAGCGCCGAAAAAATAACTGTTATATGGTATGTGGATGGTTGGGCCATGGGAAAATCTTTCGATCACGTTTTCCGATGACTTTGTGCCACGTGGTAAACATGTTACCGTTTGAATGAATGCATCACATAACAATTTCTTCAGCGATTAAGGCTATTGTCTATTAAGGCTGAGGCCAATTGGGCCGATTCGCGGGTCATAAAATGCTCTGTTTGTGAGTTGACCCGATTTTAATTTGCGGGTCGTAATTTTAATAGTGTTGTATATCGAGGGCCCTCTCCGATATTCAATATGCACCTAATTTTGGGTACTCAATAATCAATGTATCGTCTCGCAATATTGAGAAGCTCAATATCGTAATATTTTGACGATGTATTTGGTCGATATGGCGTTAAATTTAAGCCGCGATATATCGAAGCGACGTTGGGTTTCAACTTTTTTTTCAAAAGCCACGAAAATGCATGCTAATCAAATGATGCCAACAGCCTACGGTACTTAAACGTACATAAGTACCTCCAAACAAAGTAACTATCCGTGCACAACCATCGTTACAACCATCGTTAAAGGCTCATAGTGAAAGAACAAACTCCAAAATGGAATCTGAAACATTTCTACCAGTTCGATAAAGTGTAGAATCATCGAACACTCGAGTCCCCTATGGAACCAGACATTCCCCTTCTATGCATATCATTTCCAACTCAAAACAACTATAATTTGGGCCGTCCTCTCAACACTACAACATAATACTGCCGACTTAATCAACATATTTACATGTTCCTCCAAGGTTGACACGTACAAAAATTCCATCTCTTTTGTTGCGACCAAATCACGCACAGAGTGCCACTAAATATGGATGTGTTTGATAGGCTTATACAAAAATGGATATTTTACGAGAGCCATGAAACTCATGTGGTTCGTAAAGATCTTCAAGCAACTAATAGGAAACTTCAACTCCACCAACATCTCATTTGTCCAATATAACAAGTGGCGTAGAAACTAATTTCGCGTCATGCAGTACTGTGCTTGTGACAATTTAATGTCAACATTCGGAGAAGGGATGACCTCCATACCAAATATAGATCTTACATAATCCGAATATGTAACTTTTAAAAGAAAGACAAAAATATGACTTCAATTTCATAATCTTCACCAAGTTATCTAAAGCAATAAAGAAATCGTCAACATAAACGAAAATATCACCTAATATTTTCTTTCGCCTTTCACATAAACGCGAGAGTCTAAAACCGTTTGTACAAATCGGTTTCTCTTTAGCACTTTATGAAATCTCAACAACCACGTTCATCGGCCTGCTTTAGTCCATACAAGGATTGTCTCAAAAACCATAGTTTTCCTTCACTCGAGATGACACCTTACGACACCTCCATATAGACCTCCTCCTCTAAATTCTCCTTTAAAAAGTCAATTTCCATGTGTATTTTATGCACATGTTTCTTCATAGGAGCAACAATAGCAATAATTATTCTTAATGAATCAAACTTGACTATCAGTGCATATGTTATGGTGTTCTCAATGCCTTCAATTTGTTGAAAGCAGTTGTATGCAAGTCGAGTGCTTGACTTGATTCCCCAGTTTTCATCCTAAAAACTTACTTTGTGTCTATTCTCATCTTTCCTTCTCATAAGCAGACCTTGTTAATGTACAATTATCAAATATCAATTAAAGCTCCGTTTTCCACGTGAACCACCATTTCTCTTTCAGATCACAAGATTGACAAGCTAAAGAACATAATTGTGGGTCGTCCGAAAAAAAATTTATGAATTGATTAGAATCAAAAGAATTATTTCTCTTTAGCCACAAAAATAAAGTAGTGCGAATTTCAAACATGAAAATAACGAGGGCGTCAATAGGAAGGTTGTCAAAAAAATGATATAGTGTCACGGATGAATACTTTAAGCTAAGTTCAAGAGTGTGGATAAGCCTACGAAGAACGGAAGTGGTGGCACCAAGCTTCTAAGATTAACGATTCGAATCTTGTCAAAACTTGAGCGATGGAGAGAAGAGGAATGTGTGGCACTTGGAGAGTCGCCAAAATTGGATGCTATCAAAGTATTCAAAACTACAATGGGCAGCCATAGGTAGATGATTTATAGATAAGAAACTAAGGGAAACCCTCATACAAAAGGGACCAACTAAGAGCTTACCCTATTCAATCGTGGAACATTTCTGTTAAGCGCACATCACACTTGGGTCGATCATGCAATGGAGGTTTCTAATGTCATATAACGCTTGAAACATCCTTGAATCGCAGTAGAACATTTTAAAACATCAAAAATTCAACAAAAATTTTGATTTAGCTGGCCGAAGGAAGGTAAACAAACTGTGATGTCTTATTGGTCATGTTTTTTGCAATTTTATGACCTTGGCCAAATTAAGACCAATAGATTTGGCACATTCAGGCTCTCACGTGGACTTACCAGTTCATTAAGCATGGTTCACTTGAAATTTTTTGAGACTTTTGACTTTTTCGCCACGCATACAAAGTTTCCAGAGTGAATTGCCATAAGTGTGTGAGAGGATATGTTTTGGGAGGAGTAATCTAAGATTCCAAGAAGACACAATCCATTCCCTTAAAGTGAGAAAGGAGGTTCAAATGTTTTTGGTTCTTGCGAAGGTAGAATCTGGGGGCCACGTATAACTTTTTTCAGAGCAAGGGAAGTGTACTATAGTTTTTAAGATTTTAACCCCTGTCAACAACTTGATTTTAAATCTTGTAAATGGAAGAGCTAGGTGTGTTGAGAGGACGTAAGGATGATAATTTTTTTGGGAACCCAAGGTTTAGGGGGCAGCCCCAAGGATAAAGGTCACAGAACCCGAGAAAATGGAATTTAAAGATGTTGGTAGGTTTATTAGTGAGCTTAAATCCAAAAAATGGCTCCTCCAAAAAAGGGTGGTTATATCATTGAAAACACGATACACAACTGTGCATCCCCACATCAGAAGGATTGTCACCACATGTTGTCTCCAACTTCAGAGAAGGATTATCTCTCTCCTATGAGCATGCGCGATGCAACGTCGTAGGGAAAGACACCGTGCACACGCTATCCCAAAATACATGAGACATGGAGCGATCAAGTCCAATTCTGGGCAAAAAAAATGGCGAAAACACCACCTTTGAAAAAAAAAATTATATGATTAGGAAAATCTAAGGGAAAGGGATGAGGGTATCAGTAAACAAAAACAATACTTGTAAAAACGATAGGTCAACTAAACAGGTTTAGAGCCTAGTGAGCGAATTGTTAACTTTTAGGGGTGTCTTACGAATTCTAAATCTCGTCAATGACTTCGAGGATGACCCAAGCCACTTGTTTCAAAATATAAGACGACCTTTGCGAGACTACTCAAGGCTTAAAACTTAGAGCCATACACACTTTTTTTCATTAATATGGGTAGGTATTGTCTGAAGATCGATAATTTTAATGCCTAGTTGACCTATGTTCTAGGCACATGTGGAAATGGTTCACTTCCCTTAACCTCAAGGCATTTAATGATTTTGGGTTCGAGATAGGGATGACTTTGGGTATTTCTAACGTCAATGACCCTCGACCTTAGGCTTTGAGTATAAGGGGATTTGGGTTATGGAAACCCTTGCGAATTTGGGTTCTTGTTGTTGGTATTGGTCATGCTTAACCTTCAGATTGCCCTTTGGGGAAGGAGCTAAAGGATGGGAATATAGGTATGGAACTCGAGGACTTATGTTTGTGCCTAAGTCCTTGGTCATATTGTACAGAACTTGGGTATTGGTCCATTGGCTTGAGATGGAGATACAGTTAACAGACGTGTCATAATAATTTGGGACTCTGGATGGGGACCGAGGCCTTAACGAATCCGACCCTAAAGTACCACGACTTTGGGCCTTTCGCGTTTGGACCACACGGTTCAAACGAAGTATGAGAGATGAGACATCTTTCTTGAACACTCGTGTTAAGATAAAGTGACGAGGGATCCGATAAGGGATCCTCCACGACTAGACCTTCTTTTCGGATTCAGGACACCTTATGACTTCGAGATCCGTATATTTCACGTTGAGCTCCATGCTCTTTGTGACTTTGAGTCTTAGGATTCCCTATCACAGGAGGTTATTGATTTTATTTTTTTCGGGCGGCGAGGCTCTTAATGACTTCCACGTGAGGATGCACTATGAGTTCAAGCTCTTAATACTCATAAGTTTATGCCCCAAGCCTGACTTTGCATTCTATATCCCTTTGAAAATTTGTAGACATAGCTGTGGATCCAAGACAATCATGACCTTAGGGCAAAAACACCTTTCCGACTCATAATTACACCTTAGGATTTTATGGGGGGAATTCCCAAAAATCGAAGACTTCGCTCGCAAAAAGCTATTAATGGAGACATAAATTCAACTTTAGATTCATAATTTATGACAAGATAGCGAGTATATTGTACGGGATAGCAGCAAACTTGTATTACAGTGAAAGAGGCTACAACGAGAATCTTTAACCTTAGAGGGGATTGATGGTACCATTGGGCGGCCCTCTATTTCACGCGCCTTATGGCTGCCTATGTTTAAGTAGGGGTCCACGCGTAGCTATGGCCGAAAAAGATTTGACAAAGTAGATCGGAATTCATGGTCGTTCAAAGGGCGTTTAGTTAGTTTGAATAGATCTCTTTCACTTAGCATCTTAGCATATCTTCATGTAAAATATACTATTTCTCTATACCTTATATGAAACTTTGAGGTAAGGGCTTCCTTCGATAGGTTTGATCGTAGAGATCAACCAGGTGTGTGCAAATACATCAGTGTTTGCCGTGAAGTAATAGAGAACATGTAATGATTGTTATGCCTTGTACATTTTGGTACTAATAGTTGTGTGTAGGGAGAATTCACCTAAGTTTTGAGGTAAGGACTATTGAGGGTGTTGTAGTAAAAGACTTCAACAAATCTATTGATATTGTTCAGATACTCGTTTACATTTCAAGTCTATGTTTTGCAAGTGATTTATCTGTTCGACTTCCGCTAGTGAATTATTTTAGTACTCGGCAAATTTTATTTTATTTAAACAATACTATTAATACTTAGGGCTATAAATGCTCTAATCACATTTCTCAAAAGCCCTTGTCTACTCAATTTATGAGACGTTCTACCTTGATGCTCAAATTTTGTGAATCCTTACTAGTATCAAATTCAGGGGTTCATGTATCTTAAAGGGCTACCTTTTCAGAGGGGGTGTTCATATATTCGCCGTTCTATACTTGGAAACTGGGGTTCACCCATAGGCGTTACTTTACATAATAAACACACAAGAATCAGTTCTTGGGTTGATGGAATAGTGGTTAACAAAGTGAAGGCTTTATTCAACGGTTCGCTAGCTCAACATGTCCATCAATATGACATACTATAACATTTACTAGGCAAGGGAGAGGAATAGGGAGGGAAAGGAGGAGAGATAGATATGGGGAGAGAGAGAGAGAGAGAGAGAGAGAGAGAGAGAGAGAGAGAGAGAGGGAGAGAGAGAGAGGAGGGATGGTGACTAAGGGAAGAACAAAGAGAAGAAAGGAAAACATAGATGTGTCACCAAAGACTTAGGCATTAGAAATGGACCATTAGAAGCAAAAGCAACAAGAAAAGTTGATCTGGTGTTATTTCACTAGGAGGAAGGATGACTGGAGCGCGTACAAAACAATTATCGTGGGCTCTTCGTTAAACCACACATCAAAACTTAAAACAATTTATAGGAGGATAAAGACCAAATTGGATTGGCCTTGGAGTTCTTTACGTGTCCGAAAGATATTTTTCTTTGTGCGCGTCTTCCAAATGAGGATTAATCAGATCCTTCTACCAAGCTTCGCAGTCAAAGGTACGGATGAAACAGACAGTTTGTTTATTCGATGTCCACATCTAACAAGAGGTACAATTAGTAAGAAAGGAGTGAGGACATACGTTTCGGATGTAGTTAGCGCACATGAAGGCTTTCCCATAAAACGAGTGAGGGGAGGAAGGAAAGTGTAGCATGGATCGGACGGAGAAAATTTGTTTCCAAGTGGTCAAAATTGTGGCGGAGGAATGGAGTGGGCAAGATTAGGGAGAGGTGAATTTCGGTGAGGAGCCAATGTCTATAATATGAGTCATCGTGAGCAAAAAATAGGAGGAGATCTGAGAGTCCATTCAAGAGTGGTCAAGTTTCGTCCATTTTGAAAAAAAAAAGTGGCCATAACTCCCAATCATGAAATTGAGAATTGCCAAATTTTAGTCGAAGTCACGAGAAATGATTGGCTGGTGGCAAAAACCTTCAGAAGGTAAAGACAATGACGCCGTAAAAGACAAAGGACAAAGTAAGCCTTTTGTTAAGGAGAGAAGCGAGCCTTTTTTTTTAGGAGAGATTGAAATGTTTGGCTATTCGGTATTGGGAGGCCGATACTTTTACACTGACTAAACTCATTTTCACATAAGAGTGACTGGGAAAGGGTCGATCATCTGGATATAATTTTCTTTTTTAGAGTCCATGCCACCACAACATGCTTGGAAGCCCAGCCGTAAAAGGGAAGGTCGTAGGCTGGTCAACCACTTCATCCGTACCAACGGCTGCAGTTATTATGATAGGAGGGAGAGGGACGCAATAGCCCTCCAAATATGCCTACATTTGTCCGTCAAAAACGAGATGGCGAAAAATTCCAATCATAAAACTAATCCATCAAAATTAAAAAATTGATTTGGTGGCAGGTGCCCATCAGGAAATGGATGCCAAAGAGATAAACAAAAGACAAATTAGAAAGCAAACAAGGAAAATGAAGACTAAAGGAAAGGGTCTTATTCCATTTGTAAAACTTACATATTTCATAAAGAAATATTCCAAACAGACAATGACGCGGACGTTACATTGTTTGTGTGCCAAATCTAAAAGGGACTTATTTTAATTAACCAACACAATTACATACTCCCAGACAACTAAAACCCCACTAACGCAATTTTTTTGCACATAGATGCTATTCGCCCTCCAAAAATCTGCCAATCTAAAATAAAAAGAAACCATCCCTTTTTTAATAACAAATTTGGAAATTGTCACTTGTAAAAACAAAGAATGTGTGCCCCTTTTCAGTCATAACAACCTGCAACCCTGCTACCACTAGGAGTTTTGCAAGTTTTCACACAAACACCAATCGCTGCCTGTTCCTACACAAAGTGTCGTGTACGGACCCACGCATTGAGTCCAAGTTTTTGTAGTTCTGTAGCCACAAAAAGCTATAATGACAGATGTACACGTGTTCCCAGCCCTCCAGACGTAATATGGATTACATCCAAGTAGATGACGTTGACCTCCATTGAATCGTGGATAGAAAGGACAAGAAAAAGTACATAAACTATGAGTAAATGGTCACCTTCCAATGGAAATTAGCAAAATACAATTGCATCACGATAATTTTCGGTTTTTAGCACATACACGGAGAAACAAGAGGAAAGGATAAAACATTATTAGAGGAAAAAAGAAAAAAAAAATGGAGAGAACTGAATGGACCATCGTAATGGGTATTTGCCTTGGATAGTAGGAAAAAGTTAAAAAATGTTGCCTGGTTGAGAAAAATGTGTGTTCTAAAATAATACAGCGTGCGCATTTTCTCTTCTCTCTTTCAACCTCTCTCTCTTCCACCTTCTTCCCACTCAGCCCACATCATGTCTTCGTCCTGCCATTCAGACCAAACCCTCTCACTCTCCCTCTCCCTCTTCCACTCCTTTTTGCCTACCCACTTCCCCTCCTTTTACCTTTCCGTCTTCCTCTCCCTCTCTTCTCCCTTTCCCTTTCCCTTTTCGTTAATCTTATCCCTTTCTTCTTCCCTCTCCCTCCAACTTGTTCTAGCCGAATCCTAAGACCTCTATTTTCACAATGCCCGAATTCTCACCTTTAGTCAAATTATACAGCCACGTGTCTCTCCGTTTTTTCTTCCGACACAATGTCCTCTCTCTCGCGTGCTGCCGCGTGGACAGCAGCATAAGCAGCAGCCGCCACAACGAGCAGCAGAATAGTTGACGGCCGGCGACTCATATTGACGGCCGTTTGGAGCCGCTAGAAAGTACAAAAGGTGCTAGCGGTAGCTACCGTATAGTACGTTCCAGACCGTCTACGTGACACTTGGGGCACTGAGACAACTCTTTTACTATTATTGTCTTTTATTGTTGTCTTTTTGTTCTCTTTTGTTCTCTTTTGTCTTTTCTAATCCAATTTGGCGTCTATTGTAGTTCGCTTGGTCGATCAATATTTCAATACTCTTTTTTTGATTTGTTGTTATTCTACTTTTATCGTTTACCTTTTATATTAGCGGTGTATTGATTGGACTTCCATTACTAAGCAAAGCGGTGTAGAACCGTGTGCGGGAAAGGCAAGTCTCGGAAATCCATGCGTCAAACAAAACGTACGGATGTCAGGTGGCTTCAACTTTGTGCCTTCGCTCTCATGCGAGTTGTACACATAATTAAATAAGCAAAGAAAGACAGAAAAGACAACAAAAGAAAATCCGTATCCACGCTTAGGCTACCATGTGACTACGCCAGGTGATTATATTTCTTGGACATATCTAAAAAATCTATTACCCCGTACATGTAAGACCCTAATTCCACGTGGCGGTATCGGATCGTGCTCGATATCACGTAGATCCGATATGCATGCATATATCGATATCACAATGCAAAACTTGAATATGTGTTTTGGACAATATTCCCCACTTTGACTTTCCCACTGAATAAGTGCCACCTTGGCACGCAAAGACTCTGACCGACTACACCCTTGTGTAGCTTGGACTCCCCTGAGTCCGCAGCAAAAAGAATCACTGAATTTGCTCACCCGAGCATTAAGTTATGGCTGGTCAAAGATGACCTTTATAGTTACAAGCTCTCTTAGAGAGAGGTACCTAAATATCACTAAGTCTTGGTCAGCCTACTCACGACTACCTACTACTCAACCCTAGTCCAATAGGAACACTATATAGAACAAGAAGGTACCATGGGCGATGTACTTATTGTACGACCATTGTACAACATGGTCTACAAGGTGACATATGCCAAATCGGGAGCCATGGTTCCTCCTCCCATCTTCTCCGATATCAAATAATGTGGCGCCACGTGGCACCCGCGTGAGGCTATCCCCAAAGGCCGCCGAAAGCTTATTGTGGGTGGCGGCTGTAATGGTGGTCGTCCAATCAGTTGTATTTATACGGCTTCGATTCGCTTCCATGCATGAATTGATTAATTAGCGTTTTCGTTAGTCTGTTGTGAATCAGTCCTTTAGATAAATATATATATGTGTAACATACCATGTTTATCGTTTTGTTAGTGCCTTAATGGATAAGGCGTAGATCTACAAAGTATTTATCAGACTTCGGTTGAAATCCGGCCAGAAGCACTATTTTGCTAAAACTAGTAAAATATCTTCTAATTCATTCTGCCTCCTTCTAAATGACGCAGCAGCCATGGCCTGTCTTTGGTCCTCTCTTTCTCTCGCTATACATTCTAACTAAAATATAGAAGTGAACTATTAATTACCTTTTTTCAACACTCTATTTATTTTTCCAATACAAAGCTAGAAAATTCATAAATTTCAACAGTTACAAAGGCATAAAAAGACACTTAACATTATTGCGCACACATGTGAGTGTGCTCTGGAAGAAAGAGACGCAAACTCCTCAACAAAAATCATGTTCTCATATGTTCGTATGTCAACCGTGTGAATAGCGCGACGGCGTACGAATTGTCAGATTTTGTAAGGGTACACATATTACTGTAGACAACAAAAGGGCGGGTATTTATTATTCAGGACAACCCAAATTACTAGTGTTGGGTATCGAGGACCCATTGCCGATATTCGATATATATCGAATTTCATGTACCCGATATTTGATATATCGCTTCGATATATCGAATTTCAAATTATCGCGATATATCGTCGATATATCGTATCGACGATATATCGAAAATGAAAATTTTAGAATTTTTTTTCAAACCCCCCCCCCCCCCCCCCCCCCCCCCGCGCGCTCAGTGGGGGGGGGGGGGCGGGGGGGGGGGGGCAAAATATCCGTACGATTTTTCGTACGATTCTCCGTACTTTTTTTCGTACGGTTTTCCGTACTCTGACTGTACGGATATGCAATTTTTGCGATATATATCGCGATAATTTATGTTGGTCCCGGTACGATATATCGAGGAATCTGCTCGATCGAT
The DNA here is from genome assembly GCA_037447655.1 of Zygnema cylindricum. Classification (NCBI taxonomy): domain Eukaryota; kingdom Viridiplantae; phylum Streptophyta; class Zygnematophyceae; order Zygnematales; family Zygnemataceae; genus Zygnema; species Zygnema cylindricum. The sequence goes on along the minus strand of JBBHKE010000705.1, from coordinate 82,049 downwards.
ATTCGATATATCGAATATCGAAATTATCGCGATATGAAACTACCCGATACCCAACACTACAAATTACCGTTAGGGATTAATAAGTATATATATATATATATTTTTTTTAAAAAAAATTATCGATTAGTGTGAATAACACTATTTTTTTTTACGCTATTTATTCCTTTACTCTAATAGCGATTGACGGTGTACCCTGCGAACCGTAATTATAGTAAAGAAATAATTAGAGTAAAGAAATAATTAGAGTAAAAAAACGAAAAAAAAATAATGAGAGTTATAAACTATATTTTGGGTAATCAACCCTTTTCCAAAAAAAAATTACTCTAATTTATCAATAACTCTAATTTGGGCGTAAGTTTGGGCGCTGAATATATCTACTGTAAATTGGGTACACATATAGAATTCGACAAAACGTACAGTTTCACGTTGCGGATTGTTAAAACGCAGTTACATGATAACGGCCTGTATTAAATCATTATTTGTAAATTTTTACTCAATAAACAACAATTTTGCAAGGTCAGACACCACCCGTACGCCACACTATTTAAAACAGCACTGTATCAGAGTTATTAACGCTCATTCAAAAATTACCTTAAATAATGTAAAAATTATTTTAGAATAATGTACTCTATTTATGTTGATAGAGTCGAAATTTGGGGTGACGGAATTAGCGTACATAACTCTAATTACGATTTGCAGTCTAGTACTGTAACAGGATCTCCTACCTCTCAGAAAATCCCATTACTACAAACAATTCCAACCACACATTCCACACATTGGAAAATACACATCCACATTGGAAAACACTCACATAAGGATAACTTTAAATTAGAAGAAGCTTTTGTCCACATAACATTAGCTTGGTCTCTTGCCCTCGTGGCTCAACCCTTCAATTTAAAGTGTTTCCTCTACTCTCCACTCTTAATAATTCTATCTCTTAACTACTAAAACACTATTTAGTTAGTAAGAGATTTCAATGCAAAAATGCCTTTTCTCCAATTTGGTATTAATCGCTCAGGACCAAGATCAGCCGGAATTTCCACAAAATTTTCCATGGGAAAAGATGTCTACTCTCCTCTTACACTTAACTATTTATCCATCATCGCCCAGGACTAGCCAGGCCAGAGTCAACGCTCTGTTTTAAAAGGCTTTTACCTGGGCCAATCATTGATCAACAAAGACTCAGACTGACCAAGGCAAAAACGTGCGAAATCTCTTACTAACTACTTAGCACTTTACTAACCAATCAAACGTTACGTTTCACTACGTAACATTTAAGTGCAAAAGTGCGCGCGAAACAAAACGCGACTTCGCACGATCGTGCGTAACAAATTTCGCACGCGAAATTTCCTCCGAAATTCCCTTAAGTGAAAGTGACGTTTCGTACTAAAATTTGTACGAAACGAGCCACCGTGCATACTAAACGTTTCATTAGAACTTTATGAAACGTACACGCGTAATTTCGGTACTAATTTGACCTTTAACCCGTTTCAATGATACCCACTTATTATTTAGACCCAACGTTGTCACCTAAATACACCCATCGCAATAACTTCTAAAATATAACTCGAAATAGCGTGATTCTTTCGCCGACGTCTACCAAATTTAGTACTCTATAATCATAACACCTAAATACCCCTTTATAAACAAGTTCGATCCGCATTGCTGTTACATCATCCCCTCCTTATTTTTAACTGACCTCAGTTAAACACATTTAATTCTCAAGACGGGACTTCTATATTATTATCCCTCCAATACCTTTGTGAAAACTCAAAATTTTTATCCTCTAAAGTCAACTCATCTTCAGGCCTTCCTAGATAATGCACTTGCCAGAATATAGTATTGCCGACCTTAAACCGTTGACCAACCCAATCTATTACCCATCTGTGAACCGCAGGTTCTATAATTATTGAGGGATCCAATTCCAATTCTCCTTCAGTTGGTCGAAGATTTGCTGGTTTTAACTGGCTGATATGTATCACTGGATGAATTTTTGTTGAAGGCGGAAAGTCCAATTTGGCAGCAACTGACGATATCATCTCGATTACAGTAAATGGTCCGATGTACTTAGGAGCAAATTTCCCAGTAGGATCTCCTTGTCCCTCGATCTTGCACCTGTAATGAGTTGTTGAAAGCCAAACCTTATCACCTGTGCTTACCATCCAATCACCCCGTTTGCGATTAGCATTTAGTTCTTGCCTTCTTTGTGCCTCCACTAATGCATCCCGTACCGTTTTCCAAACTGTTTGAATATATTCCCAAAATTCCGTTCCAAAACCCCTATTCTCTTGTGTGACCCCTGTTAGTAAGTCTAATGCTTCTCTCGGTTGGTATCCGTATGCAACTTCAAACGGTGAGAATCCTGTACTAGCATGTTTACATGAATTGTATGCAAATTCCATTAATGGCAGTTTAGATTCCCATGTGTTCTGAACTCCACTGCAAACAGTCCTAAGCATTTCTTCCAGTGTACGATTCATCCTTTCTGTTTGTCCATCTGTCTGAGGATGATAAGAGGTACTCATTTTTAATTCAGTACCTAAATTTTGCTGCAATTCTTTCCAAAATGCAGATGTAAATTTAGAATCCCTATCACTGACTATAGACAGGGGAACTCCATGATGTCTGACCACGTTGTCAAAATATAACTTTGCAATATCTACAACTGAATGAGTAGTTTTGCAAGGGATAAAGATTGCCATTTTACTGAACCTATCGACTACGACCATGATACTCTCATTTCTTCTAGATGTAGCTGGTAACCTGACAATAAAATCCATACTAACAGATTCCCATGGTCTTTCGAGGATATCTAAAGGTTTTAAGAGACCTCTAGGTTTCTGGTTACTAAGTTTACTTTGTTGGCAAGGGACACAACTTTCCACGTGTTTCTACGCCTCCTTTGCCATCTCTGGCCAAAACAATCTACTCTGCAACCGACTAAGAGTTTTATCTCGACCAAGATGTCCTAATTGCTCATGGGCTTCCTGTAAAAGTTGTTTTCTCAAGTCTCTCATTTCAGGAATGCATAACCTATCCCCTGTTCGCAAATACAGTAAACCATCTTCTATTCTAAAGTTTTTGACATGCCTCTCATTTAGTGGGTCATAATTCCCTCCCGAAATATTCTTGCAAATCACAACAAAATAAGAATCTTTATTATAACCATATCTTACTGTATCTAAAAACAATTCATCTTGAACCATAACACTTATTTCAAAACATCTACTTAATGGATATGCGACTACATTTGTTTTCCCAAGAATATGTTTGACATTAAATTTGAAATATGCTAATTTTTGCATCCACCTAACCTGTCTGCTAGTCATAATCTGCGCATCACTTAATCTCTGTAAATAAGAGAGTGTTTTATAACTGTAAATTCTTTATTATGCAAATAACAACGCCATTTCACCAATGCATGTACAATTGCAAGTAATTCTTTTTCCTGTGCTGTATAGTTCTTTTCAGCATCATTGAATTTTCTGGACTCAAAAGCAATAGGATGAAAGTGTTTGCCGACTTTTTGACTTATGACTGCACCTAGACCCTTATCAGATGCATCTGTGGTGATCAGAACTTCAAATTCCCCGGCAGGGTCAGGATACACCAGTGTAGGGGCAGAGGTCAACTTCCCTTTTAATTCCTCGAATGCTCCCTCCTGATCAGCTCCCCACACAAACGTTCCTTCTCCCGAAGTAAATCCGTCAAAGGTGCGGCGATCATACTGAAGTTCCTAATAAATTTCTTGTAATAAGTGGCCAATCCCAAAAACGATCTAACTTCTGTGACATTAGTAGGTTGTTTCCAATTTTGGATTGCTAAAATTTTGGATGGGTCTGTTTTAACACCTTCCCCACTAACTATATGTCCCAAAAATAATTGTTCACTTTTAAGAAAACTAGATTTTGACAATTTTCCATATAATTTTCTTTCTCTTAACCTTTCCAACACTATTTTTAAATGAATTACATGCTGTTCTTGAAATTCACTGTAGACTAAAATATCGTCTATAAACACTTGGACAAACTCATCTATGTAATCTGAAAAGGTTTGGTTCATTAATCTTTGGTAAGTAGGCGGTGCATTCATTAAGCCGAATGGCATCACTATCCATTCGAAATGACCCACCCTAGTTCTAAAAGCAGTTTTATCAACATCTTCAATTCTAATTGGCACCTTATTAAAGCCAGTACGCAGGTCAATCAACAAAAATACTTTAGCACCTTTTAAACGATCTATCAAATCAGAAATTAAAGGTAACGAATACTTATCCTTCACCGTAATCTTGTTCAGACTGCGATAATCGACACACATTCTCAACGTTCCGTCCTTCTTTTTGACGAAAAGAACAGGTGCTCCGTATGCTGATTTGCAAGGGTGAATATGTCCTTTCTCTAGGAGTTCTTTGATATGTTTTTTTAACTCCTCCTACTCAAAGAAACTGTGTTTATAAATTCCTGTGACAAGAGGATTACATCCAGGTTCAAGGTTAATAACATGTTGTACATCTCAGGAACGTGGCCTCTCGAGGGTAAGTCATTTAGGAAAACATCTCTAAATTCAAAAATCAAATCTTTAAAAGCAGCATCAGATGTATTAATGTCAGTTACAAAATCAGATTTTTGTTTTTCGAAAGTTTTAGTGGTGTCTGATTTAGGGATGACATCAATGTTAGTGTTTTCTCCCCCCCTTTCATCAGTAACTGCCTCAGTTACTAATAACAAGAAAGCATGATTTGTTTTATCTTTTAAGTGCTTTTTAAATTGTTTAGCAGATATCAAACCTTCCACTCTCAATCTGGTTATGTTGTTTATATGATTCCTATGCAATTTCTTAGGAGATAATGCTTGCAAAACCTTCCAACCGTTTTCGGACTTCACCTTCAAGGTGTTAATTTCCCAATTAATTTGAGGATTGTATTCAGTTAACCAAGGCTTTCCTAAAATTAGTTCTTCACTTCCCAAATTCATTATTTCACACACCACTTTCATTTTATGACCCTGGATATCAACTTCTATCGTGTCAGTTTGTAAGTCTAATGTGGATTTATTACCATTTGTCACTTGAACATGTAAAGGCTTTTCCCTTATAACAGTAGGAATTTTATTTTCCTCTACAAACGTATGTGAAATAAAATTATGTGTGGCACCTAAATCAACCATTACTTTCAACGGTTTTCCTTCCACTAATGACTCGAATCTAATAAAACTGTGTCTGGTGTCATCATTACTTAACTGTCCTAAAATAGGTCTGTTGTTGAGAATTTCATCAGAAGGATTCTTTAAACAATGCAGTGTAGTGAGAATCATAATAAATTCAGCTATCCTAACTTTTCCATTCATTAATTTGCCCTCCAAAGTTAACTCTTTAAATTCTGGATCCGATTGACTAAACTGAGGACTTTCAGTTAGTCCTTTCCGTTTCCCACCTCCTGGGCTTCTTGCTCAGCTAGGTATAATGCAATATCCTCTTGGAGACCTTCATTTACATCGACTGTTTTGAGAGAGCCTTTATCTGTACAGTCTTTAGCGTAATGATCTGGACCTCCACATTTGAAACAAGTGACTTTCTTTTTGGGTTTTGTGCACTCTCTACTAAAATGTCCCTCCTCTCCACAGTTATAACAGTTAATCTTTTTCAATTGTGCACACTCAAATGCTCTATGACCCCTTTTCTGACAAATAGTGCATGTGGGGATGGTAAGGTTAGGCTTCTGAGCATTAATGTTCGGTTTAGGACTTTTAATGTACCCCCCTCTATTGTTAAATTTATTTCCTGCATTAACACTATGTCCACCCCTTTGATTTCCCCTGAAGATATTTTGCCTATTCACCAGACCAGCATTCAAACCCTCTTCAACAAATTCCTCCTCATCCCACTGTGATACTTCATTTAAATTACCCCTGAGTGATCGAGTTTCCCGATTATACCCCAACTGATCCTCTAATTCCAATGACTTATCTTGTAATTCCTTCAAATTATTAAAATTTTGATGTTTTAGCTCTGATTTCAGTATAGGATTCAAATAGTTCAAGAAATGCAATTTAGCCATTTCATCAGTCAAACCTATGACATTAATGCTAGATGAGTCAAATTCCACAATATAATCCTTCACAGATCCAGTCTGTTTACAATTCAACCACTTTTCTTCCATTATGGATTTAAAAGTGACAGACAAGAAACGCGATTTGATCGCGGTTTTAAAAGTTTCCAAATCTGCATTATCAGGAATCAATTTAGACCTTCTCTGAGTATAATACCAAATCTGAGCATCGCGTTTTAGACAGTTAACAGCAAAAGAAGTGTAATCATCACGATCGCAATTTTTAGACTCCAAATAATATTCCTTATGAAAAATCCAAGCATCCAACTCATCGATCCTCTTACCATCAAACGATGTTGCCTCACTAATAGACAATTTCAGATCCCTTATCTTCTTAGGTCTATCATGATCATCCTCCCTAAAACGGGCATTCCTTTTGCTACTCTCACCCTTTTGGTCATTCATATCATTCTTGGTCTGAATTAAGTTAATAAGTTCATGTAAATTCTCATTTGAAACATTTCCATTTTCTTTGATAAATTTCAATTCACTTTTCAATTCGGAAATGGTTTCATCCACAGCGGCAGCATGATTATTAAATCTTTTGACCAATTTCACAGTCCGCTTCTTCAACACATTGAACGCATTCTCTTTTTTGCGTTTCCATGCAGAATTTGCCATTATCACACAATGAAATCAAGCAAAAGAAAGATAGAGTATAATTTCCTAGTGATATTTGATGCAGATTTGAAATCCTCAGATTGCTCCAATCTAAGACTTCTTCTCCTTAACAAGTCTTTTGAGAAGATCAAGATCTGAGAAATTAAAAAGACATTGACAGTAAGTTAGTACAAATTCAAATTTTCAATTTCCCAACATTGAAACAAAAGGTAAGAATTTCCCCACAAATTTTGCAATAGCAAAATTGAAAGCTCTCAAAGGTAAGATTTAACCATAAATTTTGCAACAACAAAATTGAAATCAATCAAAAGTAACAATTTAGGGTTTGAAAAGTTTTGAGTCATTTCTGGACTCCTTTGCTCTTGAAGAAGTAAAGTACTCCACTTTCTTTCTCCTCCATTAGCAAATTTCCCACTTCCCACTACATCAGGATCTTTTACTCTCTAATCCTCACATCCTCACCCTTCATGGCTTCAAGCCCTCCCTCTACACATGAATCATTGCTAAGAGAAGGCAAGTTTGTTTGGCCTCTAGGTAATTGGAGTGAGCTTCAGCGGTAGCTACACTGCCCACCCCGCCTTAGTCTTGAGGACCTAAGCACGCCCCACATCTAACCTGCGGCCGCTGGCAGTGTGGTCACTTAGTTTCCCTCCAATCCCCTACCACTCACATTGTGGTTTCACCAACCCGGGTCAGAGCACCCTCACCGGTCACGGCAGTCGATTTTCGAGTGAGCAAGCTTCTCTTTTGCTTTTAACCAAGCTCTGATACCATATGTAATAGGATCTCCTTCCTATCAGAAAAATCCTATAACTACAAACAATCCCAACCACACATTCCACACATTGGAAAATACACATTCACATTGGACAACACTCACATAAGGATAAATTTTAAATTAGAAGAAGCTTCTGTCCACATAACATTAGCTTGGTCTCTTGCCCTCGTGGCTCAACCCTAATATTAAAGTGTTTTTCACTACTCTCCACTCTTAATAATTCTATCTCTTAACTACCATAACACTATTTGGTTAGTAAGAGATTTCAATGCAAAATGCCTTTTCTCCAATTTGGTATTAATCGCTCAGGACTAAGATCAGCCGGAATTTCCACAATTTTTTCCAAAAGAAAAGATGTCTACTCTCCTCTTACACTTCACTATTTATCCATCATCGCCCTGGACTCACCAGGCCAGAGTCAACGCTCCGTTTTAACAGGCTTTTACCTGGGCCAATCATTGATCAGCAAAGACTCAGACTGACCAATGCAAAAACGTGCGAAATCTCTTACTGACTACTTAGCGCTTTACTAACCATCAAACGTTACGTTTCACTACGTAACATTTACATGCAAAATTGCGCGCCAAACGAAACGCGACTTCGCACGATCGTGCATAACAAATTTCGCACGCGAAACTTCCTACGAAATTCCCTTAAGTGAAAGTGACGTTTCGTACCAAAATTTGTACGAAACGAAGTACCGTGCATACTAAACGTTTCATTAGAACTTTATGAAACGTACGCGCGTAATTTCGGTACTAATTTGACCCTTAACCCGTTTCAATGATACCCACTTGTTATTTAGACCCCACGCTGTCACCTAAATACACCCATCGCTATAACTTTTAAAATATAACTCCAAATAGCGTGATTCTTTTGCGGGCGTCTACCAAATTTAGTACTCTATAATCATAACACCTAAATACCCCTTTATAAACAAGTTCGATCCGCTATTGCTGTTACAAGTACCTCTTGGCTTATTTTGGGTGGTTCTACGTAGGTTTGTTTTAACACGTCGAAAATCGTAAAAGATTCTTAAAGATTCCTAAATTTTTAAAGTAATATCTGTACGAGCGGACGAAAATTAAGATTGTTAAAAAGTACAAATAAGTCAAATCAGTACGTGCGTACTATGTCACTGAAAAACTTTTTTGTCATGTTTTGAAAGTTGAAACCCACAATAGCTTCTGCAAAAGTCAACGGATGGCAAACGGAGCGTGACGGTAAATCCTCCGACAAAGATTTTATTTTGAATTATGATTTTCATTTAAATTTTTGTGGATTTGCATCCACGCTATCTGAAGGCACATAAACTTGAAGGGTTGTCATCGCTATTCCATCGACACGTGTAACTTTGTCATCGCTAGTCCATCGCGGATCGTTTATTGGTTTTACGCGTTCAACCGTCTGTATGTACAAGTTTTATGGTTGTTCCTATGTCCAAAAACAAAAGTCGTCACTTAAAGTAGTGACATGTGTAGATGCGATGTTGTTTTCAACATTGGAAACATCATGTTTTTTTCCATTTTGTTAACGATTGGCTTTCTATGACATTGGTCGACAGTCGACGTCATTAATTCCTTAATTTTAAGTCGTGTCTTCTCTATTTTGTTTATTTTTTTATTTCGAATAGACACCACATTACGCGCAAAAATGTAGATTATTTTTTAGAGCGCTTTCTTCTCATACCAAAATTGTTGTGATTCCTCCCAGAAAGAGTTAAAATCGGAGAGGAGTGGACGAGGAAGGTGGGGAGGAATCGACGGCGTGGATTTTTGCGTAGGCCCAATAATAAAAATGGAGGCTTGACACACTTGCAATTTTTAACCGTACATACGCACGACGGGCAAAAAAGAAAATCGCGTGCACTCTCCCTTAGCGTACGGCTCATGTGGCTAAGTACCGGTTTTTTTATGTCATTTTATTTTAAAACTTAGGGCGTGTCCCCATGTGTTCAAGTAAGGGTTTTTTCCCGTCGTTTACACAGAAAATGGGACTTCCTACTTGAAAATATTACGCCGTACGAAAAATGGTCAAAAACTCAAATACATTTTGCGTCATCTTGGAACTTGAAAGGTACGGCGATTTGGCAGTATTATCATCGCGACCCACTTCCAGCTCATCTTCACACTTGCAATGAAATCGAATCGCGACCTGCTTTTAATCAAAATACTACCCTATTGACGAATAGAAATCCTGGGTTGCACGCGTCAAAAGTTTTCATTTGTTTTTTTGCAGTTGGGAGAATACACGACAAAAAAATTGTTTGTCCGTTTGCTTATGTTGTCCACTTGTGGGCGTCTACAAATGTCATTTTGTAGACGTAGGCGATTACTTATGTCGTTCACGTGTGGGCGTCAACAAATGACAGTTGGCGTCAACAACTGTCCCAGTATGTTAGGAGCTCTTTGCGGCGTACAAATGTCCGCAGTTTGTTCCGAGACCGTTGGCGTCTACAAATGTCAGCAGTTTGGGTCAGTTTGTTCCGAGACCGTTGGCGTCTACAAATATCAGCAGTTTGGGTTTCGCAAGTATTGGCGACGTGTACAGCTGCCACATATTCAAAATAATGAACGCGCAAGTAACGATTCACATAGGCACACTTTGAAAAGTACACCGTAAAATCAGCGCTAAATTCCAAAATAATGTTTCAAAATATCGGTTACATGGGGACACGCCCTTAGCGTCGTATTGCCTAAGTTGCAGCCGTACGAAGAAATCACAAATTTGTAAAGTACAGTTTGCGTCATCCTCGAGCTTAAGATGTACGAAAATTTATCGTCTTGTGTTTTTTCGACCTACTGTCACGTCATCTTCAAACTTATCAAAAACCACATCGGCAATGTGTTTTTAACAAAGCAGAACGGCTTCGGAGAATAGGAAAACATATTTCCACGCGTGAATTTTTTTCAAAAGTTTTTGACGATGAAAAAAAGTACAGCGTTTTTGTTTTTTGTCCGCTTTCATGTTGATTTTTTTTTCCGGGGTCTCGATGTTGCAGTGTCATTTCACGCAAAGCTGAAAAATCTACGAAGTCACGGCGGTCGTACAGGTGAGGTTTTCGCAAAGGCATGTTGTACGGCCATGTCTGCAAGGCTGTATGTCTACGATGTCACGCAATGACATGCGACAAACCAAATCGTTTCAAAAATTACGATGTGTCTTGCGACGCTCCAAAAAGTTTAGAAAAAATACGTTGCGGCAAGACAAATTGTACACGTGATAGCCGTCACGGGTATTGTCGGCGTATATAATCGTCACAAACTTAACTAACAATTTCTAGTAAACACATAGAGACACCGGAAATCCGGGTCCGCCGGATCCGCGCTAAAATTCAAAATAAGTCCGCTAAGTTACAAATAAATGGGGACGTACCCTTAGTGCCAAATTGTTCAAATCGTCTGGCGCGTGCCAAAATGTTTTCTTATTCGTTTGTCGTGTGTCAATTTGCCATAAACGCTTGACGCTTGAGTTTGAAGATGAGCTGGTATGACGTGGCAGTGAATCGAAAAACAGAAGAGAACAAACTGAATCAACATACTTAAAGTTTTTGAATGAGGTACATTGTATTTCAGTTTGCACACTTTATTTTTACGGCAAAATATTTTTTCGGTTCAACATTCATTTTTTGCAAAAAGCGATAGAAAAATACAGTAATGGGGTATTAAAATACGCATAAGCACATGGTCATATACCTTTACGAACAAATCTTATGCCGGAAAAATCATTTGGCAATTAAAACACGTACACGTAAGCCTACGTTGTACCATTTAAAAAAGTAAAAATACAAAATAATAAAGCACTCAAGCGACAATTACAATACGGTAACTATTTTTATACGCTAAAAAAACTTACACGCTTATAACGATTGGCGGTGTACCGTGGTGTACGCTATTTAAGAATTTGAAAAATTTGGAAAAAATCATACATTCTAATTGTTTGGGTATGGTAATTTGGATTTTTGAAAAAAGAAATGTCGGTCGCAAACATGCTTACACTAATATAGGTCTCCGTACAAAATCTGACAAATCGTACACAAATCGTACATTCACACGGTCGAAACGCGGCTGTCGGACAAAAATGTGCGAGCGGGATTTTTTACAACCTGGTTTTTTTTCCTTTTTTGAACGCACATTCTCATGCGTCCACGGTTAATAATACTAATTTATTGTACTTTTTAACTTAAAAAGGTACATTTATGTACGGTCTGACCCTGACCGTACACCACTCTATTTAAGAGACAACGAACTGAAAATAACCCTAAATAGAATAAAGAAAAAAATAGAATGAACTACACTAATGGAGAATAAAAAAAAAAAAAACGGGACAGAATTAGCGTACACAACGCTAATAACGATTGGCGGTGTAGTTTATAGGAGGGACATGACGTAACATTGGTCTTACCCTGGTTGTGTGTTAGGAAAATCTGAATATTTGATTATCTAAACATATATTTTAGAGGATTTTATGCGTTCTAGACTTCTAAGCATAGTTCAAAAGTAGGTGAAAGTAGGCCTATACTATATGCCTTTTGTATGCAAAACATACAATATGACCTTAAGACCCATATTGTATTCGAACCTATTCAGACCAATTAAAACATTCAGACCAAATATTGGACCAATTACAATATTCGCACCAAAAAATCTTATTTACGCCGTCAAATTCGGGCGGTCGGACGGTCGTTGATCAAAGTAGCAATCTAACAAAATCACATGAAAAGCCCATAACACAACTTACGATAAAGGCGCCGATCAAAGGCTTGTTGAAATGTATGTATTTTCTATGTCTGAATAAAGGAAAAAATAATAAGAGGAAGTGAGCAAAGGTAGCTTGCCTCTCGCTCCACTCTCCAAACCCTAATAAGAGGAAGTGAGCAAAGGCAGCTTGCCTCTCGCTCCACTCTCCAAACCCCCACACTTGTCGCAGTCAGTGAAGGTTGGAGAGGAAGCTAGAGCCATGTATGCCCTTGCTGCCAAGAGAGAGAGATAGACTGTAGTTTTTGGTAGATTTACCATAAAGGTGTAGTTTTTGGTAGGTTTACCAAAAGGGTCTTGACGTACACAGGATTTGATCCTCGTAATTGCCGTCCGTCAAGAATCCGATAGCCGATAGCTTTATCCTATAGTCAAGGATCAATGCTAGAGTACATAGGGTGCGATAATAATATAAACATGAACGACGCAATATGTTTCATTTAACTGATTACAAGACGGATTGTACACGAAAACGGATTAGACCGCACGAATTCCGAACCGGACAGAATTAACGAAACGACATTTTATTTAGAGGGCTAATATTAAATGTCGGTCTTCATCGAACGGCCCTAGTGTGAGCTGGGATTCTAGAGTGGGCGACTTGGCGTTTTCCGGCACCTCCACTCCAGATGACACGTGACAGGATGTGAGAGGATTGTAGGATCTTTGGAACGCTAGATGACAATTCGGATGAGACAAATGTCACATTATCATGATGTCCTACATGGACCGTACTGAAAGTATTTCCGTACCTATATTTTTTTGTACGGTACAGTCTTATGATTGGTCCGTACCTCAATACTAGGGGGCTTAGAGAGGTGTTTTAGGACTTAGAATAATTTTGGTAGATAGCCGACTCTCTCCCAGAGAGCATCTGTATAAATAGGCAAACTTTGCCATCTAATTACAACTCATTTAGTTGACCATTTTCATTCATTCTTTTTGCTCCGGACTCAAGGGAGTCTAGGCTATACACGAGTGTAGTCGGTAAGAGTTTTTGCCTGCCAAGGTGGTTGCATTTCTAAGGGAAATTCAAAGTGGGGAATGTTATCCAAAACTCAAATTCTAACTTTGCATTCTGTGAGGGAATTGAGCACACATGAAGTCTTCTTTCACACGGGTGAAGCTTTATTGGAGTTTCGACTGTAAGGGTGTCAATCATTTGGGTTTATATCAACTTGGAGTCGGCACTATCTTGATAAGCTACGTTGGAACTGCGATTTCTGTGGGGGAATGGACCTCATAGAGTTTTAAGGCCTACCATAAAAACTCCTTTTGAACTATGATTCTAAGCAATCATAAATGACAAATTTTTAGATTTCCTACCATCAACGTGTAAAACCCGATATTGCCCTTCCCTTCACTCCCAAATCTTCCTCCAATAAATGAGGTCCACGTACACGATGTTCGCGGTTGTGTGAACCGAGGATCTTCGACTCATTGTAGGGATGAAAAATTTCAAACAATTAAGCTCGTGGCTCCATTAAAAAACAAAAAAAAGCTTGACAAACCACGAAGGATAAAATGAAGGCGAGGGGGCGTGACAAGACATCCACAACATAGATTTTGTGACTGATTCTAATCAATTTGCGTCCAACCTTGCCCAAAGTCACATGGAATATACGATTATTTTGTGGATTCGTTGGTCATTCAAGTGACAGTTGTCCGTACGGTCCATGTATTGCAACTCTACGGCCTGTAGCTACCCCATAGTCCTCCTTAAAGACGGTAGATATCTACGGTTTGGATAAAGTGATTGGTTCGATGATGTAGTACGCAAAATCTAACGGTCCATGATTATGCCTAGATCCTCAAAGAATCTTTCTAGATTCTGGCTTCTCCCGAAAAATGTTATTTTAGAAAAACGGGATAATCTCTGCACAAATTGGATGATATTTATAAACAAAACCCTAATTTTCCGCTAATGAGGTTTACCTTGGGCCATTTAATTTGTTACACGTGGGAATGTGTAAAAATTAGTGTTGTGTATCGGTAAGGATTTGTTGATAACCGTTTTGGGCCATTTTTTGGGGAGTCGATAATTGGTATATTGGTACGATATATTGTTATCGGTGCTATCGCCGATAAATACCCGATATTTATCGATTATTATCGGCGATAACACCGATATCGATAACCATCGACGATAGCTATACGGACCGTACAGATAAATGTACGGCCAGTTCACTCAATTGTACGTGTTATTCGCGAACGCGCCGCGGACCCCGTTCCCCTCGATTTGGTAAAATATCGCGATATTTCCATCATTATTTCTAATTAAAATGGGTTTTACTTGGGAACCCTTCCTGAATGATCTTTTGACTGTTATTTTTCTTATAAATGGCAGTAAATGGCGGCAGTCACATTTGTTTGTCTGCTTTGTTCGTCTGTTCGTCTGGTTTTCGGAAAAGTTTGATTTTACAAATTTACAATGTCATTTTTTTTTTCGTTTCGGTGTTAGCATTTTAGAACTATGAAGTATAATTTTAAAATTGTCAGCGTTTATGTGCCGCGTTATCCGTGATAAATTTCAGTTAAACAACGTATGGAACAAATTTTTATATGTGACATACCACGCTATATAGAGTCAATAATATAATATAATATATTATAAAGTATTATTGTATGCATACTATATTTTTTTAAGTTATCGCCGATATGGAATATGTTGGTCTCGGACCGATATATCGAGACCTGTGGTCGTTTGATAACTGATAGCTATCGGTATCGGTGTTATCGCGATAATTGTTTTTAGCGTTTCACAACACTAGTAAAAATAGAAGGTTCACGAAAATTGTCTGTAAAAAAACCTTAAAAAACCCTACATAAGCCTAACAAACCCTGAAAAGCCCTAAAATGTGAACTTTTTTTTTAGACCACGCCTGAAGCTATTTAGGGTGGCGTTCCATCAGACAAAAAGTAGGGTAGTTTACAGAAATCGGCACCTATCCGTACTAAGCCGTACTGCTTAATTAGTTTTTATGCGATAATAACATTACAGAGAATCTTGCCAATATTCTCCTAAGGTATGGGAGGTAACAATGACCGTTGGATATTTTTTCGTGAAGCATTGGCTTCGAAAGTTTTTGTAAAAGGTGATGTACCTCAAAGAGGTACATCACCATTTACAAAAAAATGAGCTATGACACGAAAGATAATGAACATACGTGTCAAGACAGCAACCAATGGAAATAGAAAAATTTCGCACATGATACATCCATTCAAAAATCCTAACCGAAATCACAAAAGTAATCTCGTAACGAACTTTCATCACGCTATTTTTGTTAGCGCCCATTCGACACAGTATTTGTGGAAGCGCTCATTCGTCACGCGAAAAAATAGGAAGTCAAAAACCCTAAGAAAAATGAGCTAGTATTTGACAAGGCGTCTGCAAAGAGTACAAAAATTATGTCGTACGATAAACTGGTCCACACACGTACATGGTATGCAAATGAAGATTTGAAGTTGAAGTTGATCGGTGAGAAAAATATTTGACGATTTTCAATATACGTTCTTATCTTACGTGTTACCATTCAATTTTGAGCACGTGGATTACACACTCTGCGCGATAAAACATCGTTCAAAATGTACTGTACTGTACACCGCCAATCGTTATTAGCGTGTAAGTTTTTTTAGCGTATAAAAATATTTACCGTGGTGTACGCTATTTAAGAATTTGAAAATTTTGGAAAAAATCATACATTCTAATTGTTTGGTTATGGTAATTTGGATCTTTGAAAAAAAAAATGTCGGTCGCAAACATGTTTACACTAATAAAGGTAGCCGTACAATTTAAATCAGATCGTACGCCGTCACGTAACAGTGAAAATCATTCCAACGTACATGTCAAAAATATTTCACCGCAGTTAGGCGTCATGTATCCACGTTAGGTATGCAACTTTGATAAAGTTTTACGGAGTGTAATTTCTACGCGTGTATCGATTACGCAACGCTTGCTGATTCAACGGTTGGTCGCATTTCCGTTTTACGTCGACGATGTACGGTAATAAGGGTTCGTTACTCTAATACTGTCGCGACGTCTGTGTAATTAGCGTGAATTCATGGTAAAATGTTTGTTAATTCTAAAATGTATGCATTTCCGTCTGTCTCCCTAACTTGTGACTGGTATTAGCGTTAATGTAATGACGTAATAGAGTATACTCTTATTCTAAATTGGTCCCAAATGTACAATTTCACCAACCACCTCGTCTCAAGCATTTCGGGATTGGTCGCCCAAATTTACACGTGGACAATTTTATATCCAAGCAAACATTACAGCTCCAACATTACGTTACACCAACCGCCTGTCAAACCCGTCGCCATTCGAAAGCTGATCCGTAGGTACGTCAAGAAGCAGGCGGTTACCATGGCTCTTTCATGAAAATCGTCGGTCGCTTATCACGTGCATACCCCCTCTCAAAACTGACGAAAATTTTGAAACTTTCCCACCATCTTTATGTCGTCTAAAATATTTGGACAGTTTGCAAAATTAAAATTTAAATTTTGACGCCTGAAAGTAAGGAGAATGGTTTCCCTCCCTTTTTCCCACGATTGGGTTCTTTATTTGGTATATATACCTGGCGTTTGGTCCAATATTGACACTGTCTTTCCGCATCCTTCCGTTACCTTGACATTTGCTTTTCTATTATTTACTTTGTATCATCATTTGGACAAAAAGGCAAATCTATTATTTGCAATATGTGGCCGATTACTTCTCATATTACCACATTTTTTGCGGCGAAAAACACCGCTACGGCGGGTTTATTACCACCAGTAACTGAAGAGGACATGGAATGTACTGAAACTCAAGGACAAGACCCACCGAACGAATGAAGGGGATCACCTGACGTGGACCCCCTCGTGGAAGGCGTTGTGACCGGAAATTTGGACCCACCGTGTGATAAATACGGGATCGTCCGGGAGTCGACCCGAAAAGTTCAGCAAGTGTCAACGAAGGTTACTCGACTGAGGGTAATCAATTGGATGATTGCAGATTGTCACGCGAATGGAAAAGAACTGCTCATCCCGAGGACTCTGAAGATGTTTCCGCAACATTTTTCGGGGGGGTATCGTACAAGTAAGTGTTTTATCTATTATCCCTACCTTTATGTAGCAACCCTCATTTGTTTAATTTGTTTGTCGATGTTTCTCATTGTTTGTATTTGATTTTACATATTCAATAATGTATAAATTGATTGTGACCCCCTCGTATTGCACGTTTGTACATGCTATATTCTCCCCCCTAACCATGTCGTGTATTAATTATGGTTTGTTGTACAACGTCGTCCAATTGCGCTTTGATGTGTGTGAGAAAGTATGTACCAGCGACGACATACTGTCGTCACCGGTATGCAAAAATTTAAGTGTACTGCATCCGAGATTCTGCGAATGTTGGACAAATCGAAAAGCGACGACAGTGCGTCGTCACTTTAACGTTGGAAAATTCTAATATATACGTCGTCAGGTTAATATTGTAATGTCTAATGACGTAATGTTGCATACGTGACAACGTCCAATATTGAATCCGCGTGGTAAGTGAAACGTGGAATTAAATTTGTTTTAACGTCGCCCCATCGTTGGAATTTTCAAACACATCGGGTAGGGTTTGAAGTAATTTCGTGCATGGCCATTCGTAATGAAAGTATCACCCGCACGAAATATTATATTTTTACGTAATAAAAGTAGGGTTTTACGTCTGTACAGTTTACTGCACCCTCCACTCTTCGTAGCTGCGTCTTCTTCACCTCATTTTTACACGCTAATTTTAAGCTTAGCTATGAAGGGCGACAACAAGAAAATTAAGCGACCACGTAGTGTGGTCGCTCAACGTCGTCGCTATCCTCCCCTTATTACAGCGACCGCGGAAGAGTTGGCAAGGCAACGGGAGGCAGCAATCCCGTTAGCCATTGGATGGGAAGGAAGAGAAAGGGAAGGAGGATAAAGGGAAGGGAACGAACGGGAGGCATTTGTAGAGGTGAGTAGGGTGGAAGAGGTAAACGATGAGGGGGGAAAGGGAGAAAAGGCGACGGTTGAGGAGGGGGAGAAGGAAGGAGAGGTGGGGGAAGCAATAGAGAAGAGGAAAAGGAGGGTAAGAAGGAAATGTAGGGTTTTTGATGAGAGGGAGGAGGAGGAAAAAGGCGAGGTGGGGGGGGGGGGGGGAACCCATTGACTGCGGAGGGGTGGGGGGAGGCGGTTTTTTCCGAGGTAGGATGGGAAAAAGCGGCGACGATTGAGAAGGGGGAGGGTAGTAAAACGGGGGGAGGAGTAGCGAGGAGGAGTAAAAGGCTTAACAGGAAAATTAGGGTTTCTGGTGGGAGGGGGGAGGAGGAACTTGGTGAGGCGGGAGGGGACACGGCACCAGGTGTGGAAAGAAGCGGAAAAGGGGCGATGGTTGAGGAAGGGGAGGGAACTGAGACGGGTGAAGGAGTAGAGAGGAGGAGTACGAAGATGACAAAAAAATATAAGGTATTTGATGATAGGGGGAGGGAGGAATTAGGTGAGTCGGGAGGGGATGATAGGGGGAGGGAGGGAATAGGTGAGGAGGGAGGGGAGCAGGCGTTAAATGAAGAAGGAAGGAGAAAAGGGGCGATGGTTGAGGAAGGGGAGGGAAGTGAGGCGGTGGGAAGAGTTGAGAGGAAGAATATAACCAAAAGTAAAGAGTCGATTTTTCATGAGCGGGAGGATGAGGGAGGGAGTGAGGCACAAAAAAGGTTAGAGAGGAGGAGGGAAATAAAACTTGGAAAGCGAAAAGTTAGTCAATGGAGTGATGAAGATTACGTCCCCTCCACTTTGAAATTCTATGGGCTCCATTGCCCACAGAATTCGCAGATCCAAAAGAAGCTAATCTAGATAGTGCCGACTCCAAGTTGATATAAACCCAAATAAATGATCCCTTGACAACAAGAACTCCAATATACCTTCACCCCTGTGAAGAGAAGACCTTCTGTGTGCTCAGTTCCACCACAAAATTCAAATCTTCAATATGTGTTTTGGACAATATTCCCCACTTTGACTTTCCCACTGAATAAGTGCCACCCTGGCACGCAAAGACTCTGACCGACTACACCCTTGTGTAGCTTAGACTCCCCTGAGTCCGCAGCAAAAAGAATCAGTGAAT
Organism: Zygnema cylindricum; assembly: GCA_037447655.1. Lineage (NCBI taxonomy): Eukaryota > Viridiplantae > Streptophyta > Zygnematophyceae > Zygnematales > Zygnemataceae > Zygnema > Zygnema cylindricum. Next base: position 62,670 of record JBBHKE010000705.1, on the reverse strand, counting down.
TTGCTCACCCGAGCATTAAGTTATGGCTGGTCAAAGATGACCTTTATAGTTACAAGCTCTCTTAGAGAGAGAGGTACCTAAATATTACTAAGTCTCGGTCTGCCTACTCACGACTACCTACTATTAAACCCTAGTCCAATAGGAACACTATAAAGTACAAGAAGGTACAATGGGCGATGTACTTATTGTACAACCATTGTACAACAAGGTCTACAAGGTGAGACCTGTCATATCGGAAGCCATGGTTCCTCCTCCCATCTTCTCCGGTATCAAATAATGTGGCGCCACGTGGCACCGCGTGACGCTATATCCGTATGCCGCCAAAAAGCTCACTTCGCGTGGCGGCTATAATGCCGGCCGTCCGATCAAAACATATTTTACACGGTTCAGATTCGCGTACATGCAGAAATTGCTCCTTTTGGTTAGTCTGCTGTTAATTAGCTGTTTGTTATTGTTTATATATTTATGAAACCCGTCACGTGTATCTTTTCGTAAGTAACTTAATGGATAAAGTGTTGGTCTATGTAGTAGCCTACAGACCCCGGTTCAAATCCGGTCGGCGGCAGTATTTTGCTAAAACTAGTAAAATACTTTCTAATTCATTGATCCTCCTTCTAGATGATGCGGCAACCATGGCGTGCCTTTGGTCCTCTCTTACTCTCTCTTTACATTCTAACTAAAATATAGAAGTGAACTATTAGTCACCTCTTTTCAACACTCTATTTATTTTTCCAACACAGACCTAGAAAATACATAAATTTCAACACTCCCCTTATTTTCTAGTCTACTTTCTTTTCAACTCCCACTAAACACAATTTTTTTTTTCTTCTTTTTCCTTTTCTTCTTTCTTTTCTCCTCATTAAACTCTAAGTGAATACCCTTGTATTTAAAGAAGTGTGTTAGATGAACCGAAATAATAATTACATCACAAAATTTATTTTGCATGCCATTTTTCATAAATCCGAGAAAATACTTTATCCACCTCATTTCTTTTCCATCCTCACTAAATCCAATTTCCCTCTTGCAATTCAAACAGCCAGCCCCATCTCCAATCTGCAACACACACCCAGATGCTAACCCTCTTACAGGCACACCTTCATAAATGCCATCACTCTCATTAGTGATGTCAAACCCATTACTCCCCATATTTATCGTTATATCAAGATTCCCCACTAAGTTCCTCATAAAATCTACATCTTCCGAGCTCATATTTTTATCCATGATACTCACCCCATTTTCTGAATTTTCCTCACTCTCTCCCATGGAATTCTTTCCACTTTCACTTTCTATAATGATTCCCAAAAAGTATTTCTCCTCCCCTAAACTTTTCATTAAATATTTCTTTTCTCCCCTATCCTTTAAAAACCCCTCTAGTTTTACTTCTCCCCTTTCCTCCAAATCCGTTGAAGTCTCCCTTTCCAACCAGTTTTCTATTTCCAAAATATTTATAAAATTATCCTCATTATTTTTATTTTTCCCTTTTTCATTTATGTATCCTAGATTTGACTTTCTCATTTCTAAGTCATACTTTTTACACTCTTTTACATCCTCATCATTTCTAACTCCCTCAAGTACCTCCCTTCCTCTTACTTCCCTTATACCTCCAAAAGCACATCGTTGCTTCCGTGTAATTTCTGTGTACTTCTCTCTCTTCTCCATTCTACCGATGTGAAGAAGCTCCAAAATTTCTTCATCCTCTTCATCCTCTTCCCTTTCTTCCTCCTCATCCACATTCGAACTTCTAAGTTCTTCCAAACAAGGGCATTCCTCTATATAATGACCCGGTTCCCTACAAAAGAAGCAAACACCCTTTTTCAAAGCTCCCCTTTCTTTTCCTCTCCCTCTCTTTCCACCAAAGTTATGATAAGGTTTACCTTCGTCTTTCTTCCTCTCATCACGCTTCCGCTCGTCACCGATGTTCCTCTCATCACGCTTCCGCCAATCACCACCGTTCCTCTCATCACGCTTCCGCCAATCACCACCAGCTGTAAAGGCAGTTACCCTCTCACTTCCCCTACGAAGCTCCAAAGTGCTTTCCCTCACAAGAATTATCCCCATGGTAAAGCTCCAAGTCCATGAGGAGCCATCCATTGCCTGCATACGATTAATGATATTTTCGTACTCATCTGGGAGTTTCATGAGTAGTGTATTGATCTTTCTCTCCTCAGATTCTACATACCCCGCACTAGCAAGCTCAACATATAACGCAGCAATATCATTGCAAAACTCTATCATATTACCGCCTTTATAAACATAGGCCTCTATTTCCTGTTTTACTAACTGCTGCCTCTGAATAGTCTCACTCTTATAAATCTGCCTTAGTGTTTCCCATATTTCCGAAGACTTAGTATGACTTAAAAGAGTGATAGCTATGGACTTAGACACATATCTAAGTATGAGATGTTTTGCTATAGTGTTTTTATACTCCCAAATTTTACTATCATTTTCTTCAGTTTTACTTACAACCCCTCTAAGTGGAGCTGTGGCGAAGAGCATAGCTCCCCTCACCATAAGTGTCCCTTTATCATTCTCCCCTTTTTCCCCTTCCACCACAATATTTTTCCCTTCACCTTTCGTTGCATCTGAACTCCGGTTGATATTCTGGGAAGCCTCAGATGGTTCTCCACAGTAAGCTCCTCCAAAGCCAAGTGGCGGACATCTCACATGTCCCGAAACAATTCCCCATAAGTGCTTCTCGAAAAGCAATCCCTCCATAATAAACTCCCAATAAGTGAAGTCTGTTCCATCGAACATAGGCACCCTAGATGGTGGGCCCATAACCTGAAATTCTATGGGCTCCATTGCCCACAGAATTCGCAGATCCAAAAGAAGCTAATCTAGATAGTGCCGACTCCAAGTTGATATAAACCCAAATAAATGATCCCTTGACAACAAGAACTCCAATATACCTTCACCCCTGTGAAGAGAAGACCTTCTGTGTGCTCAGTTCCACCACAAAATTCAAATCTTCAATATGTGTTTTGGACAATATTCCCCACTTTGACTTTCCCACTGAATAAGTGCCACCCTGGCACGCAAAGACTCTGACCGACTACACCCTTGTGTAGCTTAGACTCCCCTGAGTCCGCAGCAAAAAGAATCAGTGAATTTGCTCACCCGAGCATTAAGTTATGGCTGGTCAAAGATGACCTTTATAGTTACAAGCTCTCTTAGAGAGAGAGGTACCTAAATATTACTAAGTCTCGGTCTGCCTACTCACGACTACCTACTATTAAACCCTAGTCCAATAGGAACACTATAAAGTACAAGAAGGTACAATGGGCGATGTACTTATTGTACAACCATTGTACGACAAGGTCTACAAGGTGACACCTGTCATATCGGAAGCCATGGTTCCTCCTCCCATCTTCTCCGGTATCAAATAATGTGGCGCCACGTGGCACCGCGTGACGCTATATCCGTATGCCGCCAAAAAGCCCACTTCGCGTGGCGGCTATAATGCCGGCCGTCCGATCAAAACATATTTTACACGGTTCAGATTCGCGTACATGCAGAAATTGCTCATTTTGGTTAGTCTGCTGTTAATTAGCTGTTTCGTTATTGTTTATATATTTATGAAACCCGTCACGTGTATCTTTTCGTAAGTAACTTAATGGATAAAGTGTTGGTCTATGTAGTAGCCTACAGACCCCGGTTCAAATCCGGTCGGCGGCAGTATTTTGCTAAAACTAGTAAAATACTTTCTAATTCATTGATCCTCCTTCTAGATGATGCGGCAACCATGGCGTGCCTTTGGTCCTCTCTTACTCTCTCTTTACATTCTAACTAAAATATAGAAGTGAACTATTAGTCACCTCTTTTCAACACTCTATTTATTTTTCCAACACAGACCTAGAAAATACATAAATTTCAACACACTTCTTCTAGCGATGAGAGCATTGTGGATGAGGAGGAACCGCCGGTTGAGAATCTAGCCCCCGAGGAAGAACATCCCACGGATATTCAGGTATGGAAGGATATGGATGAGCCCGCCACCGAGGACGAGCAAAGTCCGGATAGCGAGGGACAACAACAAGAGGATGAATACGCGGATGATGACGACGTGTTTGAGGTGCCTCCATCACCAAATAGGGAGAGAGGCGTTGTGTTGGGAAATCCGGGTCCTCAAGCTCCCTACCGAGTTGAGGATCCTGATTGGTTTTTTCCTCCTCCCACGGGAGAGGAGGACATGGACAGTTTTGTGCCTCGCGTCGAGCACTTCATTCCGGTTGCCGAATGGCCTGAACATTGGAGGTATGGTGAACCTCGCTCCCTAAACCCAAGGGAAAATCCGCGACCGGGGATTCTAGACATCCCCCCAAATGTTCCCGCTCATCCGACGTGGCTCTTCATCGACGGTGACGACCGAGGCTCGACGTTCGCCCACATACGGCAATTCAATTCGGCGGATCCACGGCATTCATGGATTGTTCATGATGACCGCGGGTATCGCGTGAATGTTCCCCACCTATTGCGGCTTTACCATCCGTGGGACCCTCGTCTATACAACGTCCTAAAGTATTGTCGAAGAACTCCAAAGGTAATAGCTTTGCGCAAGGCGCGTACCGCGGTTCTACATAAGTTCCGAAATGTTCGTGTGAGGCGAGTCCGTTTATGCGAAATTCCACGGGTTCGGCGTCCGATGACCCCACCTCCACCACCGACAGAAGAGGAATGGCGATGAACAATTGAGGCACTCACTGACCAATTGGCCGCCCATCAAAAACAAATAGCGATGCTCACTCGGGAGTTGTCTAAAAAAAAATTGCAATAATCTGTATGTGTGTTACTTGCTAATTAATTAGGATTTATTTTCTCTCTTCTCTTGTCGTCGCTAACCCACATACTCACAATGTTTTTTTTTTTTTGTAATTAGTCGGGCAACTTCAATATATCGATGACAGAGGTTCATCTGTAAGCAGCGACGAATTCCAGTCGTCGGTGAACCATGAATCTTAGGGTAGTCGTGTTTTATGCCATTCAACCACAGTAGATGGTCGTCGTTGAATTAGCGACGACAGGTTGTCGTCGCCTAATTCAGCGACGATAGATTGTCGTCGCTGAATTACGCGATGACAACCTGTCGTCGCTAATTCAGCGAAGACGAGACTAAATGAGTTACACCTCTTCATAGGAATTCAGTCACTAATTTTTTTTTTGCTTCATTAATCCAATCGCAGAGTACCAGAAAGCGATACGGTGGTGGGTAGAATGGGTGGCGCTACTCAAAGGGATAAGGGAGACTACTCTCACCTTATCTTCCGCGGGATTTGGAAAGAGGAGTGTGGCAGTAACGAAGGCGTTACCGGGAAGGGGAAGGAAAGAGTTACCATGGGTTGTCAAGGTTCACGAGGAACTAGTGGACGAATTTTTCCGATTCCAGAAGGCGGGTTTGAAAATGTCTACTATCATTGTGGGAAAAATGGCAAATCACATCATCGCCGAAATGAAGAAAGAGGGTGCACCTGAATTTTCCGACGAGAATTGTGAAGAGATAAAGCCAAAAATCAGTCGGCGTTGGATTCAACGCTTTTTTGAGAAGAATAGCATCGTCGCCCGAGCTCAAAAGGGGAAACTACAACTAAGTCCGGAGAAGGAGGAGTACATTGAAAGATCCGTGGCATATCACATGGGCGTACTAAAAAGGGGATTCCAATAGGGTATGCTTCATATTTCCATTCTATTTATTGCCTCTTGACATATTAAGTTTTGTATTTTGTTTCCAATTTCGTTGAACTTACTTGTGTTTTGTTTTTTATTGCGTTTCTCTATTTTTTTGGTGGATTATAGGTCTCTTTAACGAGGATTAGGTGGAGATCATGGACGAGACGCATTTGATTGTAAATATGGACAACAAAAAGACTTTAGGCTTTCGCGGCGACGAGGTTGTTAGATACGCGGACGTTGCGGGTGGCGGAGAGTCCATGACATTGATGGTACGACTCACGGGGGGGGGTGAACGCTCGAATAGAGGCTCCAATGTTGATATTAACCAACCGCGCTCGTAATTACCCGATAAAGGGCCTTCCCGACGATGTACCGGGTAAGTCTCATTAAATTTTAAATCCTTCGATTTATGTTCATCTCCCATATAAATCACCAATCTTTACGCAAATACTCTATATGAATATATGTTTTGCCCTTTGTTATTGGTTCTTATTTCTCCCTCCTCCTCCTTTACCTCGTCATTTAATATTTCTCCCTCTTCCCTCCCTTTTTCATTAAATCCCCCTAACGTAATTCACCCCTTCTCCCTATCCTTTGTTTTTTTTTTTGTAGGAGTTTGTTACCGAACCGGCCCCAAAGGATGGAATGATAAAACTGTATTCCCGCAATGGATAGAAGAGCCGAGGTCTTATCAAGGAGACCGCGATGGTTGTGAAAAAATAATATTCCTCGATAATTGTGGCGGTCACAACAATTCCGAGGAGTTAAACCGAGTCTTACTCGCCAAGAGGACTATTCTACACGTCTTCCCTCCTTGTGCGACTCACCTCGTGCAACCCGCCGACTCCTTCGTCATTTCCAAAATTAAGGAGGTATGGTCGCGGAAATGGGAGGATTGGAAAATGAACGGGATCGAGAAGCATGCGTGGTCCCATCCGAGTGGCAAGGGTTGGTCCGGGAAGCTACTCGGGCCCGGGAAGGCTTTTTCCTTACGCTGGCTCGCGATTCAATTCGCGAAGTGAACGCAATGAAGGATAAGAATGGGATGGGTTACGCACGCAAAGCTATGATTCAGTGCGGATTGTCATTAAAGGACGGGAAATGGGAGGAGAGCATGCTCACGCAGGATTTACAAATTATCATAATGAAATGGCGGTGCCATTTCGAAGGCGATGAGGTGCCAATTCCCTCTATAGTGGCACGAGATTTTGTCCGAGGCATTCAAGATGCCGACACTCGGGAGGATGAGGTTCCCGATGACACGGACGCTCAATGGGACACAGAAGATTTTGAGTCATTTCATAGAGAAGTGGTGTAGTGTGTGAAGAGAGAACAAGCTTTATCATAAAATTATAAAACTAGTGTTTAGTGTTGTTTTGCTATAGCTTTTTATTAGTAGTTTTGGATGGTTTGTGTGGTAATGGTATTTAGCGTTTATCAAATAATGTTGGGAAAAATGTATCATTGATGATTTCAATATAATCGTATCCTTATCGGTGTTCCATTTTGAAGTTTGAGGCTGTTGATAATGTATGGAGAAAGACTTCGATGACTTAACGTTTGTCAAACTTTGTCGAATAAATTGTACCCTTTATGTTTTGGATATAATCTTGTCATTCATTGTTTGTCGTTTTGAAGTTTGTTACTGACAATGATGTATGGAAAAAGAAATTGATGACATTAGTTGTTACACATGTATTCAATGTGTTTACGGCTTCGTCGATAACAAGTTATATTCCCGAGATGGCGATCAATACAGTCCATTCCTACCTCTTTTTTGGCATTCAAACAGTTGTAGCGACAACACAGTCTCATCGCTGAAGTGCAAAAATACGGTACAGATGTTTGCAACGTGTTTAGGACTTCGTTGGTTACATGTGAAATTCTTCGGACGGCAAAAAAACAATCCATTATTATGTCAGTCTCGGCTTAACACATTTTTAGCAACCACAATGTGTCGTCGCTGAGGTGTAGAAAATCGACACGATAATCCAGCGACGAGAACGTCTCGTCGCTGAATGGTAATTTTGATGGTAAACAAAATTCTAACATTCAGCGATGAAAATATATCGTGGCTAAAAGATAGAACTTTGACTCTATTATAGATTGAAGGTATACATAGTTGCATTAAAAGTGATACCACATAAATTACTTCTGTGTCACGAGCATAACGTGAATTTTTGACCGAACAAATAAAATGTCATCCCAGGTTAATTTTTTTCTTCGTTAATAGTAAAAAACTTATACACTTCGTCTCTTAAGCTTGGTCCACCGTAATCGCAAACAACAATCGGAATTAATTTTTGTTTCTTGTATTTCCCTATTTCATTTTCGGTTCTGAAATGTATTTTATTTTATTTATTTCGTTATCAGAATAACCTCGGATCAAAACTTTTTAACAAGAAAAAACACATTTTACAAACGTAGAGCAAACTAATATATAAGATACAAAAATCAAAAAACACAAATGATAAACATAAACAGAAATATGGATAATTATAATTAAAACCATAAACAACAGATTCCTTTGTTTGTATTGCTTTCATCGGGCACATAAAAGTTTTACAAAAGTTGGAACCCTAAATATAAAATATTTAAAACTGATCAAACGAAATCCTATGTAGGATAAGCACCGAATGTACAACTCCAAGAAAACACGACTTTTTATTCAACCTACATTTCTCAATATTTAATTTATTTTTTTTGTTTGTGTAAAAAAAAATTCAATTGAATAACATCAAAGCTACCCTTACCATACCTTTTCTAAAATCTCTATTTTTTTCTTTCCTCCCTCTCTTCCCTCACCTCTACTCTCTTCCTTTCCTCGCCTTCCCTCTTTCCTATCCGCCCTCACTTTCCCCCTATCGTTCAAAACTGATTCTTTTTATACTTCAATAGTATGTCCGTTATCTCCATTTGTAGAGGAATATTGCATTTGTCACAACTGCAAAAAAGACAAACAAAAAAAAGGGAATTGGTGAAAATTTAGTGACCACAACCAACATAATTCGAATGACGGCAAGACAAACAAAATATAACAAAAGGTTATAAAAAAACTGCTAAGTATAAATAAATTAGAGAGATCCACGAAAAGTGAATGGAATATATTAAAGGCGAAAGGGCGGCATTTGAAGGGTGGGGGATAGGGAGGGGGGCGAAGGTAGACACATTGGGACGGGTGCGATAGACACTTTCAGTGTGGGAAGGAGTGAAATATATAAGAATATAGGGAGAAAGATGGAGAGAGGGAGTGAGAGAGGGAGGGTGGGAAGGAGAAAGGGAGAGAGGGCGAGAGGGAAGTGAGGGAGGATGGGAAAAGATATCCACGCGGATAAATAAGAGACCTGAAAAGAGGAAAAGAAAGGAAGGGGTGGAGAGAGAAAGAAGGGGAGAACAGAAGATAGAGAGAGAAGGGGGGGAGAGAGAGATTCAATGTCAGTGAAGGGAATAGAAAGACGGGTAAGCTGAGAGGCAGGGAGAGAGAAAGTCAGGGAAAGAGTTGTGGAAGTAATAGTGGCTTGGCAATAAAAGAGGAGAGGGGGAGAATGGGAGAAAGAAAGAGCGAGAGGGAGTGAGAGAGGGAGTTGGGGGGAGAGAGAGAGAGAGTGAGCGATGGAGAGAGAGAGAGAGGGAGAGTTAAAATATTTGACAGCAGGTATAATCTACATATCCGTTACACTGGCTAAACTAAAAATCCTTCCCTTCCCTCCTCTCCTCCCTCTCGCTCTCCCTCTCGCTCTCCTTCTCCTTCTCCTTCTCCCTCTCCCTCTCCCTCTCCCTCTCCCTCTCCATCTCCATCCAGGTCCTACTTCCGCTGTGTTGGCCCACAAGATGACAGCTGTCCCGCCCGAATGGTTCTCGACCAAGATCTTCGTCACACGTGGCATATGATAAAGAGAGAGGAAAAATGAGCAGGGAGGGGGAAACGGAGCTGGAGGAAGGTGAGAGACATTTAATTCCCCAATCCATAAATTCTTTCGAACCTCCACAATATATCGCGTAAATGCGTACGCACGAAACATCGCGTACGCACGAAACGCTCCGTACGCACGAAACTAAGTTTTCAAAAACAACAGCGGTCGGTTCGTCTGCTTTGCGGTGATGAAAATGTAATTTTTGTCGAAAAAAGGCCGTACATATCCCACCAAAAAACCGTTGGTTGTGATTGGTCAAAAACTGATTATTTTTTTATGGACTGTCCGCATTTGGCGTTTCCCATCCCCAAATATCACCAACGCCAAATGATGTTGTTTTATTCTAAAAAATACATATTTCAACTTTAATTTAGTATTTTTTGACATTCAACACCGTATTAACGTAAACGTTTATTTTATTTTATGTTCGACACCATATTACAATGTACATTTATACTAAATGGGACCATCTTCACCTTAATACAATATACTTTTACGCTAAATGGACCATAACCATAAAATAGCATCAATAGTAAGTACAGGTGCTTACAAAGAACCTACTCGGTGTTGAAACTGTATATATGTAGGTTACAGTTATACACCGCCGCGACATTTCCGTTCATTTACTGAAAAAATGATTTTCCACACACGAATTTGTTTGTCGTTCACACTTTGACAATACGGTTGTTGGTCTAATAAGTGCGAACGTATTTTTTTAGGTCCCGGATTGAACCCCTTCTAAGACCGCACATTCTCATGCGTCCGCGGCTATTAAACATAATAAATTGTACCTTTTTACTTAAAAATGTACAATTATGTACGGTCTGACAATATCCATACACCACACTAATCAAAGGATGACGTACTTTCCTTTTGTACGGTACCTGAAAATTAACCCAAAATAGAGTATAGAAAAAAATAGAATGAACTACGCTAATGGAGAATAATTTCAAAAAATAACGGGACGGAAATAGTGTACACAATGCTAATAACGATTGGCGGTGTAGCATACTGTAATGTTGGCCGTAGGATTACAAAATTTCCTGATGGAACGCCACCCTTATATATCTAGATTTGGAAGTTGATCCAAGAAAACTTTTGAGACGCGGAAAACCTTGTCACAAAAATGAGTTTCCGATTCTTTATTTTTTTTTACAAATTTTAATAGTTTTGTTACTTTAGGTCACGTCACAATCTGTGGTCAAAAACATTGAACCGGGTCATCCCATGGGGCTTGGTGGCCTCCAATCCGTACAATGAGCGCGATCATGCCATGTTGTCCTATCTCTACATCGTGCTGGTAAAATGCCTCAAAGGAAAGCTACGCTCGAAGTCCATCCGCCATCCAGTGTAATGTGTACGCCACTAATAACTACACAAGGAGCACATCCATAATTGATTGGAGATTTTGACAGGTGTCAAAATCTGACGGTTTTCTGCTCTTTAACAGTTCACGGCGATCCGTCAATCGAGTTTGGGTCGCCCCTTTTTTTCCTTCGACAGGCCAGTAGTATGAATACTGTACTTTTACTAATCGCAATTAGGGTAAAGTGACATCTACTGGACTGTAGTATAGTGTCATTAACATTACTTTGGGTGAAATACCCAAAGCCAACAAACATTAACGCTAATTAACACACATAACTGTAATTTGGAAAGACTTAATATCCATTTATACTTCATTCTATCAAGTCTTATGCGACAACGAACTTACAAATCAATTTGACAAAGTTTTCAAAACCGTACGTTTCTAGGTCCAACTGAACAACCAGTGAAACGTCGTTATGGAATCTGTACAAATGAAACCTGTAAAGTGAGGAGCCACGTGGAACAATCTCAGATGGTCAAAACAAATATTTTCGGCGTATTTTAAAAAAGGGAGAGTCATTTCACAGAGGTTTTACATCTCAGATAATTGTTCATGGACGCTGTAGTGGAATTTTATAAAAAATAAATACACCACAAACATTTCAATGTTTTTATAAACATCTACGCATTTCACTTTTCCGGTTTTCCCGCAAACGCGATTTGGAACTATGTACGGATAAACAACTCTATTTTGTTTTTTTTTCCGATTGATAGAGCGGGTAATGATGTACGTAAAAAACCTTTTGAGGGATATGTACTTCTGTAACAGTATATTTGTCGTTAGTGCCAACATAGATTTGTCGTTAGTGCCAACATAGATTTGTCGTTAGTGCCAACATAGATTTGTCGTTAGTACATGACACCTATGCCGATCACACGCGTCATAAAGCAAAAGTACAATGTCTTGCAACTGTACTGTACACCTTGAATCATTGTTAGGACAAAAGTTTTTTTAGCGTATAGGAATAATTACCGTTATTAATGCTAATTTGGAATTTGGAAATTTTCAAAGAAATTGTTTACTCTAATTAGGAATTAGGGTATTATTTAAATATTATGGATAATTCTATTTGAGAATTTGAAAAAAAAGGGTACCCGAATTAGCGTTCAATACGCTTATAACAATTCACGATGTAGTTGTCGCTTACGTAGTCTTGATCTTGTTTTTTGTTTCAGGTTATGACACGTCAGCATATCTGAGCGTGTTGACACTATATAGATAGAATTTTAAGGGTGACCTTCTATTAGCCAAATAGTGGGGTTGTTTACTGAGGGTCATACCGTTTAGTATAGTTCCGTACCTTTTGTTGAAATTATTAGATTTATATGGTATTTCCTAGGTCTAAATATGTCAGTATAAAAAGGAAAAGAAAAGGGCGGACAGCTTGCCTCCACCTCCTCTCTCAAGCCACCATACTTGTTCCTCTCTCGAGCCACCATACTTGTTGTAGTCACTAAAGATAGATAGGGTGGTTGAGCCATACCTGCCTTAGTTCCACAGGCAAGACTAAAGAGTGACTTATGTAACTCTTAACAAAAGGTTGAGTCCAGCAAGACTCGAACCTCCGACCTGTAGAGCACCGCGTAGCCGTTAGCTCTAACCAGTGTGTCGTAGAAGTCCGTTTAGATACATAAGGTTTGAAACATATTTAAAATTGTACATTGTCTTTTAACCAATTAACAAATATGTGATCAAAGAAACATAGAACTAGTTAAAGTTTCAGTGCGAAATCATTTCACACGAAACAAATGAATCGGACATTTGTATCTACGGCTAACATTTAATGTCAGATTTAATCTGACGGCATACATCACTGCCGGGATCGCGGAACGGTCGCTTTGGCGTTTATGGAGGTGGCATGACGTGGCACCACGTGGAGGGGTAACATTTGGTCGCAAGAATTATGAGGAACATATACAAGTTGAAAGGTGACACGCGTCCACTCAGTGGCCTTGTCGTACACACGCAGTACAGAAAGGACATCGGTTGTAGTACCTTTCTGTACTTTACAATCATGTGATAAGTTCGTACTTCAAAAGATAGGGGTTGTGAGAGGGGTTTAGGACTTAGGAAAATCGGGTAATGGTTTTATTAGTATTTTCTAGGTCTGAAAAGAAATATAGAAGTCGAGGCAGTCTATCTCTAACTTCTCTCTCCAACTCTCAAACTTGTCGCAGTCACTGAGAAATTGGAGAGGAAGCTAGAGCCATGGCTACCTTGGCTATCCGGAGGTTTACGGGAATTTTATATTAGGGTTTATATATTTAATTAAAATGTATGTGCCGGCGGCAAGATTTGATCCTTGTACCTGCCGGCCGGCAGACACAATATAGCCGGTAGCTTTAGCCGTTTCATCTAGCGGTAGTGTTACATAGCATATAGTTTGATAATTATATATATATGTATACAAGCGATAAACCATTTAACTAGAATTAATTACGGGATACATAGATCCAGTAATATGTAATGTACGACTTACGGTACGGACATAAATCAGTACCGCGCATTTGTTTCGTAAATGAAACAAATATCGCGCATGTATTTATTACGGCTACGATTAAAGCCGAATTTAATCGGACGGCCGGGATTAGCGCCGAGATCGCGGAGGAAGATTTCGGCGGTTTGTGGCCATCGCCACATCGGATGACGCGTGGCAAAATTCCGTTGGATTGTGGAAACTCCGGAGATTATGGCACCGAATCCGGATTTGACATGTGTCGACATTTTGGCCATGTCGTACAATGTCCGTACATAAAGTACACCGGCAGCTGTACTTTTGCGTACGGAACTCAATTCTGATTGGTTCCGTACATCAGTAGATAGAGTCTGTGAGAGAGATAGGACTTAGAAAAATTAGAAGATAGGACCCTCTCTCCCAGAGAGCTTCTATACAAAAGGTCAACTTTGACCCTCCATAACTTACTGCTCAGGGGAGCAAATTCAGAGATTCTTTTTGCTATCGACTCAGGGGAGTCTTGTCTTCACAGGGGTGAAGTTGGTCAGAGTTTTTGTCTGCCAGGGTGGCAGTTATTTTTGCTTAAACACAAAGGGGTCAGGATTATCCTAGAGGCTTCTTGGAAGCTGTCCACTCTGAGGACTTATGGAGGTCTCAGAGTTTCATTTAGGACTTAGGAAAATCGGGTAGGTAGTCACCTCTCTCTAAGAGAGCTTTGTATAAAATTGGCATTTTTGCCGACTCATAACTTATAGGCTAGTTGGCCGTTTTCAATGATTATTTTTGTTACAGACTAAGAGGAGTCCAAACTGCACAAGGGTGCAGTCAGACTATCAGTTTGCCCTCTGGGACACCAATGGTTGTGGCTTGAAGTGAGTTAGTTAGAAGCTATCTAGAGGCTTCCTAAATTTTGTAGTCCAATGGAGGACACATAATTCCAGGTTATGGGCCCACCCTCTAGTGTACCCACCTTCAATGGATCAGGGTTCATCTATACGTAAGCCATGATGATGGGGGCTTTGTGAAAAAATGATACTGGGGTATTGTTAGTGGACTAGTGAAACAACCACCTTAGGGAACTCCACCAGGGTTTGGTGGAATAAGGTTTGCTGCAGCAACCTCTGCCGCAGCAGAGGAGGGTTTGGTGGAATAAGGTTTGCTGCAGCAACCTCTGCCGCAGCAGAGGAGGCAGATGATAGGGACATAAGTGTGTTCGAAAAACGGAAGGAGAAGGAGACGCCTCTTACTCAAATCGCTCTTATTACCACGACACCCAGAGCGGCGACCATGAAGACCGCGGAGAACGACACCCAAACGTGGGAAGACATCAACATGGCTGCTAAAAACTTCATTCCAAGATACCTCACTCAGGCTTAGGCAACCCTTCATCTTCACATTTACAAGACCGAGGAGTTGTGGGTGATTTTGCTGGAAATCTATAGTGTTGGTACTATTCAAAGCTCCAGTTGGCCGAACAAAAGTTGGGGAATTATACTTAGAAAGGGAGAAAGATGTTACTCTATTGTAATGATCTCTCTTGTTTGTATAAGGAGATGGAGAGTGGCGGGTGGACAAGTACAATGAAGATGAAAGTTAACACTCTCATCCTGAAGTTACCCGATGAGTATGAAAACATAGTGTACCGAGTACAAGAAATGACTGACACTTCATGGAAGTGGAACACATTGGTCCAGATGATACTTGTGTAGGAGTACACAATTGAGATTAGGAAAGGGGGGGAGAGCATCCAAGCTCTAGCTGGAGGAGGTAACCGATGAGGGAAGGATGCGAAGAAACGATTCAATAGAGAGAGATCAGTCTGGAGGACAAATGCCCCCAAAGAACCTTTATCATTTTTTCAAAAAGCTGGGACACTTTATCGTGGATTGTGTCAAACTGTCTGAGTTGAGGCTCCAAGAGAACCGTGGAGGGGGTTCTTCGAGAGGGAAGAAAAAGGCACTTGTGGTCCCAAAAGTGACAAGAGAAACCAAGGACGAGTCCTCCGAGGACCATGGGGAGCTTCTTCTTGACGAGAGTCTGGAGGAGAAAGAGACCCCTCAGAGAAAGAAGTGAGCCGTTGGAGCAATTCGGGAAGCTCCACAGAAAGGATGGATCATCGTTTCAAGTGCATCCATGCATATGTGTCGTGATAAGCAACTTTTCACTAAGTTAGGAAAGATCCCTACGGTTGAGATAGAGTATGGGGATGGGAGAGTTTTTACTAATGATATAGTGGGGTAAGTAGATCTGAAAGTCTTAGTGGAGGGTAAGACTTCTATTCTCACATTCTCGCATGTAATCTATATTCCTTAGCTGAGCAAAAATCTTGTCTTTACATCTGTATTAGATGACAAAGAGTTTGATACCTTCACTAGAAAAGGAGTCTTTACAGCTAAGTATGGGGATGGAAGTCTACATCATTGCAGATAAGGGTAGCCAAGGCATGTTTAGGCTTAACTTGAGTAACGAAGTGAAGATTGCTTATTATGTTGGTGTTCGAATATTGCTGATTTGACATAAGCGGTTGCGGCATGTGCATTTTGATGGGTTGAGGGAAATGAAGAAGCTTGGTGTAGTAGAAGGCATTCAGATTGGTGATAATGAAATGGTGTATGATTGAAGTGGATGTGCTTAAGGAAAAGCTCACATACTTTCTTTTCCCAAAGCCGCCACATATAGAGGTGAGAAAGTATTAGACTTAGTTCACACATATATTTGGGGACCAGCAAAAGTATCTTCGGTTAGAGGGAAGAGGTATATGTTCACAATAACTGATTACTAGTCTAGGTACTCTAGAGTCTACTTCCTAAAAACAAAGTCTGAAACACCAACTTACTTCAAAGAATATAAAGTCGGGAGTGAGAAGTTGTAAGGAACCCCCTTTAAGAGAATAAGGAGTGATAATGGGGGAGATAATACCTCTAACCAGTTTGAGGAATACTTGAGAGATGAGGAAGTTAAGCACTAGGAAACTATACCATATAGCCCGGATCAAAATGGGGTAGCTCAATTATTGAACCGAACACTTGGAGATAGTGTATTTAGTATGTTGGATGACAATAAAATAAAAAAGAGATTTTGGGCAGAAGCCATGAACTGTGCCAACTACATTAAGAATAGAGTCCTTACCTCAGCCGTAAAGGGAATAACACCTTATGAGAGATGGGTTGGAAGGAAACCAGATATCTCACACCTTAAAGTATTCGGTAGCCATGTTTACAGTCTTGTACGGATAAGAAAAATTGGAAACTAGATGGTAAGGGCAAACCTAGATACTTTGTAGGATATGATGAGGATGTCAAGGGATATAGAGTCTATGACTTAGCAAAGCAAGATATTATTATGGTCAAACACCTAGTTGTCATGGATAAAGGAAAGTCATTTTACCCCTTCAAATATACCAAAAAGATAAAAATGAGCTTAAAGTTTGAGAGCGAAGAGAGTCCTGTCTTTCCCCAAAAGGACGTAAGTGAAACAATGATTGCAGATTCAAAGAAAATCCAAGATACAAGAGATCTACCGGACACCTCACATATTCCTATGGACTTTGAGGAGAAAGAAGAGATGGAACTGGAAGAGGCTTACATGGATAATAAAGCCGTTGATACAATAAGGAAAAACGCGAGAATTCCTTCCATTCTAGCTTCAAAGTTTGAGTGAGAGAGAAGGAGCAGCAAAAAGATACAAGAGGAACAAGCTGTTTATAAGGTAACTAAGCTATCTCATCTTGATGAGCCTCAGTCATATTTGGAGGCAGTGAACAGCCTAGAAAAAGGCAGATGGATTAGAGCTAAAAATGATGAGATGACTTCCATCATGGAAGCAAATACGTGGGAACTAGCGGATTGTCCTCCAGACAGAAAACCTATTGGCTGTAAATGGGTATTTAAACTATAACTGAACCCAGATAATACCATTGAGAGATATAAGGCTCGATTGGTAGCGAAGGGGTTCACTCAAAAGGAGGGGATTCACTATGAGGAGACCTTTGCTCTAGTTGTTCGGTTCCCCTTAGTAAGGATTCTCCTCAGTCTGGCAGCAACGCAAGACATGGAAATATACCAGATGGACATTAAGACTGCTTTTCTTAATGGTGAGTTAGAGGAAGAATTTTTCATTAGGCAACCCGAAGGGTTCGTGGAAGAAGGAGAAGAGAGCAAAGCTTGCAAGCTTATGAAGTCCTTATATGGACTGAAGCATGCTCTGCGAGAGTGGAATAAGAAACTAGATGAGTTTGTCACCGATCTGGAATATATCCGTATTACCTCGGACCATTCTATCTATATGTTTGAAGACGAGAATGGTGTCATTTTTATTGCAATTTATGTGGATGATCTGCTTGTGTTAAGTAAGTCTTTGGAGAAGATCATTAGGCTGAATAAAAATCTTAGGGGCAGATTTGATATGAAGGATTTAGGGGAGGCAAAATATATTTTGGGGATCCAAATAGAGAGAGATAGGGGGAAGAAGATTATCACACTCACTTTGAAAGAAGCAATAGGTAATATGCTTGAGAAATTCCAGATGGAAAACGCTAACAGTTGTACCACTTCTATGGACTTAATAAAAGTAAGTGATCGAAGTGTAGAAGGAGGAGTGATAATCTAAGATGATTAGATGAGTCCAGAGGAGAAAGAATTTATGAAGTCTATCCCTTATAGACATGTTGTAGGAAGTCTGATCTATTTTATGAATTGTACAAAGCTGGACATAGTCACAGCAGTAGGAGTCCTTAGTAGGAGTCTTAACGATCCTAAGAAAAGAGATTGGGAAGCAGCCAAGAGAGTCATGAGATATCTCGTAGGACGTAGAGAGATATGGTTTCATTTGGGAGGGGCGCACACTGATATCACTACTTAGAGTGATGCCAGTTATGGGGATGCACTTATGAGAAGATGCACTTCTGGGTATGTGTTGTATATGGGGGAAGGTGCTTGTTGTTAGAGCAATAAGAACCAAAAGGTGGATGCTCAGTCTACTATGGAGGCTGAGAATATGGCCTCTTGTTCTGCTGTGAAGAGTTGATGTGGGTCAAGTCCTTTTGCAACAACAAGGGTATGTGAAAAAGGGAGTGCATGAAGTATTCTGTGATAATCAAGCAGCCATTGCAATTGCAGCTAATGCAAAACATCATTTCAAGGCTAAGCATATGGAAATAAGCTTGAGTTTTGTGAGAGAAAAAATTGAGAATAAGATTGTGAATCTTGTATATAGATCAGATGAGGAAATGGTGGCTCATATGATGACAAAACCAGTGCTTTCTTTGAAGTAAAAATATTGCAGAGAAAAGTGTGTACTAAAACTGAAGTTAAAGTTAAACTAGCAAATAACGGGATTGTTAAAATTATTAGATTTATATGGTATTTCTTAGGTCTGAATATGTTAGTATAAAAAAAAAAGGGCAGATAACCTGCCCCCACCTCCTCTCTCTAGCGACCATACTTGTTCTAGTCACTGAAAGATAGAGAGGGTGATTGAGCCATACCTGCCTTAGTTCCACACGCTGGACTAAAGAGTGACTTATGTCACTCTCAACAAAAGGTTGAGTCCTGCAAAACTCGAACATCCGACCGGTAGAGTACGGCGTAGCCGTTAGCTCTAACCAGTCTGTCGTAGAAGTCTGCTATGTTACATAGTGTTTGATATGTATTTAAACTTGTCTTGTAACTGATTAACTAAAATGTGAACAAAGGAACATAGAACTAGTTAAATTTTTAGTGCAAACGTTATTTCGCACGAAATAAATGAATTGGACATTTGTTTCGACGGTTGACATTTAATGTCGCATTTAATCCAATGGCATACATCATTGCGAAGATCGCGGAATGATCACTTTGGTGTTAATGGACGTGGCATGACCTAGCGCCACTTAGAGGGATAACATTTGGTCGCACGAATTCGGGGGAACATACGGACGAATGGAAGGGTGACATGCGTCCACTTAGTGGCCTTGTCCTACACAGGCCGTACAGAAAAGACATCGTCTGCAGTACCTTTTTGTACTTTACAATCATGTGATTAGTTTGTACTTTAGAAGATAGGGGTTGTGAGAGGGGTTTAGGACTTAAGAAAATTGGGTAGGTAGTCACCTCTTTGTAAGAGAGCTTTGTCTAAAATTGGCATTTTTTCCGGCTTATGATTTATCTGCTGGTTGGCCGATTTCAGTGATTCTTTTTGCTACAGACTCAAGGGAGTCTACGCTGCATAAGGTTGCAATCAAACTGTCAGTTTGCCCTCTTGGGAAGTAGTGGTTGTGGCTTGAAGTGGGTTAGTTAAAAGCTTTCTAGAGGCTTCCTGATTTTTGTAGTCCAATGGAGGACATAGAATTGCACCTTTTTCTTTTTTTTTCTAAAGAAAACATCATTATGGGAAAATGTCCAAGGTTGTAGGCGTAAATTTTGACCCTCAAATGCCATTATATTTTTTATCCGAGACACCACATCACAAACCTTACAGTCTAAGACAACCATGCACAGGGAGGACACTTTTCAAAGACTAAACATGTAATAATGGGCCCCGTAGAAAAGAAAAAAAATCCACGATGAGCGCGCGCTTTTATGCGTACACGTGGCATGGGCCAAGTTGCCTTCAGCCACGGCGGTTGCGAAGCCCCCATAATCATCCCGTCACGCTCCCACCATCAAAGTTTGCCGCCGCCTTTTCGTCGTTGTGTTCTAAAATTTTGTGTAGAACATGCTGAAATTTTGGGTAGTACATGTTGAAATATGTTTATTTCTAATTGGTATTTTCTAGGTTGTTTTTGTATTATCTCTGATCATTTCTAAACGAACAAAATAAAAAGGTTTTAGCTAGGTTTTTACCTCTTTCTCCATGGTCTCCATACTTGTAGTCATTGATGACCGTAGAGAGAGACAGATAGATCCATGGCTGCCTCAGCACCCAATGAAGACAAAGGACAGTCTTAGTAGACTGCACCAAAAAGATACGGACCTAGTTGGAATTGATCTTGGTCCCTCTGGTTCTTCGGCTATCCTCTCGGGTCGCTGGAATAGTCGACAACCATGTCCTATAGTTCATGATTGTGCTAAGATATATTGGATTCGATAGTTATTAAAAGATAAACATGCAGACGAAACCAATCAGCTAGACTCACGTGAAATTTCACATAGAAAATGTATAAATATTATATGCACGCTGGTATCGCACTAAACATATTGATCGGACATTTATTTGAACGACGGATATTTAACGTCAATTTGGATTGGACAACTATCATTCAAGCTAACATCAAGGAATAGTTGTTTTTGCAGTTTATGGTCAATGCGTCACCGGATGACACGTGGCACGGCATCAGTGGAAAGCGGAATTTCCGGGGAGCATCAAGACGAGTCTAAGTATGGCAGGCGTCCTCACCATGGCTATGCCATACCTTAACCGTATAGAAGGAACCAAGGAACTTGTACCTTCTTCTACGAGACATTCTTGTGATTGGCGATGTACAACAGTAGATGGGGGTTTTGGAGAGGAGTTTAGGACTTAGTGATTTTGTAGGTAGCCGCCTCTCTCCCATTATGATTATGTAAAAATAAGCATTTTTGCCACTTTATAATTAATCGTCTGTTTGGGCGTTTTCAAAGATTTCTGCTCTTGTGGGCTGAAGGGAGTCCAGACTACACAAGGGTATAATGCTTAATACAATTTGTCTGCCAGGGTGGTAATTGTTCCTACACAAAGTAAGACATTGAAAATTCACTACAGGCTTCATATACAAAAGAGAATTATGTGATCCAATGTGGGACACAGAATTGCAATATATTATAATGTACTCTAGACAAGTCATTAATTACCTCCGTTGGTACAGATATTACCTCCCCTAATAGAGATATTGCGTTCAGACTTTGCATTCTAATATTCTTTCAAGATTTTAAACATCTAAGATTAACCTACATAGTACCAACCAAAATGAGCAACACAAATAGAAAAAGGTTTACTAACGCAACCTAATGGTAGGCACGCCCACGCCTTTCAGTAAAATTTTCCGTACAATTAGTGAAACGCTTAATGAATGGCCACCCTAAGGGTCGAGCTTCATCAAGCATTTCAAGTAATCGTACGGGCATGTTTACAAGAAGTAATATGTGTATCACTTCTCTATCAGGTTGTGCATGCAAAGCACCAATTGCTGATGTGCTCGATTGCGATTAGAACCACATAATATCTTGTTTAGCCGGCCGAGAGTATTAAAAAATTAGAAAATCACAAACTCTTAACGGCGTATGTATGGACAAACACATATTTAAATATCTAGCAGCGCTACACGAATGTACAATTTGTACATTCTTGTCATTTTGTAGTACCAATCGTTTCCAAATCCTTTTCAAGAAGAAAGTTAGTACTTTATCGTTTGCCACTATGTTTTGTACGCAAATTATTTTTGACAAAGGAAAAGAGTCGTCAAAGAGATATCCTACGCCAAATATTTTTTCATCGCAAATCCGCCGTGTATGAAGGCAATTGGCCTTTAGCAATTGTGAGGTCGTCATCGCTCGTCTGCCGTGAATGATACCATTTTTTTTCCAAGTATACTAATAG
Source organism: Zygnema cylindricum (assembly GCA_037447655.1). NCBI lineage: Eukaryota > Viridiplantae > Streptophyta > Zygnematophyceae > Zygnematales > Zygnemataceae > Zygnema > Zygnema cylindricum. The sequence continues at coordinate 40,712 of JBBHKE010000705.1, read as the reverse complement.
ACACATCCTGCGTGTGGCAAGTCTCCTTCGTGGAGAGTTGAGGAGACTCTCCAGACAGAGAATAGAAAAAGCGTTTGCTTCAAAAGCGTAGAATCGGATGGTCGAAATTTTTGCCCAAAAGTTTGGAGAATCTTGTCCAATCTATAGTAAACATGTTTATAAAAAAAGAGGAAAACTTCAGTACGGTTAAGTACAAAAAAATACGCCTCATAGGAAACAACCTTACTTTTTTCTTGATGGAGGTTCACCCTAATCCGAACATTTTGGAGTCTATTTTTCTCGTGGGTTTAAGTGGATTTGAATCCACCTTGCCGTAAGGCACATGGCTTATATGCCAAGTGTAAAGTTTTCAATCGCTAGTTCATTCTGAATTGTATCGTACTTTTATTGTTGTACCAATTCTACATGTACTGTTTGCGGCCATTATACTCTTTCAACTAGATGAGTTGTGTGATTGCGTCACAGATGCAAAAATGGAAAAAATTGGACGGTCAATGTTTACGCTGTGAAGTTTGGGAGAATTTCCATAGATCTACAAAAACATGTTTTACAAATAATAATAGAAATGATAGTACGAACTTGTACGAAAACATACGGCGTCCAATAAACAACGTCACTTATTTGTTGATGGAATATCTTTGTTAAGTCTTTAGGATTATACAAGTTTTTAGGTTGAATTATACAACAAAACGACAAGTTTCTATAACGAATTTACAAGATTTTTGCCCGCGCCATGCTCACGCCGAGACTCTATATCCTTTTACATCTTCATCATATCTTAGCAAATATCTTGGTTTTCCTTTCGGATCCAACTTTCAATTTGATTGATTTGTGTTAAGACTAAACACTTGACTACGGAAAACCTTTAAGTGTCATACATATCGAGACCAATCATTAATGATTGTCATCATAAACCTCTTACTCCCGGGTAAAGGCACTTTGGCCGGTCCCCAAATATCAGTGTGTACCATGTCTAAAACGTTTTCTCCTTTGTAATGGCTTCTTTTGGGAACGATAATCTGTGTGCTTTACTTTGAGCACAACCACTACAGTCACTTAGGTTTTCACTTTCTCTAAACTGGATTCCTTCCACTATTCCCATCTTTTTTATTTCTTTCAACTTATCTTAATGCACATGTCTAAGCCTCTAATGCCACAACATGATATCATGAACATAAGCATAATTAAGTTTCTTCTTTTCATTTGCTAAAATCTTTGGTACATCTCTATGAGAGCCACCTAGAGATAAAATGCCCTCTCTACCTATAAATGAGGAGATGGAAGCCATTGAGTAAGCTAGCGGAGGATGAAGTGCTTTGCCACCATATTTTTATAGTCCCACATATCAGTATCATTCTCCTCGTTCCCATGAATAGGTGACATGAATGCTGAACCGGTTGCTATCCGTGTGATCGTCTCTTTCTCCTTTCCTTTGTCCACCACCTTCCTATTGTTTGTCTCCTCCGTTGGAGATGGATCTGCATCTTTGGTGAATCTGCTTCCTCCAAACCTTGGAGGGATGCCAAGAATGGATGGACATCTCACCCATACCACTCACTATTCCCCAAAACCTTTTCCCACATAGAGCTCCTGTCATCATACTCTCCCATGTATATGAAGAGAGGTACATTAAAGATGGGCACCCTAGAGGGTGGGCCCATAACGTGCAATTATGAGATCTCCGTAGGTCTTTAGAATGGGCAGCTCACACGAAGCCCCTAGGATAGCCCTGACCTATTTGTGTTTCGACAAGAATAACTGCCACCTTCGCAGACAAAAATTTCTAACCGCGTTTACCCCAGTGAAGAAAATACTTCCGTTAATCGATACCAAAAAGAATCTTTGAATTTGCTCCCCTGAGCACTAAGTTATGGCAGGTCAAAGATGACATTTATATTTACAAGCTCTCTTAGAGAGAGGTACCTGAATATGCCTAAGTCCTGGTGTGCCTACTCACGTATACCTACTACTAAACCCTATTCCAATAGGAACACTATATAGTATAAGAAACTACATTAGTGGATGTACTTATTGTATAACCATTATACGACATGGCATTCAAGGTGACACTTGTCGAATTGGGAGCCATGGTTCCTCCTCCCATCTTCCCCGCCATCCAATAATGTAGTGCCATGAGGCATCCCGTCACGCTATCTCTAAAGGTCGCCGAAAGCTCAGTCCGATTGGCTGTTGCGGTGAAGGTTGTCCGATCAAATTAATTTACACGGTTTGGATTCGCGTTCGTGCATGAATTGTTTGATATAAACCTCTTCGTCAATTTGGTAAGATTTTAGCCAGCGTGTCAAAAGTTAAGTACGAATCTAACTTAATAAGTGTATCGTCTTGTTGATGACCTAATGGTAAAGGCGTTCGGCTATACATAGTCCGTAGGTATTAGGTTCAAATCCGTTTTAGGGAAACATTTTGATAAAATACCCTCTACTTCAATCTGCCACTACTAAATAAGGCGACAGCCATGGCGTGTCTTTGATTCTCTCTCTCTCTCTCTAGAGTCTTACTAAAATAGAGAAGTGAACTATTGATTACCTCTTTTCAAGAAAACCTAGAAAATATTAAAAGAACCTTTAATTTCTACAGAGACGTTATTAGATATAACTAATCACTAATCATGGGAAGTTGATGTTCTTTGCTTTTAATGATTAGCTGTTTTTTCTTTGATTTTTGCTTTGTTATTTTCATCCATTTGTTTAATTTAGTTTGTGAATGTCTAATAGATCAATTATTGGAGTTTGAGAAGGCAATATACTCTTTCGAGTCTTTATTCTCGAGGTCTTGGAATGTAAGCAAACCTTTTTTTCTACATTCACACTCTCACATTTTTTCCAATTCGTTTTTTTATGTACATATATCTTGAATTAATGTTTATTGGTGGTTTTTCATTTTATTTTCTCTAATGATTCTTAAATAAATGTAAAACTCAAACAATTGCGTGTTATTTTCTACCAAATTTCGAAAATGAATTTCAATTTAAAACAAATGTTGATTAGATTTCAAATTTGTGTACCTCTTGAAAAATTGTTGATTAGATATCTAATTTGTGTACGTTTTGAAAAATTGATGCCACGAGGTGTTCATAGATTACAACAATAGCATGCAACAAAGCCTTCGCAAACTTAGTGTGAAAATTGATCAACAACTCCAGATAGTCAAATGTGTACAAAACTATAGAACACCAAACACTTCAAAAGAAGACGAAACATTCAATGGAAAAAAAATTACACATAAAACAACAACAAACAAAGTGCACGCTGGTATAAATATATATGCACAATATAATATAAATATTGAAATAACAAAACTTATATAGCTTTTAAGGAGAAGAGTTAGATAAGAGACAAGCTATTTATTGTATTCAAATCTTGCTGGAAAACTAACTATACCAAGCATCATATTTTCTACATCAAAAAGGGCGAAAAAATGCCTTGACAATCACAATTTAAACATCACAAAAGCGACCTAAAATTGATCAACAACTAAAAATGAAAATGTATTCCATGGATAATGTGGAATAGAGAAAAGTAATTTGAAGTATTTAGGGTGACTTTGACAGGTGGGAAGAGATGGAAAAACAAGAAAGTAAAAACAATTAGAGAGACTAGTAGTTTGGACCAAAATTGCAGTGAAGGAAAATATGATCTGCATGCATAACTGCACAGGAACAAAAGTGTGAGTGATATTGAATTAGCAACAGTGTCATGCCGTATCGTGTTGGTATTTTATTTTAAGTCGTTTGTATAAATATATCGTGTTGCAGCCACCCTAATTCTGTTTGGGGTACAAATTAATTACGCGACGTACGATTTCAAAATTTTGGTGATGCGACGTATTATTTTACAAAATTGGCGAACCAACGTGCAATTTTGAAATATTGGCGACGCACGCTGATTGGTTCTAACTTAATTCGAGAACCCATGTAGGTTTACGCATTTCCATGTAGGTAGGAACGGTTTGAAATTCTATGAGGTCAATTCCCCCACAGAATTCGCAGATCCAAAGAAGCTTATCTAGATAGTGCCAACTCTAAGTTGATATAAACCCAAATGACTGACACCTTGACACTTAGAACCCCAATACAACTTCACCCCTGTGAAATAAGACTTTCTATGTGCTCAGTTCCACCTTAGAATGCAAAGTTGGAATATGAGTTTAGGATAACATTCCCCTCTTTGACTTTCCCTTAGAAATACCACCACCTTGGCATGCAAAGACTCTGACCGACTACACCCCTATGTAGCCTAGACTCCCATGAGTCCGCATTAAAAATAATCATTGAATTTGCTTCCCTAGGTAGTAAGTTATGGCTGGTCAAAGATGACCTTTATAGTCATAAGCTCTCTTAGATAGAGGTACCTAAATATCACTAAGTCTTAGTCTGCCTACTCACGAATACCTACTACTAAACCCTAGTCCCATAGGAACACTATATAGTACAAGAAGGTATAATGGGCGATGTACTTATTGTACGTCCATTGTACTACATGGTCTACAAGGTGACACCTCTCAAATCGGAAGCCTTGGTTCCTCCTCCCATCTTCTCTGGTATCAAATAATTTGGCGCCACGTGGCACTGCGTGAGGCAATCTCCGAATGCCGCCAAAAGCTCATTTCAAGTGGCGGCTACAATGTTGGTCGTACGATAAAAACATATTTCACACTGTTCAGATTTGCGTACGTGCATGAATTGTTCCTCTTCGTTAGTTTCGTGTTAATTAGTCGTTGCGTTAATGTTTACATACTTTTGAAATCCGTCATGTGTATTGTTCCAGTAGCGCCTTAGTGGATAAGGCTAACGTCTATATAGTGAACCATAAACCCTGGTTCAAATTCGGCCTAGTGCAACATTTTTTTCACCTGTCAGTTTTTGTGCCTGCAACATTTTGGTCACCTGTGAGTTTTCTGCTTGTCTGCCTGCCTGTTTGCTTGTTTTTTTCTAACTATGGGGACATCCATGGCTTTCTTTGTCTTCTAGTGACTACGACAAGTATGGATGACTTAGACAAGACCATCTAACAAACATATAGAATAAATTCAGACCTAGAAAATACACAAATTTTACACTCCCATTATTTTCTAGTCTACCATTCTGTCAACTCCCACTAAACAAAATCAAAACTACGAAAACAAAATCCTTTTTTTTTCGTTGTTTTCCTTTCATTAAACTTTATTTTAATACTGTCATATTTAAAAAGGTGTATTAGATGAGCGAAAATAAACATTGCATCTTGTTGATCACACATTTTATTTTGAATGCCACTTTTCATATTTCCGAGCTCTTGGAACAAGGATTTTATCCACCTCATCCATTTTTTATCCGAGCAAAATCCAATTTCCCGTTTGTAGTTCCAACAGCTAGCCCCATCCCGAATGTGCAACATATAACCAGATGCTAACCCTTTTACAATAACATCTTCATAAGTGACATCACACGAAGTAGTGATGCCAAATTATTCCTCCCCAAAATTTATCCAAAAACCACTAGTCTCTACTGAACTTCTCGTAAATTTCACATCTTTTGAACTCAAATTTTTATCCATAAGAATTACCCCATTTTCTAAACTTTCCTCACTCTCACCCATGGAATTCTTTCCATTATCATTTTCTATTTTTATTCCCAAAATATATTTCTCCTCCGCTAAACCTTTCATTAAATATTTCCTCTTCTCCCCTATTCTTTAAAACACCCTCTAGATTTACTTCTCTTTTTTCCTCGGAATCCCTTGAAGTCTCTTTTTCCAACAAGTTTTCTGTTTCCAAAATATATATAAAATTATCCTCATTATTTATATTTTTCCCTTCTTCAATTATGGATCCTAGATCTGATTTTCTCATTTCTAAGTCATACTTTCTACACTCTTTCACATCCTCATCATGAGTAATTCCCTGAAGTACCTCCCTTCCCTTCACTTCCCTTATGCCTCCAAAAGCACACTGTTGATTTCGTGGAATTTCTGTGTGCTTTTCACTCTTCCCCGTACTAGCGATGTGAAGAAGCTCCAAAAAAAATTTATCCTCTTTCTACTCTTCCCTTTCTTCCTCCTCATCCATAATCCAACTTCTAAGTTCTTCCAAACAAGGGCATTCCTCCCTATAATGACCCGGTTCCCTACAAAAGAAGTAAACCCCCTATTTCAAAGCTTCCTTTTCTTTACCTCTCCCTCTCTTTCCACCGAAGTTCTAATGAGGTTTACCTTATCACGCTTCCACTCGTCACTGCGATTCCTCTCATCACGCTTCTGCCAGTCACCGCCAGCTTTTAAAGCATTCACCTTGTCACTTCCCCTACGAAGCTCTAAAGTGCTTTCCCTCACAAGAATTATCCCCATTTTAATGTTCCAAGTCCACGAGGAGCCATCTATTTCCTGCATACGGTTTATGACGTTTTTGTACTCATCTAGGAGTTTCATGATTAGTGTGTTAATCTTTCTCTCCTCAGATTGTACATATCTCGCACTAGCAAGCTCAACATATAATGCAGCAATATCATTGCAAAGCTCTATCATGCTACTGCTTTTTCAAACATAGGTCTTTATTTCTTGTTTTACTAGTTGCTGCCGCTGTATATTTATACTCTTATAAGTCTTAATTGGTGTTTCCCATATTTCTGAATACTAAGTTAATTTCATAAGAGTGATAGCTATGGACTTAGACACGTTTCTAAATATGAGATTTTTTGCTACAGTGTTTTTGTAGTCCCAGATTTTTCTATCATTTTCTTCAGTTTTTGGTTTAGTTATAACCTCAACAAGTGGAACTTTAGCCGAGAGCCTAGCTCCCCTCACCACATGTGTTCTTTAACCCTTCTCGCCTTTTCCCCCTTCCATGGCAATTATTTTCCCTTCACCTTGCGTTGCATCTGACCTCCAACTTGTTTTCTGGGAGGCCCCAGATGAATCTTCGTAGTGAGTTCCACCAAAGCTCAGTGGCAGGAACCTTACTTGTTTTGAAACAATTCCCCATTATTGCTTTTTGAAAAGCAATCCCTCCATGATAAATCCCCAATAAGTGAAGTATGTTCCATCAAACATAGGCACCCTAGATGGTGGGCCCATAACTTGAAATTTTGTGAGGTCCATTCCCCCACATAATTCACAGATCAAAAGAAGCTTATCTAGTTAGTGCTGACTCCAAGTTGATATAAACCCAAATGACTGACACCTTGACAGTAAGAACCCCAATACAACTTCACCTCTGTGAAATAAGACTTTATGTGCGCTCAGTTCCACCTCAGAATGCAAAGTTGGAATATGAGTTTAGGATAACATTCCCCACTTTGACTTTCCCATAGAAATACCACCTCCCTGGCAGGCAAAGTCTTTGACCGACTACACCCTTATGTAGCGTAGACTCACGTGAGTATGCAGCAAAAAGAATCATTGAATTTGCTCCCTTGAGTAGTAAGTCTCCCCTAAGCTATAAGTTATAGCTTGTCAAAGATGACCTTTATAGTTACAAGCTCTCTTAGAGAGAGGTACCTAAATATCATTAAGTCTTCGTCTGCCTACTTACGACTACCTACTACTAAACCCTATTCGAATAAGAACACTATATAGTACAAGAAGGTACAATGGGCGATGTACTTATTTTACGTCCATGGTACGACATGGTCCACAAGGTGACACCTCTCTAATCGAGAGCCATGGTTCTTCCTCCCATCTTTTCCGGTATCAAATAATGCGGCGCCATGTGGCACCGCGTGACGCAATCATTGAAGGCCGCCAAAAGCTCACTTTGGGTGGCGGCTACAATGTTGGCCGTTCGATCAAAACATATTTTATACGGTTCAGATTCGCGCAGATGCATGAATTGTTCCTCTTCGTTAGTTTAGTGTTAATTAGCCGCCGCGTTAATATTTATATACCTTTGAAATCCGTCACGTGTATCGTTTCGGTAATACCTTAGTGGACAAGGCTAACATCTACATAGTTAACCATAGACCTAGGTTCAAATCTAGCCCAGGGCAACATTTTGGTCCATGTTAGTTTTTCTGCGTGCAACATTTTGGTCAGCTATCAATTTTTCTGCTTGTCTGCCTGCCTGTTTACTTGTTTCTTTCAAACTATGGGGGCAGGCATGTCAGTTTTTTTGCCTGTCTGCCTGCCTGTTTGCTTGTATCTTTCTAACTATAGGGGAAACCATGGCTATTTCTGTCTTCCAGTGACTAGGACAAGTATGGATGACTTAGACAAGACCATTTGACAAACACATAGAATATATTCAGACGTAGAAAATACACAAATTTTAACAAGGTTTTAATCAGCTGATTGTGAATTTTGTAACATAGGCATATGGTTCTGGTCGCTTATTGGCTAGGACCCAAACTAGCTCTGATTCTACTGTCAAATACTCTCACGCTATTGGTTAGCTAGCAAATGTCATAAATTAGTACTTTGACTATTTCGTTAGTACTTAGGCTTTTGCTTTAGGCTTGTACTCTCATAATTTGAGAAAATAGGAATTGGTCAAAGAGGACTTATATTTTTTTGTCTTTTTCCCTTGTCTTTTTCCTTAGTCAAATTGTCGGTGTTTTTGTGCAAGGCTTTTTCTGCCTTGGTTTGTTAAGCGCTTTGTCTTTCTTTTTACCTAATATACTTTCATTGTAAGGCCTACAAGTTAATTCACCCGGTTTCGGCCGGATTCCAAACTGTTTCCTTTCAACAACCTATTTTACTGTGGATTCTGACCGTCTCAGGCTGTGTCTCAACCCTTGTGGATTACTCTGTGATTAGGGTTTGACTTTTTGTGGTGTAATTTTGGTTGTCTTTTGGTGAAGTTTATTTGTAGTTTGTTAGAATCCGGTTATCTCGGATTCTTTGCAAATTTCCCTTGTTTCCATTGCTTGATTTTGTGTTGGCTTTTTCTGCAACCGTTTATTATTGTGACGAAATCGGACTAACTCGGATTCTTTGCAGATTTGTATTGTTGCTTTCCTATATTTTTCTATTGCTATCTTTACTTATTTGATTTCTTGTTATTTGTTTTCTCTTTATTTGTTTTATGGTGGTTTGCTGTCTGAGTTGTCGGAATTCGGTTATCTCAAATTCCTTACAGTCTGTTAATTGTTGCTTTCTCTATATTTTGGTTTCTGTTTTTATTTATTCGGATTTCCGGAGTCCTAGACCTTACTCCTATAAGGAATACACCCTGACCGTGGAGCTTAGTGGCTCCACATCGGCTTAGTAATAAATGGATCTCTCTCTCGGCTTCCCACTCACCTTCAACCTTTCATCCCTTCCACCTGTTATTTGTTTTTCACATTGTCATATTCATTTTTGCTTTGTATTATAATTCTTTTGCTTTGGGATTTTCATTGCTCGTTTGTTTCACCTTTTCTGTACAGGTGGTTAGGTTGCATACTTCTTGATGTAATTGGTCGCATGCACGACAACTGTAAATTGAATATATAACTGATACTAAATCTTCACTTGAAACTGTAATTGTACCAGAATCAAAAACTCAATTTGAAGTTGAAAATGACGGAAATGCATTCGAAGCAGAAAATTTCTTTATTTTTACAAAAATAGTCTAAAAATGGTTAAACCTTCTCTCAATTCCGTTTAAACTGACCTCCACTCTAACTCTTCCGCTAGTTCTATCTCATATGACAATCTCACAAAATCTGCCTCCTTCAGTTGCTTAGTCCCGACCCTTCTTCGCCATCATTTTGCCTAATTAATGTCTATTAGAAAATTAAATGGGGTGTAAGATTGATTTTAAATTAAAAAAGTGGTTTTATTTTATGTTGTAGTGATTTTCAAATGGCGGAAATAATGCTTTTATACCTTCCAAGGTGATTGAAAAACATCCCTCTGAATATTTTCTCTCACTCCCTCTCGGTGCCCTTAAAGCAAACTTGTGGTAGAATGCAAAACAATGTAATTTGAAGAGGTGGATGGGGCACAACGCGACTGTGGCTGTGAGGGCTAGTAGCAGGGTGACATATTTTCCACGTCTTTGTGAAATTGCAATCCAACCTCTAAGACCCTTGCAAAAAAAAACCGTACAAGTTGTTGAAATCACTAAATTTAGGGGAGGTATTTTCTAGGTCTTAATAAGTTAAAATAGCTAAAAGAAAAGCACAAGCAGTATGCCTCCACCTTCTCTCTCTAGCCCCTATACTTGTTGTAGTCACTAAAGGAGAGAGAGGGCGGTGGAGCCATGGCTGCCTCAGCTCCATAGGCAGGACTAAAGAGTGACCTAAGTCACTCTCAACAAAAAGGTTGAGTCCGACAAGACTCGAACCTCTGACCGCAAGAGCGAGGCGTAGCCGTCAACTCTTATCGATCTGTCGTAGTAGTCCGTTAGGATACATAGGGTTTGATAGCCATTTAAACATTAGCTACATCATTAATCAGATTAACGAAATAACAAATTAAGGACATAGGAACTAGTTGGGATTTTGTGCTCACGAAACAAATATACCGGACATTTGTTATTTTGGACGGCGAACATTAAAAGCCGGTTTTGATCCGACGGCCCGCATCATCGCCGGGATCCCAAAATGGCCATCTTGGCGGTTTTCGGATGTCACATGACCTGTCGACACGTGGCAAGATATCATTGGGAAGCGGGAATCCCGAGGAACATGAGGACAAGTCCAAAGGAGACAAACGTCCCCTTCATGGCCTTGTTGTTCACCAGCCGTACAGAAAGTACATTGACCGTAGTACTTTTCTGTACTATACAGTTTTCTGTTAGGTTCGTGCATCAGTAGATAGGGATTGTGAGAGGGGTTTAGGACTTAGAGGATTGAGGAGGTAGCCGCCTCTCTCTCAACAAGCTTGTATAAATATTGGCATCTTTGCCATTTGATAATTGATTGCCTTGTTGGGAATTTTCCTTGATTCCTTTTGCTATGGACTCAGGGGAGTCCAGACTGCATAAGGGTGCAGTCAGATTGTTTATTTGCCTGCTTAGGTAGCAGTGATCCAAATTGAAAAAGGGCTAGCCAAAAGCTATCTAGAGGCTTCCTGAATTTAGTGATCCAATAGGGGAAACAGAATTGCACAAGATGCTAGCGGACAAAACCGAACTGCAATTCTGTGTCCTCCATTGGACCACAGAATACAGGAAGCCTCTAGATAATATTTAACTAACCCACTTTAAGCCACAACCACTTTTGTCCAGGAAGGCAAAATGACAGTTTGACTGCATCCCTATGCAGCCTAGACTCCCTTGAGTGCGTAGCAAAAAGAATCATTCAAAACGCCCAACCAGCCGATAAGTTATAGGGTGGCAAAGATACCAATTTATACAAACTCTTAAAGAGAGAGGGGACTATCTACCTGATTTTTCCTAAGTCCTAGTTTTTCCTAGTTCTCTTTCACATCCCCTATCTACTCCCGGTACGAACTAATCAAAACAATGTACAGTACCTAAAAGTACTACTGCCGATGTACTTTCTGTACGGCCTTTGTACGACAAGGCCATTAGGCGGACGCGTGTCCATTTTCCACTCGTCCGTACGTTCCTTAGAATTCCCGCGACCGAGTGTCATCTCTCCACGTGGCGCCAGGTCATGCCACGTCACTAAATGCCAAAGTGACCATTCTAGGATTTCGGCGATGTTGTGCGCCATTAGATTTGACGCGAAATGTAATCTCAGCCGTAATAAATACTTGCGCGATATTTGTTTCGCTGTCGAAACAAAATGCGCGATATCCGTTTCAAATTAGTAGAGTACTTCGTACTTTGTAAAACTATATCTATGCATGCTGTATAGATTTTCAGTTAAATGATTTCTGTATAATACAATGGTTTAAATAACAATGAAACCCTATATCTCCTAACGGACTTCTACGACAGACTCGTTAGAGCTAACGGCTACGCCGCGCTCTGCCGGTCGGGGGTTCGAGTCTTGCCGGACTCAACCTTTTGTTGAGAGTGACTTAAGTCACTCTTTAATCCTTCTTGTGGAGCTGAGGCAGCCATGGCTCCATCGCTCTCTCTCTCTTTCAGTGACTACAACAAGTATGGGGGCAAGAGAGAAGAGATGGAGGAAGGCTGCCTACATTTTCTTTATATGTTTTCCGCTAATTAATTTAGACCTAGAAAATACAATAAAACTACCTATTTCAACACGAACAACCTTGTACTTTTTCCTTTCGTCAAAAAAAATTGGAAACTTTTCACACGTGGGAATATGTTTTCTTGTTGGTGTAGACTGTTTAACTAAGCTTTATACATTGCCGATGTGGTTTAAGATAAGTTTGAAGATGACGTGAGAGTGGGTCGAAAAAACACAAGACGACAAATTTACGTATATCCTAAGTTCGACAATGACGCAAATTGTACTTTACAAATTTGAAATTTCTTCGTACGGTCGCAACTTAGGCAGTACGGTGCTAAGTTATAAAGGAAAACGGCAAAAAAAAACCCGAACTTAGCCATCTGGGGCCGCACCCTTAGCAAGATTCTCTGTAATGTTATTCGCTTATACAAACAAAATAAGAGGTACGAACTCGTACGAATACGCGTGGTTTTTCTGTAAACTACCCCCACTTTTCGTGTGATGGAACGCCAACCTTAGATTGATTTAGGGAATTGATCATCACAGTGACTGTTTTGGTTTCGCACAGTCACTTATGTCATTTTGTCAAAAATTGTGCGTTTGAATTGCATATTAGTACAAATAAAGTATTGTTGAGTACAAATTTGACGATAAATTGTTTGGACAACTTTGACTTTTAAAATGTTGTTTCAACCGCTTAAAAATTTGTCGCGCTTTTAGACGTCGACCGTCATAATAAAATTAGCGATTCACACGGCCGGCAACGTTTACGGTAACAAAACTGCGACAACCACATGTAAATAAAAATGTTGCTAACAGTCACTTTTTGTCTTTACATGAGCTCCACGGTGAGATCACTTAGCCGCAAAATTAAAATTTAATCGTCTAAGCGTTACATTGAACTTAGACGCAAATTGAAAAGGAACCTCTTTAAACTAAAGTACTAAAAGTTTTGTACGGAAATATTAAAACGCACAAAACGTTTTAAGCGGTTGAAACAATATTTTGAAAGTCAAAGTTGTCTAATTGATTGACCGTCAAATTAGTACTCAACGGTACTTTATTTGTACCAATATGAACTTCAAACGTACATTTTTTGACAAAACGACTTAAGTGACTATGCGCAACCAAACCAGTCACCGTCATGATCAATTCCCTTTATTTATTTACTAAAAAGAAGTGGCTTGGATTTTTCAACTTTGAAAAGAAGGCAATCATATTGTAAAGATCGTCTCTACGTTGATGATATATAACTTCATAGTTCTAATGTTTGTAAAGTACAATGGTATGATTTCGTCGATTTAAGATTGGTCAGCTGCTGCGTCGCATTCCACTTTGATTTCCGTACGTTTGGTTTGTCGTTTGGTTGTCGTTTTCCTACGTTAAGGTTTCGATTTCGTATTTTCTGTCTATGTATGATTTTTTTCGACGATACGTCGCCCATGTACAGTACAGTACTGTAGTTTATTGTACACTGCCCATTGTTATAACTTAGGGCAAGGTTCCATTAGGGGAAAAATGACGTTGTTTACTGAAGGCCGTACTGTTTCGTACATTGCCGTACCAAAGAAAAAATAATGTCACAAAAACAAGGCTACTGAATGAGGGATTTGATTCTCCACGTTTATGGGCGTAAACGTGGACCGTCGGATGCATAATCGGATACGCCGTCGTCTGACACTTTTAGTTCGCAACAAGTGACCCAGAGTAGGTCAATTCTCAGCGCTTGAACGAATACCGTCGTGCCTCGTGGAAAAGTGGACAAATATCCACGACGACCGCGCTACCAGATGGATACACGTCGCATATGACATGTGCCTTCCGCCATGGAGGATGCGAGGCTACCGGAAGCTGCAAGAAAATCTTTGACGGAAGATATTGTTTCACGCTGTTGTTGGTATCCACTAACCATTCTGACATTTTCATACGCTTTTTCATTCAATACGTCGTACGAGTCACTTTTTACCTTTCGCTGGTTCAAATATGTGGTCACAATTCGCTCTCAGAGATTCTTTGAAGATTAACAGAATCGTAATCATCTATTACGTGGACCAATCAACATGTACCACGCAAAACAAATGTCGGTTACTGACCCGACACAATGGAACGATCGCTTCAGTAAACGATTTTTTGACGTTTACAGAGAGCGCCTAATGGAACAACCCTCTTATAAGTGTTGAATAATAATTAGCATAATTTTTATTTAATGTTAAAAAATCGTAATACTTTGGTTGAGGGGGCTGTCGTAAACACCGTGTATCGCTATTAGGGTTAATAATTTTTTGCCACTTAAAAACATATTTTCTTCGTACACACTTGTCTGATTTTCAGTTTGAGACTGCTAATCGGAAGCTGAGAATGTTACCTTTCTATCGCAACCGTCAGATCCACAATCCAACAAATTTGTACGGAGAATAGATGTTTTAAGAGGCAAAAAAAACATTAACACTACACCGCAAATCGTAATTAGAGTAAATAACGCTAATTCGGTCGCCCTAAATTTCGACTCTATCACCTTAAATAGAGTAAATGATTCTAAATTTTTCATTATACTATTTAAGGTAAGGTTTAATTAGCGTAAAATAATCTATTATAGGCTCGTTTTAGATAGTGTGGAGTACGGACGACCTCCAACCGTGCAAAATTGTACTTTTATAAGTAAAATGGTACAAAGAATGATTTAATAGAATCGCGCTCGCACGTGAAATCGCACTAAACAAAAAAATCAATCACATCGAAAAAAGCCTTTCGCATAACTCTCGTCCGTCGACAGCATCGTCGTCAGTGTGAACATTAACTGACATTCAGCGCGACAAATGGTTATAACGTCATAATGACGTCAATATATACGGACTTACAGATTCTGTACGTCTTCGTAATTTAGTGTTAATTATTACAGCGCGGATAATTATTGCCAACATAACCCAATATAGAGTACTTAAATAAATAAGAGTAAACTTCCTCTGTGAAGAAGTTCTATCACATAAATTAGAGTTCATAACTCTGATTGTTATTTTTGTTTTTTTACTCTAATTTTTTCTCTAATTACGATTCGCGGTGCACTGTAATAGCGATTCACGGTTGTAGTGTCTGTAAACCCTAAACAAGTTGTCGTATACGTGTTCTAAATTGCGTGGTGCCACGTAAGTTAAGATTCATCCACGGTATAATCTAACTGTCGATATTAGTTCGAATTTTCCGTACGTTGCCGTACTCTTTTTTTCGGTTGTACTAAAACATAACAAATAGTCAAATCTAGACTATGCATCGAACCGTACGGCCCCGGTTGAGAAAAACCAAAAAACTCTCTCCCGTAACTTCTGGATTTCAGTACCGTACACCTTATATCGCTATTATTATAAGATGTTATTTTCTCCACTTAAAACATATTTTCTCCGTACACACCTATCGGATTATCAATCTGACGGTTGAGATTGAAAGGCAAGATTCTAACCTTCAATCGGCGATCTCCACCGTAAAAAATTTACACGTGTGCACAAAGAAACGATCTCGTGACGTTACACTCTGTACTCTTCGAAAAACTTCCGTCGTTTTGCAGTACATGAAATATCCCTCGCAGGTCCAATCAAAATTCGACACGTCATCTGCCCAAAATCTCTCCTCCGGGCTTAAGCCACGTCACCAAAGTCTAAAATTTTAAATTTGTCATGCAGGAAGAAAGAAATCCGCCGACCTTCTGTCAGGATCCGGTCCACTGTCTGCCAACCACGTGCCGCTTGTACTTTTTCTCAGGTCTTCGTACTGTACGGACGATACATTATTGGACACACACGTGGGAAGGACGCGGTACGCGGCGGACAGGATAGAAAGGAAACGAAAAGTTGGAGGACGAGGAAACAGAATCGAAAGTTTTACAGTCTGACCGGCGAGGCAGGGGAACCAGAGAGAGAGAGAGAGAGAGAGAGAGAGAGAGAGAGAGAGAAAGAGGACGAGAGAAAAAAAAAGAGATAAATAGAGAGGGAGAGAGAGAGAGAGAGAGAGAGAGAGCGAGAGAGAAAAATAGAGAGACACGAGAGTAGAAAGAGAGAGAGAGAGAGAGAGAGAGAGAGAGAGAGAGAGAGAGCGAGAGAGCGAGAGAGAGAGAGAGAGAGAGAAAGAGCGAGAAAAAAAACAAACAGAGAAAAAAAAAAGAAATAAAAAAATATATAAAAATTCACCATGGCCACCATCCGAGAGCACACGTCATCCGTTTTGGCTTTTTCCTTAGCCCACCACGCTCTCCACGGCGTGCCAGCTGGCACCGTACTGCATGCTGACGTGGCACAGGACAGCTGGCTGGCGCTGCTGGCGGCGCAAAACGACATATTCGAGAGCAGTCCGTGGGCGCCCGAGCTGCTGTTGGCCGCCTGGCTGGGAGTGCCCCTCTCCGGGAATCCCGGGGAGGGAGAGGGAGGGAGAGCCGCCATGGAGCCTCTGTTGGAGGGGTGTCTGAGAGGGGGGAGAGGGAGAGGGAGGGAGGCGGATGGGGATGGGGAGAGAGAAGAAGGTTATATTCTTGGTGAGTTTTTTTTTTCCTTTTTTTTTTGTTTGTTTTTTTTTTTTTTTTTTTTTTTTTTTTTTTTTTTTTTTTTTTTTTTTTTTTCTAATTTTTTTTCTTTTTGAGTTTGTTTGTTTTTTTTTTGGTTTTGGGTTTTTTGTTTGGGGGGGGGGAGAGAGAGGGTTTGGGGAGGAAGGGGAGGAAGGGGGAGGGAGGGGGAGGGAGAGGTGGAGGTAGAGGGAGGGGGAGGGGGAGGGGGAGGGGGAAGGGAATGGGGAGGTGAAATGATCCAGAGGACTAAGTGGCTAAAAAAAAACAAAGAAGGCTAGATAACAGGAGAGGGAGAGAGAAGGAGAGAGTGAGGAGGGAGAGGGGAGAGTGAGGAGGGAGAGGGGAGAGAGAGGAGAGGGGGCAGCTCTTAGAAGGAAAGGGAGGAAAAAACTGAGGGGGAAAGGGAGGGGAGGCTAGGGTAGTTGGTAAGTGAAAGATATGATGGGGGAGAGGGAGAAGATTGGGTAAAAATGGCAGTATAGAGAGGGCCAGAGAGAGAGAAGGGAGAAAGGGGAGAGAGAAATGGAGAGAGAGAGAGAGAAAAAGGGGAGTGAGGGAAATTTGGATAGTGTACATATTTAGAGAGTGGGAGAGTGTAAGGGAGAGGGGAGAGGGAGAGGGAGAGGGAGAGGGAGAGGGAGAGGGAAGAGTGAGAGGGAAAGGGAGGAGTGAGAGGGAGAGGGAGGGAGGAAGAGAGGGAAAGATGACTGAGTATATGAAAGGTGAGGTCTTGGATGAGATTTTTTTTTTTTTTCTTTGTTTTTTTTTTTTCTTTTTTCTTTTTCCCTTATTTTTTTATATTTTTGTTTGCTTTTCTGTTTTTTTCCTCTCGTTGACTTTTTTGTCCTTATGTGCCACCTGGCAGATTCTGGCCCCTCTCTCTCCGTTTTGGACCAATGGGAACCTCTCGTTCCATCCGCACCCCCTCTTTTGCAAGGTCTTTAATTTGTTTTTTCTTATATTGTTTTATTTTGTTTTGTTTTATTTTGTTTTGTTTTATTTTATTTTCTTCTTTTCTCTTTTTTTAATTATTTGGTTTGTTTTTGGTCATCGTTGGTAGTTTTTTTCTTTCTTGGGCCTTTTTTTTTATTTTTTTATTTGTCAAAGACCACCTGTCTTTTTCTTTACTTTTATTTATTTATTGTCTTTTTTTCTTTTCTTTTTTCATTATTTCATTTCTTCATCTTTTATTTTGTTTTTATCTTTCTTTTCTGTTCATTCATTTTTATTTTTTTTTCTTTTCGTTTTTTGGCTTCCTTCCTATTTTTTTTTTCCTTTTGTTTTTATTCCTTTTTAATTAATCTATGACATTTTTTTATATTTTTTTTCTATTTCTTTATTTATGTACTTGTTTTTTTTCATGCATTTACTTTTTTTTTTTTTTTTTTTTGCATTTCAGGTACAACTGAATCGGCTTGATCGACGTAATTTTTTTTTAATTTGAACTTTTGTACAAATTTTTTGAATTTTCGCCGAAAATAAGTAAAATAAATTCAGCGACAGGAGAATGGATAATCCTTCGATTTTTCAATAGAACTTGGAAAAAAAAAAAGACAACTTATTCATCTTTAAAAATTTGAAAAAGAAGGGAAAGTATTTTCTTCAGATTTCGGCGCTTGAAAGCTTTTTAAAATTACGTCGTTTAGTGTGTTTTGTTTTTAGCGCCTGTTGTCTTTTAGCGCCTGTTGTCTTTTAGCGCCATTTATTTTCGGCTTTTTCTGTATATTTTATTTCCTGTAAATCAGGATTTTTTTTGCATTTTGGAAAATGCTTTTTTTTTATTTAAATGCACAAACAGTAAAGAAGCAAATTATTGTTTTTTTTTTTTTAAACTGTCTTTTTTGTAAATAGGATATGGTATGGTAGACATGGTGGTTTAGGAGTCTCTCTCCCTTCCTCTCCCCTCCCTCCTCCCTCCTCCCTCCCTCTCTCCTCCCTCTCTCCCCTCCCCTCTCTCCCCTCCTTTCCCTCTCTCCCACCCCCCCTTTTTTTTAAAGACATATTTTCGTCAATGTTTTAAATTTGAGAAGTTTTCGGAGACTACAAATTTGTTGTTGCTTTTTTTTTTCTTTTTGTTTTTACAAAATTTTTTTTTTATCCTAGCTCTCTTGTCGAATGAGATCTAAAAAAAAAAAAAAATGGCTTGGACTTGTCTATATTTCAATGACATTTAAGAAAAGAAGAAAAATGATTCAATTAAAAGAATGGTTTTTAATTTTAATTTACTATTATTTCTTATTGATATTTTAACATCTTTAATTTTATACAGCAATTCTGTACCTTTTCATCAGTATTTTTGCTAAATATGTGAACTTCAGGAAAACTCTAAAACCCATGTGAAACCTTAAAAAACATCTAAAAATCCTTTAAAAAACCACTGAAACCCTAAAAAACCACTGGAAATGCTTCCGAATCCCTAAGAAAGGCTTTAAACATAGTTTATAACCCTAAAAAGCCCTATAAATTTTGAAAAACTATAACCTTATCACATTTGGTAACCTCTACTTTTTACAAAGTCATCAAATGTGTCATAGGAAATAAAAATGTGGACAGTGGTAGTAGTATCAGGGATAGTGGCAAGAGTAGGAACAGCTAGTTACACTAATACTTACGATAATAGTTACAGTTACAGTGATTGTTACAGTAATAGTGACAGCTACAGTAATAGTTACAGTTACAGTAGAAATTACAGTTGCAATAATAGTTATAGTTACAGTAATAGTTACAGTACCAGAAATAATTTCAGTTGCTGAAATAGTTACAGTTACAGTGGTTAGTTACAATATCAATAGTACAGGTAAAGTTACAATAGTCGTTTCACCAATAGTAGTAGTAGTAGCAGGTAAGAAAAAAAAAAAATAGCAGGATAAATTAAAAAGCACGATGGTAACCCATCTGAGTCAAGGGGTACAAAAGGGGTGGCATGGCCAAAACTGAAAAACTACAATAAAAAAACAAATAGAGCGATGGGAACACAACAAAAAAAGAGAAAAGAAAAGAAACAATCAACAAAGAAAACATAAACACCCAAACTCAAAATGAAAAGCACGTCAACCCACAAAACCAAGGCTACAACCCCCACCCCAAATAAATTAAATATCTACGAAAAGCAACACCGTAAGTCCCCCCAGCCTGGTGGAGCAGTAACAAAAAAAAGGGGCTGACTTTATTAAAAGGCGCGATGGTAAACCAACTGAGTCCATGGGAGCAAAAAGAAGGACATAGCTACAACTGAAAAACCAAAT
The DNA here is from genome assembly GCA_037447655.1 of Zygnema cylindricum. NCBI lineage: Eukaryota > Viridiplantae > Streptophyta > Zygnematophyceae > Zygnematales > Zygnemataceae > Zygnema > Zygnema cylindricum. Next base: position 20,890 of record JBBHKE010000705.1, on the reverse strand, counting down.
GACGGGGGAAAAAACAAAAAGGAAGATCAAGGCAAAAACAATGAAGATACGAAAGGATGGTAGGAAAATCGGAAACACCAAAAAAAAAAAAAAAAAAAAAAAAAACAAAAAAACAAAAAAAAAAAAAAAAAAAAAAAAAAAAAAAAAAAAAAAAAAAAAGAGACAGGATGAAAGAGACAAGATAGTCAAAACTGAAAAACTATAAGCAGGGCAAAAAAAAACAAAGAAAGAAACGTGAACACATAAAAATGGCAAGTTAAATAGAAGCACCCAATCTCAAAATGAAAAGCACGGCAACTCATTAAACCAAAACTACAACCCCAACTCAATTAAATATCTACGAAAAGCAACCCCGATACTCCCCCCAGCCCGGGGGAGCATGTTGAGGAAGTTCAGGAACACGTCGACGATCCATAACCGCAATAGCCGATCAAGGAGAATAGAAGCCTGCACTCGCTGTAGAGCCACAGATAAATGTTGACGATAAAAAGAAGTAAGATGCGACGGGCACCACCTGTAGTAGTAAGAGGTATAGTAAAGAATAGTAACAGTAATATTTACAGCAAGTGTTGCAATAATACTAACAAGAATAATCACAAATTATAACAAAAAGAATCACACATATTAACAGTTGTAACAGAAATATTTCCAGTGATAGTTACACCAATTGTATTGTAGAGATAGCAGTAGTAATGTAGTATAGTATACCGTGAATCGCTTTTAGTGGTAATGTTTTTTTCGTCTCTCAAAACGTCTTTTCTCCCTACACACTTGTTGGACTATGGATCTGGCGGTTGCGATTGAAAGGTAAGATTATCAGCTTCCGATAGGCGGTCTCAAATTGAAAATCGAACAAGTGCGTACGGAGAAAAGATGTTTTAAGTGGCGAAAAAAATATTAACACTAATAGCGATACACGGTGTAGTTAGCGTAGGTAATTAGTAAAATGTAAGCGTAGGTAAGTAGTAAAACGTAATGGGCTGTAATTAGTATGTAGTAATTAGCAGGCAGGAATTAGTATTTCGTAAATAATACTTAGTAACCAGAAATTATTGATCGGTAATTTGTAGTTGATAACTAGTAGTTTGTAATCAGTGCGTAATTAGTAGTCAGTGATTAGTAATTAGTAAGAAATAGCCAAACAGTAACTAACCATTAATTAAAAAACAGGTAGTTATTAGTTAGTGAGTAGTAAGTTGTAAATGGTAATTTGTAGTTAATAATTGGTAATAGGTAATTGGTAACAGTGATTAAGACATAATAGATTTTGTAATGAGGAATCGGTGATCAATAATTGGTAATTAGTTATTGGTAGTTGGTACAGAGTAATGCATAATTGTCAAGTAGAAATTAATAGCTGTAGTTGGCAACTAGCGGTTGCTATTTGTTAGTTGGTAATTAATAGATAATAATCACCAATGAGTAATTGGTAACGAGCAATTAGGAGCGCAAAACGTGTGGTTGTTGGAAATTGGTGAATAGTAGAAAGTAATAAAGAATCCTTTTCGAGAACCCTCGTATTCGTCTACTGCTCAGATGTGAAAGGTCTAATCCTAATCTAATCTTATTCTCAATGCAAATGCTAATGCTAATGCTATTTCTAATGCTACCGCGATGCTAATGAATAATTTTTAATATTATAATTTTTAATGATTCTAAATAAGAATAGTGTTGAAGCTAATCTTATAAAACGTATTTCAACGCTAATGGTAATGTTAAATCCAATCTCGACTCGAGTGTCTATTATAATACTAATGCTAATGTCAACGCTAACGCTAAATTTTTTGTCGCAGGCAATGTTGATGCTAACTCTAATATTATCGCAAATGCCCATCCTAGTGTTAATGTTAATGTTCATGTTCATATTCATGTTAATGTTAATGTTAATGTTAATGTTCATGTAAATGTTCATGTTCATGTTAATGTTCATGTTAATGTTAATGTTCATGTTAATGTTCATGTTCAAGTTCATGTTCATGTTCATGTTAATGTTAATTTTAATGTCCATGTTTATGTTAATTTTCATGTTCATGTTCATGTTTATGTTAATGTGAATGTTAATGTAAATGTTAATGTTAATGTGAATGTTAATGTTCATGTGAATGTTAATGTTAATGTTCATGTTCATGTTAATGTTCATGTTAATGTTAATGTTAATGTTTATGTTAATGTAAATGTCTGTAAATGTTAATGTCAATGTAAATGTTAATGTTAACGTGAATGTTAATGTTCATGTGAATGCTAATGTTAATGTTAATGTTCATGTTCATGTTAATGTTCATGTTCATGTTAATGTTCATGTTAATGTTCATGTTCATGTTAATGTTCATGTTCGAGTTCATGTTCATGTTCATGTTAATGTTAATTTTAATGTTCATGTTTATGTTAATTTTCATGTTCATGTTAATGTTAATGTAAATGTTAATGTTAACGTGAATGTTAATGTTAACGTGAATGCTAATGTTAATGTTAATGTTCATGTTCATGTTAATGTTAATGTTCATGTTAATTTTCATGTTAATGTTCAAGTTCATGTTCATGTTCATGTTAATGTTAATGTGAATGTTAATGTAAATTTTAATATTAACGTTAATGCTAATGTTAATGTTAATGTTAATGTAAATTTTAATGTTAATGTTCATGTTCATGTTCATGTTCATGTTCATGTTAATGTTAGTGTGAATGTTAATGTAAACGTTAATGTTAATGTAAATGTGAATGTTAATGTGAATGTGAATGTTCATGTTAATGTTAATGTTTATGTTCATGTTCATGTTCATGTTAATGTAAATGTTAACATTATCGTTAATGTTAATGTTTATGTTTATGTTTATGTTCATGTTCATGTTCATGTTTATGTTAATGTTAATGTTCATGTTAATGTAAATGTTAATATTAACGTTAATGTTAATGTTAATGTTAAAGTTGTTAATGTTAATGTTCATGTTAATGCTAATTTTAATGTTTATGTTAATGTTTATGTTAATGTTTTTATGTTAATGTACATGTTAATGTTCATGTTTATGTCCATGTAAATGTTAATGTTAATGTTCATGTTAATGTGTATGTTAATGTTAATGTTCATGTTAATGTTAATGTTCATGTTAATGTTAATGTTCATGTTAAAGTTAATTTAAATGCTAATGTTAATGTTAATTTTCATTTTAATGCTAATGTTAATGTTCACGTTAATGTTAATGTTAACATTCATGTTATTGTGAATGTAAATGTAAATGTTAATGTAAATGTTAATGTTAATGTCAATGTTAATGTTTATGTTAATGTTAATGTTCATGTTCATGTTAATGTTGATGTTTTTATGTTATGTTTCATGTTAATGTTAATGTTAATGTTCATGTTAATGTTAATGTTTTTATGTTAATGTTAATGTTAATGTAAATGTTAATGCTAATGTTAATGTCAATGTAAACGTTAATGTTCATTTTCATGTTAATGTTAATGTAAATGGCAATGTTAATTTTCATGTTAATGTTCATGGTAATGTGAATGTCAATGTTAATTTTCATGTTAATATTAATGTTAAAGTTAATGTTAGTGTTAATGTTCATGTTAATGTTAATGTTTATGTTAATGTTCATGTTAATGTTAATGTTAATGTTAATGTTAATGTTAATGTTAATGTTAATGTTTTTATGTGTGTGTTCATGTTAATGTTAATGTTCATGTTCATGTTAATGTTTATGCTAATGTTAATGTCCATTCTAAGGTAGTTGCTAATGCTATAGTTAATGCTAATGCAAGTTTGAATGTTAATGCTATTGCTGCTATCCCCTTCCTCCCACCACCCTCTCTCGCCCTCCTTTCTCCTTCTCTGCCCATCCCTAAGCAATCCCTTTTGTCCTTTCTCCCTCTCCTCCCTTTACTCCCTCTCTTCCTTTCTTTCTTTCTCCTCCCCCCTCTCCCTCCACTAAACTCTTATTCTCCTCTCTTTCTTTCCCTTTCTTCTCAGTTAAACAAATATTTTTGTGTTTTTTACGCTTAATGTTGTGCGGATTTGTATATTGGTTTTTCAGCTGTTAATTTTCTTTTGTCGTTAATTTTCTTTTGTTGTTGCTGTTTTTTTTTCCCCTTCCAATTTTTAAACCAGACTTTTGTCAGGTGACGTTGTTTTTATTGGAAACTCCTCGGGGTCGATGGAGGAAAAGATCCCAAGTAAAATGAATAATGATAATGCAAGGAATAATCGTCGAGTGATCACTTGTGTTTTTAATGCTTTAATGGGTTCTTTTCCATGCTTATGGACGACAAACGGTATATGTGGATACTTTAATGATGTCTTCATTTTGATAGTGTAGATATTTTAATAAGCCATAATTATAATAATATATATTTTTTATTATATTAATAATATTTAATAATTATTATGAGAATTTAAGGATATTCTAGTTCCGGTTTCCAAGAAAGGACGACGACTCGTGACGGGAAAAATGCGCGAAGGAAAATTTTGTACGGTACGTCGACGTTTTTTTCGTTTTGTCTTGTCTGTCGACATGTGGAGTCTTTTGTTCTTTTGTGATTGGAAACACGGTAAAATGGTCAAATTACAGAAATTTATTGCATTATATTATAGAAATATGTTATATTATAGTATAAAAATCTATTATATGCTGCATTCACACTAGAAATGGATGATGAATGAGATGAGGAAATGAATGTCCTTTTTTTTTGTTTGGACATGAATCGCCCTTGACGTCACCTCACGTCAGCAAAAACGTCGCGATGTGATTCATGTTGCCGTACGATTAGTCGCCGATGACTCAAATTCGTCCGTACCATTCATTCATTCATTCGGGATACGACTTCATGTTTTTTCAAAGTCGGATTTCTGCATTCCGAAAAGGTTTTCCGGAAAAGAAGATGACTTACCACAGTTGTCAAGTTTTGACGCACTTGACCGTATGTTTTGTCCGTCGCTACGCTCCAAATCGTATATTTTGTCCGTCACTACGCTCCAAAAAGGTTGACAGCCGAGCGGTCGACCTGTTTGGCGCCCCTGTTGTTGTTTTTTTTGCGGAATTAATGGTACGGGATCATTCGTTTCCTCATCTCATTCATCATCCATTTCTAGTGTGAATGCAGAAATAGAAATAGTTGAAGGAGTTCGGGCGAATCGAGTTGTTTTTATTGGCGGTTTCTATGTGGGTTGCCTTTGTTTGGAAATGTCGGTTGTTGCTCTCATTCATCGTAAAACTATGCTTTGGTGGGCGTCGAGCGTCATAATTGCTAAAATTTGAGATCGAAAGAGCTCCTACGTGATAGTGGGCGGTTTTGCTTTATTTTAATGTTTTAGTATTATTGTAGTATTTTATTTCTGGTTGCGTTTTATTTTAAAAATGAAACAGTGTGCTTGTGTGTTTTGAGACTGAGGATACGTTTGTAGGGTGTCGCGACTATGTCGTAAAAAGTGGGATAGTTGTGCCTTTATACATGTTATGTTTGGGTTGCATTATTGCTTTTCATTTTTTTTTGTCTGTTTTTTGTGATGAGGCTGTGTCGAAAGATGAAGACGAAGGTGATGATAACGATGGTTTAAAAAAAAAAAAGAGTAAAATAATAAAAACATTAGGATTGAAACACATAGGATGTACACATGGTAGAAAAGAAACGTTGAACTACATTAGTGGTTCTCTATCCACTTTAAGATTGTCGATAATACAGTGGCTGACTTTATTAAAAAGCGCGATGGTAAACCATCTGAGTCCATGGGAACAAAAGAAAGTAGCATCGCAAAAACTGAAAACGTACACGTGGGGGGAGAAACAAAAAGGATAAGAAAGGCAAAAGCAACGAAAACACGAAAAGATGGCAGGTAAACCGAAAACACCATGTCGATAATTAGTGTTGGGTATCGAGGACCCATTGCCGATATTCGATATATATCGAATAAAAAAATAAAAATATTAAATTTAAAAAATACTATATATCGCGATATATATCGCGATGATTTATGTTGGTCGCGGTACGATATATCGAAGACTCTCCTCGATCGATACTCGATATATCGAATATCGAGATTATCGCGATATGAATTTACCCGATACCCAACACTATCGATAATAGCCGATAATGGTCGATTAGTCTTAATAACATATAGGGAGAAGAGTTGTGCATCGCAAACTATTCACCTGTCTTGCGAAGAAAGGGGTGGAAGAAATGTTGTGTTTTACAACGCGAAATGTAATGTTAAGCGCTACACGTGCGGAAACTCCTTTTTGTCTTTACCATTGTCCTCTTAGCTTCCAAGCCCGGATGCCACGTGTTGACATGAATGTTGTGGACTTTGTGCTTTCTCTTTACGGAAGAAGACAACGCGAGTGAGGCAGTCAAAGGATGCCAGAAAACAGACGACAAAAGAAACACCCTTATCCTCTCCCTCTCCCTCTCCCTCTCCCTCTCCCTCTCATTCACACACATTTGTCTGTTTTACGAGCTTTATAAAATTTAAAGTTAAACAATTATGGTTTAAAGTTTGGAAATTTCGAACCACAAAATAAAAAAGGGAATGTGAAAAATAAATGTGAGCATAAGAATATAAACAACAACAATAAAAGAAAAAAAAAAAAAAAAAAAAAGGGGAAAAAAAGAGGAAAATATAAAAAAAGAGCGATGAACAACAGCAAAAGATTATAGAGAGGCGATTTTAAGACGTAATAATTTTAGTTTCAGTTTTAGTTTCAGTTTTAATTTCAGTTTGAATTTAATTTTTGTTTTTTTAATATCCCAAAGCATGTTTAAACCTTGAAATTTGGGGGGTTTTCTATCTCATATTCGTTATTATTATTATTATTATATATATATATATATATATATATTTTTTTTACAAATAAAACATTTAACCCTTGTTATAGCAGAAAGTGTAATTTTCTTTTCATAGAGAAATAGCAAAAAAAAAAAAAAAGAAAAAAAAACAAACAAAAACAAACAAACAAACAAAAAGATAACAAACCAAAAAAACAAAAAAATAAAAATAAAAAACAAAAAATAAAAATAGAACAAAAGAATTTTTTTGTTCATTTATTCATGCATCACAAAAAAAACTAAATTGGTAATACAACTATCAACTTTGAAAAATAAATCCAAAAAAGAAAAAAAAAATGGAACATAACCCGAAAAAGAAAATTAATTAACCGGCATTAGTATTATTTTTTTTTGTTTTTTTTATTTATTTGTAGTTAGTAAATTGTAGTTTAGGATGTGTCTTTTATTTTTTTCCGATGAGCAGAATGACTTTTTTTTTTTTTAGGTAAATCGTAGTTAAGCATTAGTTATTATTATTATTATTATTATTTTATTTTTTCCCATAAACAAATTGTTTTTTTTTTTATTATTATTAGTATGTTTAGATTTTGGTAAATTATAATTATTAATATCGATTCGGATCCTCAGATCCTTTGATTCCATTCTAATCTCCAAAAAAAATAAATAAATAAATGAAAGGAAAGAAAAGAAAAAAGGCATCCGGCATGAAATGGAACCAATGGCGATTATTGGAGATCAGTAGAGAAAGTTTAAGTTAATGAAGATGGGGATTCTTGGATAAAATGGAAATTCAATCGAAAATCATTTGGGATCAAACAATCGATTATTTTGGAACATAAATAGTTCGTGAAGAATAAGAAAAAAATGGAATAACAAATCATATAGATATGGTGGAGTAAAATAGAAACAAAGAAAGAGATAAAAAGGAATAGGAACAAAACCCGTAAAAAATAATGTGTATATTAAACCAAAGATCATGAATAAACAAGAGAAACATAAAAAAAAAAAATAGAATAAAAAACTAAAATAAAATAAAATAAATATATAAAAAGAAAGAGAAAACAATGTAATATATTAAGTTACTTACATAAAACTTTTTGAATTTTTTAACATGTTCGGATTATTCCCAAAGTCGTTGAAATTCGCTTTCGCATCAAAAAAAAAAAAAAAAAAAAGGATTTTTCCAAAAATAAAAAAAAAGAAAAAAAAAAAAAATTCCTCTCCCCAAAAAAAAAAAAAAAAAAAGATAAATGAATAAAACCAAAAAAGGGAATTGTTTCTTTGATTTCTTAAAATTGCAGAAATTTAATTTTAAAAGTTAGCCTGTTTCCACATTATTGGATTTCCATTTTTTTTTTAATTTATTTTTTGACAATTTTTTGCTCGTTTATTTAAACATTTCACTTCCATACAATTTCCTAAAAAATTAAATAAAAAATTATAATAATAATAAAGACAAAATAAAAAAAAAACAAAAATTACTTCACAAATTCCTTTCTTTAAAAACATAATTAATCAATTTTTTCTTCTAAAGTTTTTCCTTTTCCCACATTGTTAAACATTTTTTAAAACTTTTCTTCGAAAATTTCCCTTATTCAACAAAATCCAAAAAAAAACATATCTTTACAGAAAACAATAACAAAAATATATTCTTATATTCCTTTTTTTTGAAATACATTAAAACAAAAAAAAAAAAAACCTGTTTCCACATTGTTGAAGTTTTTTGAAAATTTTCGTCGACAATTTTTCTTTCTTCTTCGGAAACGAGAGTGCTTCCCTTTCGCAGCTTCTCAAGTTTGGACTCCATGGCCATGTTCTGGGGAGTGGAGGGTCCCTTTAAAAGCTTCTTTTCAAAATTTTTTACAAATTGTTACACCCTTTTCCTTTTTG
>JBBHKE010000705.1:0-12136 GCA_037447655.1 Zygnema cylindricum | reverse complement strand
ATATATATATAGTTTTTCTTATATTAAATAAATAGAGAAAAATAGATGAAAAAACTAACCAACAGACAAACAAAAATATCTTAAAAAAATGAAAAAGGGAAAAGTTGTAATATATAACATTAAAAACTGAGGTACCTCATTTTTTAATCTTTCGATATTTTCTTCGATTTGTTCGGCGGTCAGACCGGATTCCAACGCTCTCACAACTGCCCGAAAAAAACGGGCAGCAAAAAGAAAGTTTGAGAAAAAGTGAAGAAAAGGCTTGGTTGTGAGAAAAAAAACATTTAAAAAAGAAAAAAGAAAAATGGTGTTAAGAAAATACAAATTAAATTGAGAAAGAGATAATAGAAGAAAGATTACACTTGTGAAAGTGACAAAGGAGGGAGAGGGAGAGAGAGAGAGAGAGAGAGAGAGAGAAACAGAGAGGGAGAAACAGAAAGGGAGAGAGAGAGAGAGAAACAAAGCAAGAGAGAGAGACAGAGAGAAATAAGGAAACAACAAAAGAAAAAAAAAAAAAATCAATACCTCCTTCGAGTTCGTGACATGCCGTTTTTTTCGAACTCACTTCCCCTTGTAAAACCTCATTTTCTTTCTTCATTTTCTCCAATTCTTCCGTACTGGGAATCACAAACTGAGACTGTTTCGCCACATAGATCCGCTGTTTTCCGTAATCCTTAACGGAAATTTCGCCTTTTGAGGAAGCTGAGTCAAGAGTTTTTTGAATTTGGGTTTTTTTTACGTTAAATTTTTGCAACGCATCGGTGATATTTTGAACGTTGAGAGGACGATTTTGCTGGAAGAGGGAGAGAGAGGAAGGGAGGAAGAGGGAGAGGGAAAGAGGAAAGAAAGAAAAACGTTATTGAACGAAATCAGAAGTGAGAGAGATAGCAAGAGAGAGAGTGAGAGTATGAGAGAGAGGGGGAGAGAGAGAGAGAGGAGGGAGAGAGAAAGGGAGGAAGAGAGAGTGAAAAAGAGTGAGGGAGAGAGAGAGAGGGGGAGAGAGAAAGGAAGGAAACAGAGGGTAAAAATGAATTAGGAAAGAAAAGAGAGAGAAAGGGTAGAAGAGATGGAGAGGGAGTGGGAGGAAAAAACAGATACACGAATGAAAACAAAAAAGGAGAGAGAGAGAGAGATGGAGAGAGAGGGAGAGAAAGAGAGAGATACAGGAGGATGTAAGAAAACAGACATTAAGATAGAGAGAGAGAGAGAGAGAAAGAGAGAGAGAGAGAGAGAGAGAGAGAGAGAGAGAGAGAGAGAGAGAGAGAGAGAGAGAGAGAGAGAGAGAGAAAAAAATGAAGACAGTAGGGGAAAAAAAAAGGAAAAAGCTACAAAAGGACATAGCATGTTAACATTGATTAAAACCTAAGTAAGTGAAGGTCTATGGAGTTTAGACCCTTTCCTCCTTCCCTCCCTCCTCCCCTCTCCCTCCCTCCCTCACCCCCTCTCCCTCCAGGGAAAAAAACTTACCCCACATTGGAACTGCCTCGACAGGAAACAAAAAACAAAAAAAAGAAAATTAGAAAAATCAAAGAAATAAAAAGAAAAGAGAACAAAGGTAAGGAAAAAAGATGTGGGGAAATTGAAAAATTGAAATAAAAATCAAAAAGAAAAGAAAAAAGAAAAAAAAAAGAAGAAGGAGAAATAAGAAATGAAAAAAATGAAAGAGGAATGAGAGAAAAGAAAAAAAGAAAATGGGAAAGAAAAAGGAAACGAAGAAAGGGAAATTAAATTACAAAATGAAAAATGGAAAAACATTTAAAAGAAAAGGAAAGGGAGAAGTGAGGAGGAAGGAGGAGGGAGGGGTAGGGGGAGGAGATGAGGGAGGAGGAAGTGGAGGGAGGGAAGGGAGGGGGGGGAAGGAGGAAGGAGACGAGGGAGGGAGGAAGGGGAGGGAGGGGAGGGAGGGAGATGAAAGAGGGGGGGAAGGAGAGATAAAAAAGGAAAACTGAAGACATGAAGGATGGATGGAAATGAGATATGAATGAAACACAACAGAAAATGGTGGATGGAAGGATAAAAATAGGAGAAAAGAGGGATAATAAAAATATGAACTTTGGAAAAAATGGGACTAATTTTCTTCAAATACCTCATCCTTTTTTCAGTAAACAATTATATTTGATATTTTTGAAAAAAACTATCTCCTTAAATTTATCTAACAACCTCTGTTTACAAAACTCCCTTAAACCCTAATTCTTACAAACGCATGCAAAATATGTTTTGTTTTTTTGATATTGTTATTATTACTTCTGATTTCTGTTATTTATTTGAATCCTAATTCACTTTCTTTTTTAAATCGTTCCGGTTTTCTTCTTTTTTTTTCCTCCAATCAGCCTTTAAAAGAGTAGCTTTAAACTGAAAAATTGTAATTTAAAAATGGACCAAAAGTTAAAAAAGGGCGGGAAAAAATTGAAACTACGAAACGGCGATTTCTTAGCATGAAATGCTCGAGCCATTAGTGACGTCACTTTTTAGACTTTTAGTGACGTCTCTTTTGGACTTTTTCTGACGTCGCTTTTTGACTTTGTATGACGTCACTTTTGGGTAGTTCTGACGTCATCTTTTTTGACTTTTTCGGTCAGCCACTGAGGTTTCGAACGAAAAAAAAAAGTTGCATCGATTCAAAGCAAGTTCAAAAGTAGGCGTTTTTATGGTAGGCCTTTGGTCAGCGCCTTTATCGTAATTTGTGTTATGGGCTTTTCATGTGATCTTCTTAGATCGCTACTTTGATCAGCGACCGTCCGATGACGTTTAATTCTCTATCGATCGTTGTGCAACTCAACCCTGTTACTTTTTTTTTTCATTTTGCGACCAATACAATATGGGTCTTAAGGTCATATTGTATGCTTTGCGTACAATAGGCATATTGTATGGGCCTACTTTCACCTACTTTTGAACTATGATTCAAAGAGAACAAAAAATGTATGGTACACCGTGAATCGCTATTAGTAGTGTTGGGTATCGGGTAAATTCATATCGCGATAATTTCGATATTCGATATATCGAATATCGATCGAGCAGACTCCTCGATATATCGTACCGAGACCAACATAAACTATCGCGATATATATCGCGATATATAGTATGCCCGCCGTATTGATGTCTACATCAATACATGTATCCGTACAAAATCTGACAATTCGTACGCCAAAATCTGAATATTCTAGTTTGCGTCTCGTTTTCCAGTGCACATTCACATGCGTGCGCAATTACATTAAATGACTTTTTGTACATTTGTATTTCAAAAAGTACATTTTGGTACAGAAAACCCTGTCCGTACACCACACTATAAACATTGCGGTGTACTTCCGTTATTAACTCTGATTAAAAAAAAAAACCTAAAAGGCGTAAAGGAAAAAATAGAATTATGGATTGTATTTCAAGTTAAAAAAAGAAAAATGGGCACCGAATTAGCGTTATTTACTCTAATACTGATTGGCGGTGTAGTAAAACTACACCGCGAATCGTAATTAGAGTTATGTACGCTAATTCCGTCACCCCAAATTTTGACTCTATCACCATAAATAGAGTATATTATTCTTAAATTATTCTTTACATTATTTGAGGTACTTTTTGAATGAGCGTTAATAACTCTAATACAGTGCCGTTTTAAATAGCGTGGCGTACGGTCGGTGTCCAACCGTGCAAAACTGTACTTCGTCAAGTAAAAAAGTACAAATAATGATTTAACACATGTCGTTAGCATCTAACCGCGTTTTAACAAACCGCATAGTGCAAACGTCATAATGACGTGAAACTGTACGTTTTGTCAAATTCTGTACGTATACCTAATTTACAATAGATATATTCAGCACCCCAAATTTACGCCCAAATTAGAGTATTTGATAAATTAGAGTATTTTTTTTTTTTTTTTAAAAAGGTTGATTACCCAAGATAGAGTTAGTAACTCTAATTTTTTTTTTTTTTTTTTTTACTCTAATTATTTCTTTACTCTAATTACGATTCGCGGTGTAGATAATACACAAAGTACAAAATATATATAATTAGTACCAATCGCAAACATAAAATACATAAAATGCAAAAAGTACACGAATTGCAGAAGATTTATAAAAATACTTAAAATTCATAAAGTACGCAAAATAAATAAAGCTCATAAGATGCATAAGATAAACAAGAGACCTAAAGTACAAAAAATAGAGAGTACATATAAAAAAAATTGGCTCACAAAGTACATAACGTACAAACCTAACGGTTATGGGGTGTTCGCCGCGTATTTAATTATCGACTTTTTCTTGTCGTTTTCCCCCAAAATTAAGTCCCCAACGAGAAAAAAATTAGCCGTACAAAAAATCACTTTTACCGCAGTACAGTGAACGTCAATTCGATACTTTGAATATACTCCATGTTTGTCGTCATGTGAACGCATTTTGGCGTTTTCCTCTTTTCGACCCCCGCGCAAGAGATTCCAGCCCATCAAAAAACTTCATCAAAAATCACCTCGTGAGTTTATTTCATTTAAAGCATCACCCAAACAATGAATGACAAATGACCCACGCACGCGCCACACGAGTGGGAAAAAATTAGGACAAGGGAGAGTACTCGCTATTTTTCTCACTACCCGTCACGCCCATGTATGGAAATCAATTTGGAAGGGTCTCACACCTCCACTTTCATTCATGGGTCCTTTGCAGAATTTTGCGCCGTCGTCGTCGTCTCTCCCCTCTCCCTTTCACACTATCGCTTACATTTCACACTTTTTAGAATGAGGCACGACAATATTGGTATAAAATGAAAGATATTTGAAAAATATTTTTTTTGACTACCCTCATGTATATTTTTATGGCAAGTCGAGTGAAAAAAGTCGAAAAAACGAAATATGGAAGCCATGGCAAAAAAGTTCTTGAATGTGTGACGTCGACATTGTCATAAGTGAGCATGATGTCGCAATGCCAAAAAAGCCTAAACATCTTCAATGTCACAAAAATCTAGACGTTTACAACTGTCGTTGTTTTTGTTGGCGTCACCAATTGTCGGAAGTTTCGTAGTCGTCTTCAACCGTCACAAAGTTGTACCTGCGTCTACAGCCGTCACATTTCAAAGTTCCAATTTCCTTTTTGCACATAGGGACGCTTTTCAAAGTAGTACGGAACACTTTACTACAGTCCAAAATACTTTTTAAAAGTATCGCTTACATGGAGACGTACCCTTAGGGTGCGTCTCCATGTACTTGAAACTTAGCGAATTTACTTTGTTTTTTAACGCAGATCCGGCGGACCCGGATTTCGGTGTCCCTATGTGTACAAAACGAAGTTATCACTTAAGGGCGTGACGGCTGCGTGAGAGAGGCAGCGTGTGCGACTTGATGGGGTGCCCTCAGAGATTTCTCACGATTTCGTCAAATGGGCATCAAAATTTTCAGACCCCTATAATGGAAAAATCCGTACTGAACGAAACGCGACAAAACAAAACAAATTGTGTACTTTGATGAACGCAAACGGACAAAAAATAACCAATACTGTACCTTTCACTGTCGCTTGAATTCGTTTGAAATTTGTGTAAAATTTTTTACACGTGCGAATACGTGTTCCTATTTGTTTTTCGAATATACTTTGTTTTAAAACACATCTTCCCTGTGTTTTAAAGAAAAGTTTGAAGATGGCGTTTTTTGGCGCGGCCGTGGGTCGAAGAACACAACACGACATCATGTAGTACATCTTAAATTCGATGATGACGCAAAATGTACTATTCATTTTTTCTATTTTTTTGTACGGTTGAAACTTACGGGGTACGGCTCTAAGTTTTACTGGAAAACGGAAAAAAAAAACCCTTAGGCACATGGGGACGCACCCATACCCTAGTTGTCAAGTTTTGATGCACTTGACCGTATGTTTTGTCCGTCGCTACGCTCCAAATCGTATATTTTGTCCGTCACTACGCTCCAAAAAGGTTGACAACCGAGCGGTCGACCTGTTTGGCGCCTCTATTTTTGTTTTTTTGCGGAATGAATGGTACGGGATCATTCGTTTCCTCATCTCATTCATCATCCATTTATAGTGTGAATTCAGCAAGTGTGTTAATGTTTTTTTAGCCACTTAAAACATCTTTTCTCCGTGCACACTTATCGGATTTTAGATCTGACGGTTGTGATCCCACGCCACGGTGTGACGGTGGCGGATGACAGGCGTCGCGTCCCAGATCTTCCACCAAGGGATCCAATCCACATCCACGACCTTCAGGGGTGTGGAGTTTAGTTTGTTAGGGTTGTGTAGTCAATTTGTTTAGTGTCATCTTTAGTTAATTTGCTTGGTTTTGGCACTTATTCTAGTTAGATTAGGTGTCTTCATGTGTTTTCTTTAGCTATTTTTTAGCATTAAACCCCTTTGTACCTTGATGGTTTTTTCCATGGCACTTTTTGGAATAAAACTTTGGGAGAAAAGATGAATTAAGTGACAAGAAAATATTTAACACTTAACTGAGGTACACAAAAAAGGACAGACTCAAACTGGCGCAAACTATATCTCAACAGCGAACCGATCTAAATGAATCGCTCAGCAAAACTGAAGCGCGATTCAGAGTGCACCTAACATAATTTGAGTGTGTTTCGCTCCCGCTTGTGTGTGGCGGCACGCTCTTTGTGCTTCGCAATCTGTTTATCGATCCTACCAAGGTTAGCTAAAGTATTTGACGAGTGTGCACGTGGAAAAGATGTTTTAATTGGCTGAAAAATGTGTCATGATTCAATGTGCATTCAGTGCGATGCAATGTTTAGTAAAGGAATTATTTATGCTAAACAAAAATTAAAAAAAAAAAAAAATTAGGATGTATTCCTCGGATTTTCTCCAGAAGGCGTGGCGGGTTGTTGTCCAATCCTTTAACCAATAATATTTAACAATTTTGTAAGATTTTTGGCCAAAAATACTCTTAACCAAATTAGTGTTATTAGCACTAATTTGGGATGGGTAGTGCAGTTTTAGTTTTGTTGCAGTACTATGACCAACAAGTTGGGTACAATTGAATTACTGGTGCAAAATTTGAAGTGAAAAACAAAAGGAGTAAAAAGATGCGAGGGAAAAAAATTATAATACAATTTTACCGAAAACTGGTGAATCCAGTCATTATAACTTCTACTATAAACAGCTCTAAAAAACAGAGGCAGAAAATTACATAACACTAAAGCTTAGTGCGAGACTTTCAAGACTTGTCGAGCCCATGGCTGTGATGTTTCGAAAAAGTTACCACCCTTGTCCCAAATGTGGGGACCGTCGTGTGGACTCCTGTATCATTAAGGAGATAAAGATCCAGGCATCTACACGTCGGTCCTACCATTTGGGACGGGGGTGGTAATTTTTTTGAATTTCCATTATTTTGATAATCTATATGGCCACACTGATGTTGTTCGGATGATCATTGTACTTTGACATATGCGATTCCTTCACGTGGAGTGTTATTGTCGCCAAATTGATAAATTATTCTTCTAGCATGAAGCATCACAGCCATGGGCTCGACAATCATCATGCATGGCTATATTTATTGCCTATGGAGAATTTGTGACCATATTACTATTTCATTGAAATCTATTCGGAGGAGTTTTCTAACCAATTTTGGAGTAAGACAACATTGTACCGATAAGGCACCAAAAGCTATTGTTGAGAGACAATTGTGCTCAATACTATTTTCAATTTGACGTCCAAATAGAGTGTCTTTAGTTTATTGCGGGCCACTTTTTTTCATTACATACGGATTACTAGGCTAGAAAATAGGTGCGGTCAATGTAGGCTTTTGTTCCAATTTTGCAAACTTTAACGTATGATATTTTTTGACGCCTGAGTAAATTAAATTTAATTTATCGAATAGAATATTGCAAGACCTTTAGAACAAGATTTAGTTTGTAGAAATCAGAATTATATTGAGAGAGATACGCTTGCTCTGGTGAACCTCCTATTATAGGCTAATAATTAACTATTTATAGTAATGATTGCTTTTGCCGGTTAGACAGGTTGCCCAGCCTACGTTCTCCAAGTCAAAGGTTTTGCCTTCTTCAGCAATTGAGAGTAGAATAAGTCACGTAGTCAGTCTTGATGCCAAGTATTGGTTCTAAGTGCTTTAAAAGGTTGGAACTCTATACTGACTTAGAAATGAAGGCTCAACTATCTCGCAGTTTTTTCGCCTTTGCGAAATCTAATTTATCAACAAGAGTGAGCTGTTTTGCTAGTCTCCCTTTGCCATTTTTCGACCAAGTTTAAATTGCATTGCAGTTTGTGAAATACTGTCGTGTTTAGCAACAAGGACACTTGGTGCCTTCTGATTGCAATAAATTTTGGGGTTAATAAAAATGGAGTTGGACGATTCCCTAACTAAGAGGGATCCGTTGGTTTTTTTGACCTTTTGATTTTGATCGCGAGATTTTTACGTGGCATTAGTTCTTTAGTATGGGTGGGTCAAAACCCTTTTACAAGTTTGGTGTATAAGGGCGTTTAGATCCTACTTATTCTTTCTTCAATTCTTTGATATATTTATCGATTATGGTGAATGGCTTTTGATTGTGTAAGGTGGAAGTTAATATCATTAATATTGAAGGGATTTTATCTTTTTGTATTTACATATTTTTACAAATTAAAGTTAAAATGTCGATATGTTTTTTCGTGCGCACGATTGTTGTGGTGTTTCGAGAAGGCTAAGGCACCTTGGAAGTCACTACCTTAAAAAACCTAAAGAGTGTGTATATAAATATTTATTTATTCGTTTTTACTTTTATTTTTTTGTTTTCTTTATTCAATTTATTTCACCGAATTTAATTTTGTTGATTTATTTATATATTTATTTTTAAATAAATGGAAAATCACAAATAGACCACTTTGTTGAGTTTAACTAACTCCTGTATATTTGAATCTGGGAGGGAGGGAAAGGAGAGAGAGAGGGAGGGAGGGAGGGAGGGAGGGAGGGAGGGAGAGAGAGGGAGGGAGGGAGAGAGGGAGGGAGGGAGGGGAGTGGTTGTCTCAAAAACACGTCAATAATGGAGGAAAATAAATCACACACTAATAACGTTGAAAACATCTTGTACTCAAAAATAAAATAAAATAATAACAAAGCATGTAATAAACAAAGAGAAAATATCATATTCTCCCGAATCCGATAATTCAATTTTTTGGACAAAAAGAAATAAAAAAAAATCCTTTTTACGACTTTTGCGACGTTTATTCTGTTTCCAACCTCGAACGAAAGTTGAAAAAATATATAAAAAAACTAAACCCAATACTTGAAACTCTTCCTCCTACATATTTTTTAAAATCTCATTTACAAATACAAAAATCACCAAAACCTCCAAAACTTAGAAAAAGAAAAAATTAAATTACCAAACGAATTTTCAAAAACAATAAAACGATGCTAGGAAAAAACGTTTTAACTCAAAAACGATGCTACAAAAAACCGTTTTTACTCAACATTCGTCGTAATTAACTGCTAAAACACCGGATTTCAGTCGTCCGTTAGTGAGTCGAAGTTCGTTAATTACTCGATAAAAATTTGAAGCCAAAGGCCCGACGAATCCGTCACATTCAGAGGCAATTAACCAATTGGCGAAAACTTCTTTTACGACTTCATCGAAATCCATATCCTCTTCGTTTTCCGCAAATCGTCCTTTTCCTTCGTTTTTTCCGTGATAAAACTTCCAATTACTGTATTTGTGGGATTCTTCAATGACTTTCTGAAATGTTAAAAAAAAAAAGTCGTAAATAAAAAAATTGGATGTAAAAAATCGAACGTAAAAAATCAAAAAATCAAACATAAAAAATCGAACAAAAAATATGAAACATGAAATAAGAAATGTCAAACATTCGGCATGAAAAATTGAACATCAAAAGTCAAACATGAAACATAAAAGATAAAACATAAATACAAGAGAAATTGATAAGAGATAATTTTCTGTTTTAATAAAAGATTAAACATAATACATCAAAAAATACAAGTTAAAAATTAAAAATCTAACAACAAATAACAAACATAAAACATCAACAATAAAAAAAAAACAAAAAAAACAAAATGTAATACATCAAATCTCAAATATCAAAGATTAAACATTAGAAAGACAAAAAATCATTGAATAAATTCATAAACCATCAAATAAACTTAAAAAAAAATAAAAATTACGGGCTAAATTCAAAAACACCAAACATCAAATATCAAAGATAAAAAAAAAATTCAAAGATTAAATACACAAAATTCTCAAACATCAAGCATCCCACATTAGACCTCCAAGACCTAGCATCTACCATTGGATATAGAACATCTCACCTTTTCCTACATCTACCACCTCAAACCAATGTTCCATGTAAAATTCCCACCTTAGTTTCCGTTATAAGCCACACATTTTCTAGAACTAAAATCACTCACAATTACAATTACATTTTACCAAAGACCAAACATCAAACATCAAAACATAAAATAATAAAAAAAATAAGAGATTCACCACAAAACAACAATTTTTTTCTTTTTTATTAACATCAAATATCAAACACGAAACATCGAAAATCGACAACAAACAAACCTCAAACATCAAATACCAATGTTCCATGTGAAAATTCTCACCTTAGTTTCCGTTGTGAGCCACACATATTGAAGATTGGGAATACATATAATAATAATAAAATTTTATTACAAAAAAAATCAAACATGAGACATCAAATAATAAGAAAAAATAAAAATTTAATACAAAACATCAAATTATCAAACATGAAACATCGAAAATCGAACAACAAATCTCAATGTTCCATGTGAAAATTCTCACCTTAGTTTCTGTTGTGAGCCACACATTTTGAAGATTAGGAATATGCTGTTTTAATCTCCCGGCTTGCCACATATAAGCTCCCATGGTAAAAATATGCATCTCACTCTCCTTATCACTTTGTCTTACATGAACGCTCACTATAGGACGAGGAATGTACGGCTCGACATCTTTCCAAATACCGTTTTCGAGAGTATAGTTTTTGAGTTCGATTTTTTGAAGCATTTCTCCTTCTTTCGAGTCGAGAATCGAGGATTGCCTTATAGCGAATCTTTGTTGTTTTATCGATTCTATTACTCCTCGAGCGGTTTCCATTCCGTAAACTTCGTGTCGAAGTTTATTTATGGCGTGACACATGTTTTTCGACGGAAATCGAAGAAAATAACGGATACATTGAGCTCGCCACCATCCCGCCTGAAACGGAAACAGAAACAGGAACGGAAACGGAACGGGAACGGAAACAGAAACGGAAAGGGAAACGGACACGGACATAGGACACGGAATAGGAAACGGAAACGGAAATGGAAATGGAAACGGGAAAGGGAATGGGAAAGGAGGAACAGAGGAACAGAAAACGAAAAACATATATAGAAACAAAGTAGAAAAGGAAACGGAAACAGAATTAGAAAAGGAAGAAATGAAAAAAAAGAATCAGAAGGAGAAATAGAAAGAGTAATCGAATCAGAAAAAAAGTGGAATGGGAAACGGAAAGTGAAATAGAAACAGAAAGATACATATTGAGAAAAAGGGATACGAGTATGATAGGAAAACCGGAACGGAAACGGAAACAGAAACGGACATGGAAACAGAAAGGAACAACATGAAACAGAAACAGAAACAGAAAAAGAAAACCAATTAAGATAAAAAAGGAAAAGAAGTGAAATTAAAATTCAAATTGGCATTGCAATCCCATTTGTTATTCATTTCATTTGGATAAGGTTTTGAAATTTGAAAAAGAAATTTGAAATTTGATTGAAAAAGAAAATAAAAAACAAGCAAAAAAAATAAAAAAATTAACAATGAAATAAATGCAGAAAAGGAGAAACAGAATTTGAAATAGAAAAAAAAGGGGCAAAGAGAGAGAGAAAAGAAAAAATCAAAATAGGCATAGAGGGGCAAGAGAAGCAGAGAGAGGGGGAACGAGAAAGAGAGGACCAGAACAACGCAAACATTAGATAAATCAAAAACTCCCTCTCCATCTCCCTCTCCCTCCCTCCCTCTTCTCCCTCATCCGCTCTCCCTTCCTCTCTCCCTCCCTCTTTTTATTCTTTTTTTACCTAACAAATTCTTCCCAAATTCCTTTCTCCGGCCCCCATTGGCCCCATTCTTCCCTCCCCTTCTCCCCCCCCCCCCCTCCCCCCCCCCCCCCCCCCCCCCCCCCCCCCCCCCCCCCCCCCC